>OU898276.1:164095158-164582658 GCA_918026665.1 Diabrotica balteata | reverse complement strand
TTGTATTTGCAATGTTCTTTGACGCCATTCATCTCTATTTTCAAACGTTTGAATTCAATCGTACACAGATCTGTCTGCCATTTGTATTATTTAATCAACACAGTGCGTGGATGATAGTTCTCTGGGTCTCTTTCCTTCAATTTCTCCCTGTACTACTAGCTTTTCTAGCGAATCGTTATTGTTTCGCATAATATGGCCAACATATTTTATATCTGTCTGAATAATTTTGCTTAGTTATTCAGTGATGTTCTGCAAGGATTGAAACATTATTACATTTCGGAATCTGGAGATATGTCAAGCATCATTTTTGTGTTTTCCTTTTTGATGGAAGGCATTCTTCTATGTAATGTAGGCTAGCTTTCGAATTTCTCTATGGTATGTTCTGTCTTGATTTTAATATCTTCCCATTATTATATTTCATTCTTTTGAGTAGCACCCCTCTTTTTTGAGTAGGTAATTTCAGTTGTTGTGAACCTGTAGACTTGTATGCTGTGTTTGTTGATAAGTACCATTTGTTAGTTGATTTGAATGGCATTTGAGATTTTGAGGTTACACATAAAAGACAATATGAAAAAACAAATATTTTTTTAATAATACACCCACCTCTACATTAAATATGGTTACCTTAAGTACTGATAAGTGTGCTGTAAATATTGGTATCATTTTCCCATTATAGAGTCCTGTGTAAATTTATTTCTAAGCTTACTTGTACATATTTCATTTTTATAGGTACCTATTTATTATTATTATCTTATTTGTATTTTTTATATTTATTTTTATAATGTTTTTAAACATACCTCAGTTTGTATTCGAAATAGTAGGTATAGTATTGCAGAAATTAAAAAGTGGGATATTAAGAATTGCTGCAAAAGTTTAATAAATGCGATAACAAATAATAACAATATTTTCAAGCATTTTTATTTTTATTACCCATACCTGTCACCGAGTGATTGCCGGTATAGACTAACTGACCAACGGCTTCGGGAGGATGACTTAGTAAGTGGTAGAACACTTTTTGTCTGGGGTTGAGAAATTGGCTCATAAGGCGGATGAACTTATTACTGGTCAACGGCATAAGGATGAAGAAGGCAACTTGAAACCACTACATTAAAGATCGTCAGATTTCCCTAGAACACTAACCATGCAAAGTACGGTAAATCACATGGCCCCTAGTCCGCGGCGGACCTTTAATGGCCGAGGGGTGCTAAGAATCTCCGCGAGGAGGAGCCACCCGAATGTGGCAACTAACTATATAGAGAACAAATCCTTTTTAAATTCCGGGACATGGGACGTGAGGAGTTTGTTCGAACAAGGAAACAGGCACAACACGATTCAGGAAATGAACAGACTGAACCTAGAAATGGGTTAAAACATGGGTTATGGATAAAACGATATACTACTCCGGAAATGACACCCGAGATCATCTATATGGAGTTGGAATATTTATCTCCAGGAGAATCCAAGCAGCCGTTGTAAATGTTTTTCCCTTTTCCGGATAAAATGCTATTATTACAAATACAGGGTAAGCCAGTGAGCATTAATGTAGTACAAGTGTATGATCCAACTGCAGATAAATCAAAAGCTGGAATAGAACATTTTTATGAACAACTCAAACAACTTCTAGAATACACAAAAAAGGAAGAAATTACTATAATAATGGGTGATTTAAATGCAAAGATAGGAAAAGGCCGAGTCGACAATATAATAGGTGGTTATGGTTTGGGAATAAGGATTGCTAGAGGTGACAGATTGGCTCAATTTTGTCAAGAAGAAAACCTGGCGATTATGAACACATGGTTTCGATTACCACCCCATAGACTATACCTGGAGGTCACCACAGGATAATGTACAAAATTGCATTAGAAATCAGATCGACTTTATTCTAACCAATCTAAGATTTAGAAATTCCATTATAAGCGCTAAGACCTTTCCTAGAGCAGATGTCCCCTCAGACCATAACCTCCTTGTCTCAAAAATGAAACTGAGGGTAGAAAAGATAATAAAATCCAAAAGTGCAAAGGTGAATACTCAGTTATTCAAGATAAATGAAATCTATGCTGAGGCTTCAACTTGTATCAATCAAGAA
The DNA here is from genome assembly GCA_918026665.1 of Diabrotica balteata. Lineage (NCBI taxonomy): Eukaryota > Metazoa > Arthropoda > Insecta > Coleoptera > Chrysomelidae > Diabrotica > Diabrotica balteata. The sequence continues at coordinate 164,580,572 of OU898276.1, read as the reverse complement.
ATGAAGAAATTAACATCAGAAGTGAGAAGCACTGAGAATGTGAACATTATGTGCAGCAAAATCAAAGATTCTATTATAAATAAGGAACAAAATAAAAGAGGCTAAGGAAAAGTGGATGATGGAAACATGCATTGCAGTGGAAGAATTACAGAAGAAGCATGATCATTATAATTTACATAAAAAAGTGAAAAAATTATCTGGAAAATCAAGAACAAATACACATATAACCGATTGACAAAAACAATAAACCTATTAATAATCCAATTGAAATAAAATAAGTATGGACTAAATATACCGAAGATCTTTTCGTTAACACAAGAACGGAACCAACACAAATTGATAACGAGGAAGCTCCAATAATATAAAACAGTTTCGGAACAATGGAAGCTCTGTATAAGGTGTGAGACTATCGATAGTGGTAATGTAAATTATAGGTTTCTATCGATTATTTCCCACCTCTACAAGTTTCATTTCTTTTTATTTCACAAGGTAACTGTGTTTTCTATCTCTTACATTAAAAAGCCGGATGGTAAGGCACTCATCGCTGTATATATTTTAATGTGTTATGTTCCTTTTTAAAAATATCACTTTGTTTTTTCACCCGTTTCCCAACATAATACAAAAAGGCTTAATTTGAATTTCCCACTTCACACAAAATTCAAATATAAGAAGGGTTAATTTGAATTTTCCAGTTCACAGTTTGTCCTATCCTTTACAGCCCTATATTGTGACAGAGTGCCTGGCCTATCCTTCTCTCTGATCAGCATATTTAATTTGTAATTTTAATATATGTTACTCTGTAATGTCAATATATATTGTTTTAATCTATGATTAATAATGTGATATTATTTGCTTAATTATTTGAAAAAAGTTATGCAAATAAAACTCTACTCTCTATAAAATGTATGCTCTTCCAACTTGTACCATTAAAACATTCTACTGCTTTATTACCTTTAAAATTTCTTGTATCTTTCTTCAAACACAAATACAGCCTTGAAATAGGATAGATTAGAATTTACAAATCCAAAAATCAATTTGATTTTTGTTAAACACATTCAAAAAATAGTCTAAAAACTGGACAAAAGGAAAAAACAAAAATTAATATTTTTATGTAATTTATTTCAAATAAATAATAACTATTTCACATATCACTGACCCTGTTGGGCTTCTGGATTAGATGCTGAAGATATTGCCATAAATATCAATAAAGGAACTATGTACATCCACTACAAATAAAAAAGAAGGTAACAGTTAATGTTCTATAATTCAATTATTGATGAAACTTACATATTTTGCTAAAAATGATCTATTGTCTTTGGTTTCACCTTTTCCTTGGCTTCTTTCTCTTTTTCCAATTTCTGGACATAGCTTGCAGTGTCAGGGCTAAAATAATATCAAAAAACAGTCTAATGAATAAGAGCAACTATCTTGGATATATTAAATAAATACATAGAATTACTTCCAATTAAGATTTTTCTCTATGTTTCTACAATTTCATACTTACATGGGTCCTGTTTCTGTATGCCTAACATATACAACAGTATTGAACTGTTTCAGGTTTTCATATGGAACGATAGCTCCTTCACAGGCAGAATTGGAGGCTATAACTGAGCTCACACCTACTACTCTACCCATATAGTCAATAGAAACAGAGAGTCTATCATCTAGCTCAGATTCTACCAACATACACTAAAAAGATATTGATTGATAAAGAACAAATAATTATCTGCAATTATTTATTTTTATAGTGATTTAATTACTTTAAATATTATCCATTACTATGAAGTATATTGAATTACTAATTTACAGAATCTAAAATCACTTCACTTCACAAAATCACAATCAAGTGACAAAATGCAAAAAATGGAAATCAAAAACAAATTATACCAAAGAAACAAGTATTTAGAGTCAACACAAATTATTCTTGAGAGCGTAGGCACAAAATTTCGGGCCAATGCTTTTTAAATGCATTCATTTTTTTCAAATCTTGAGAAAATTAATAAGTATTTTTAAAAAATTTAAATGCAGAATGAAAGAATCTTTCATTCTGTGTTTAAATTTTTCAAAAATATTAGTTTTCTCAGGATTTGAAAAAAATAAATGAATTTAAAAAGCATTTGCCCGAAAATTTGCGCCTAAGCTCTTAATGAAAACATATAGTATTGTTAAAGTAAAAGTCTTGGAAGAGACTCGGAAATTAACAAATTGAGTAAGAAATGTAGCATCCACCCATCTAGTAGATTTTAGAGACAAGTCCATGTTCCAAATGCCAAAATAATAAAATGATGACACTTAAGGAGGATGAAGGCACAAAATGCATATTAAATATATTTACTACTTCATTATAATACTAAAAACACACCAGGAAAGTGAGTTGTTACAAATCCAGATATTATACTTTATTATCCTTAAATATTCTTTGTTCTTTCTGAAACTGGGAATGAATTCTACTATGTGAACTATATATAAAAAAATAATAATAAACAAAGGTACTCACAGCTTTTAATGTGGATATAAAAGACTTTTGTGATCCATCATTTGCTGTAACTATGGCTTTGATCTGATAATAGCTATTTTTTGCAGATAAGTCCTAAAATTGAAGAGAAATTTGCTTTATAATAAATTGTTAAAGCACTAGACACACCGAAATAATTATAATTTTATTTGTCACTTGCCCTTAACAGCTTCTTTTCTTCTGTCAAAAGAGGCTTTTGGTCCACTGTGGCCTGCCCTAGTCTCAAACTCACTATAGTTATGTTTCCTCTTTCAGTCCAAATAGGAGGGTTTTGAAAAGTTAAAGAGTGTTGAAGACGAATGGTTACTGATCCATCATGTTCTAGGGTGCTCTGTAAATAATTAATGAAAGTGTGAAAAATAATCAATGAAAGATGAGTTGTTGTTACTTACTGCTGAGGTAGTGGCTATAATTAAGGCTACAAATACTAGTTTGGTAAATGCAATCATAGTTTCGTGTATTAAATATTTAGTATTTATGAAATATAAAATTTACATTGGTTTTTCAATTCATCATTTGACTTTGACATTTAACTTTTAATACTTGTTCTTGTTCTTCTTTTCTTCTTCCTACATATTCTTCTTTTTTTATTTTTATATGGTCTCTTACATGTTGATTATTGGGCTACATTATAATTAATTATTTGTAAATGCTTTATGCGGCCACTATATTACTCGTGAAGTTCATCGAAGTTCAGCGAGTACGAGAGTGTAGACAAGTACTTCATTTCATACGACTTCGCTTCGTTCTACTTCCGTTTTGTGTCGATTTTTCGCGTCTAAGTCAAAGGGCCCAAAGAAGGTTCTAAGTTGAAAGAAAATGGCTAGTATTGTTAAATATGTTTATCTCAATTAAAATATGTGGACAATTTTAGAAAAGAAGTTTGAAAATAAAAAGAGATAGTCGTAATGAATGGAGAAGCAGTATATTAGTACCTGTTTATAAAAATAAGGGAGATACACAACAATTCACAAACTACAGGGTCATAAAACTACTAACTATAATAATAATTTATAATAATACCATGAAAATATAGGAGAAAGTTATGACAGATACGTGAAGATATCAAAATATCCAAAATGGCTTTAATTCAATGGGTTTGTTATGACAACAAAAGTGGCCTCCATGAAATAAAAAACATCTAGAGAAGTTCTTATAATGAAACCTAAGTTTTAATTATAAGAGTGGTTGATAATTCTTCTAGAAACTATTATAAAATGATACTTTTTGAGAGTACCTAATGCTCATTTGGTTTCAATTGTACATCTCAACTTACACTTTATCAAGATACACTTCTACTCTATAGCAACTCTACTCCATATTAATTTTGATTTATTTTAAGTCGTCTTCCGAGTTGTCCATGTATAAGTTTCGGTCTACCTCTAGTACGTTGTCCCACTGGTCCTCTCCTGTCAAATACTTGCTTTCTTGAATCTTCTATGTAACTCAAAGTTATAGCATCTACGCCATAAACCCTGATCTAATATTCTTCTTAGAATCCATAACTCGAAACGCTTAAGTAGATTTTACAACAAATTATCAGTGCAAGATCTACCAGGCGTAAATCGACTTTGGTCTTCGCTAATTATATGTCCTACATCAGATGCATCTTGTATTTTTCCATTTATTATCTTTCCAAACAATCTCCCGAAAGTAGGTAGGACAATCCTCTGTAGCAGTTTGGATCTTTTCGATTACCCTTTTTAAAGATTGACACTTGGTGAGCAGTATTCCATTTAGATGGTACTTTAATTTGTTGGCAGCTTTGATTCATTAGAAAAGTTATTTGTTCTATTAGGAGTGGACCTCCTGTTTTAAGTAACTCTACAGATAGATTGCCAGGCCCTGGAGATCACCCGTTTTTCATTTTAATTAACGCAGTACGGACTACGGTATTCATCTCCTATTATATTCAAATCTGGACTACTGGAGTAAATTTTTGTAGAAATTTTCCCACTTTTCTATAGGAATTAAGTTGCTTAAGGAGTTATGGGTGTTTTTATTTATAGTAGTGATAGTTCTCCATGCGTCCGTAGTTTGAGAACCCCCAATTAAATTTTCAACTTGGATACATTTTTGTTTTTTGCTTCGTTTATTTGATTGCGTACTTCTCCGTTTTTCCTTTGATATATGTTACTTTACTGCTAGATGTTTTATTTGTTAGCCATTTCTTATAGATTTTGTTTTTTCTTGTATCATATTTTCGGTAAGCCAAGATGGTTTATGGTGTTTTTTTTTGTCGTTGTTCTCTGTTCCTAATACTTCATAAGCATTGTTTTTATTTATCGTTTTCTTGTATTCTTATTCTACATCCATATTTCTTTGCATCTCATTCAGTTCCTTTTCTAATCTAGATTGAAAAAGATGTTTAATACTTGGTTGAAATAAAAGGTGCAGTTTATATCTTTCCGTTTTGTACTGTGTAGTATTGTTTCTTTCACTTTCGGTGTTCTGTTTGTAGTGTTGTTTAAAAGGTCACAACAGATTAGCTAAAAGAAAGTAGTGATCGGTCCCACAGTTAGATCCTCTTTTGACTATGCAGTCTTGGCACTTAAATTTTGATTTCTGTCTCATTATTATATACATAATCGTCTTCTGTTGGAGTGAAGGTCGTTTCTAAGTGTACCTATTTATAAATATCTTTATGTTGGAATTGGGTATTCATTATTTTTAAACCCAAAAGTTGACAGAACTCAATTAAGCTGTCCCCTGAAACATTTTTAACTATTTCTCCCTGTCGTCCCACCACGTCATCGTCTATTTTGAGAACCTACTCTGGCATTTAGGTCTCCTTACAGTATATACGCTATACATACATACCACTCGAATGAATCTGGAACTCACGAATAACTTTTTCTGGTGTAAAGTTAAAAAGGAGACTGTCACCTTGTCTTAATCCGTTTTTGAAGCGGAAGGATTCTGAGGTGTCGTTCTGGATTGTAACTACACTGTCTGTCCGTATGAGTTCTAATACGCTGGAAAGATATTTGAAATTCTATCATAACTTTGAATAGGTTCTGTCTAATAACTGAGTCATAGGTTCCTTTGAAGTCCACAAATATATGATGTGTCGACTTCATTTTCCCAGGTTTTCTCTAAAATCTTTCTCTCACTGTGAAAATTTGATCAGTCCTTGTTTTATAAGCTCGACAGCTGCATTGATATTTCCCTTCTATTTGTTCTGCGCAAGGGACCATTTTGACATTTCGATAGTACTTTTGTACACAATATATACCGAAATACTTTGGATACTCTGACTTTTGTATCCCATTTTGAGGAAGGTAATGCCTTATAATTGTCGCATACCATCATGTCCTCCTTGTCGAGTTAGACTAGTATTGAAAGCAGGTAGCTTATTGGTCGATGGAGGATTATTGAAAGTACTGATGGGGGTAGTTATATTAAGGTCTATAGCTACTAGCAAAGGATTTACTAATTGTGGTAGGGGGTAAACAGATCTGTCTCTATTTTCAGGACCGTCGTATATGTTAATGAGCTTAAATACTGGGTTTTTTGGGTTCGCTGAAACTCTAGTGAAATAGGAAGAGAGTAGAAGCTGACGTCGTATGAAAAGAGGAGGTTCCAAAGAGCTCTATAGATTCTCAGTAACATATTTTCTTCAGCTCCCCATTGATGATGTGCAAGTGTTTTCAATATGTTTAGTTTACCAGCACAGCTGTCTTTTAGATTTTCAAGTGTATTTTCCAGTTTAACTTTTGATCGAATATTAGCCCCAAGATTTTATGATTATTTACTATAGGTAAAGGAACATCGTTTAGATATATTTCCGGGTTTTGAACGTTTTGCTTTTTGGTAAATCTTAGTAACTCAGATTTTGAGCTGGAAAGTTTGATGCCGTGTTGTGTGGACCAAGAATATATGTTGTTTACAGCATCTTGAATAAGTTTTGATGTACTGGATATGCTTTATATGATTTGACTCATTACTGTTTATTGCAACTTTAAATTTACGGTGATTTAAAAAGTTATCTATGAACATATAAATATTGCCTGTAATATTATTATCGATAAGTTTCTGTAATATTACATTTTTTGGAATAGTATCGGAGGCGCTTTCACTATCGAAGGCTGCCACGACTGTATCATGTTGCTTCTTGAAATTCTAAGTTATATGGTTTTGTAGTAATACTAAATTGTCCATTGTGCTTCGATGTGGTCTAAATCCCGATTGAATGGAGCTAATTATATTATGATTTTCAGAACATCAGTTAAGTCTATTATCGATTAGTTTTTCCATTAATTTGCACATGCAACAGGTTAATGAGATCGGTCTGTAAGAGGATGGCTCTAGGATTGAAGGTTGATCGGGTATTTTTATTGGAAGAATAATGGATTGTCTCCACAGGTTGGGAAACTTTTCGTTGATCCAAAGATGATTATAAAATGAAAGTAATTTTGTGAGTCCATTGACGGCTGGATGCAAAAAGCTAATTGACTGGCAGGATCTCTTAATAACACTATATGGCGAAACAAGACACATTGACACCAAGATGAAGTCAAGAATTTATAAAGCCAGTTAAGACCAATAATGACATACGCCTCAGAAACAACACCGGAGACAGCCACAACACAACGGATACTTTGTGTTGTGGAAAGGATACAACGGCAGAGATGAAAGTACTGAGAAGAATTACAGGAAATACACTGAGAGATTGAAAGAGAAGTGAAGACATTAGAAGAAAATTTATAATGAATAGACACATAATAGAATGGAATAACCACATAAGCAGAATAGAGGAGACCCGTATCATCAAAATAGCAAGAGATAAGTCATTAATTGGCAGAAGAATTGGACAACCTCACAAAATGGAATGACAACCTTTCATAGAGGTATTAATCGCCAATGAACAAGCAGAATTGCTTACAAAGAGTAGTCAGTTGTAGTAACACTGTCTTCTACGGCACCTAGATTGGTTTTAATTCCTGCTACATTTTGACATATTTTTAATTCTTTATATGTTTCAAGAGACACCCTTAACATTTAGGTGTTTTTTTTATATGCTCCCATTATTTCTGCAAAGTTCATTAACATGTTTTCCTGGCTAATTTTAATATTAGATGCAAAAGTTTGCTTTTATTTTTTTTTAATGCACAGTAACACCTTACACTACATTTTTTAATTTCCCATCTGTCAGTTTGTTTTTATTAGATAAACTATAATAAAGTGACATTTACTTTACTGATCCTTAGTACTGTATTATAAATTTATATTTTATTTTGAAAAAATTATGGGGAATTATGCTAAAATTCAAACCCAAGAGATATTTTTTTAATTTTTATTATAGTCATCTTATAAAACAATTAACTTATTTCTTAGTGGCCGCAGCTTCATCTTCCCTCATGTAGTTCTGCAAAACTTCTTGTTTCTTTGTGGCAATACGTTCCTCACGTCTTTCCCTAGCTTGTTTTACCTTCATCCTTCTGGCATTGGCCTGGTCTGCCAACATCTTGGCACGGGCTTTCTCTGCCTTCTTCTTGTGGATGTATTCCATAAGGACACGCTTGTTCTTGAATACATTACCCTTAGCCTTCATGTACAGTGAGTGGTATAGATGTCTGTCAATTTTTTTTGCTTCCCTGTATTTTTTAAGGAGCCGACGCAAGACTCTCATGCGTTGAATCCATAATTCCTATAAAATAAGAAAAAAATATAACACAGTGTAAAGAAATCAATAAAAAAATTAATAAACTTCCAACAAAAAAATTTGGGTAAAAATCATTTATGCTGTTTGGAAGAACCTTAGAATAAATGAGTCAAAGTTTATAATAATAAGGAATGATATACATGGCATTGTCAAAATTATATGGGTAATTACTTACATTAGTAAGGATAGTCGGATTAGTCTAAAATTTGGACAGTGGATTGTTTTATTTTTTATTCACTTTTCAATCTATACATTTTTTTACGCTGAGCTATAGTTTTTCTGTAATTCGCATTTAAAAAACTGATATTTTGACATAAATTTCAAGATGCCGCCGCCATTACAGCTGTTGTCAATGATGTGCGTATGCCTAGTACATACTCTTGATCCAATGTTGCCACACTTTTCAAATATATTGTTTATTGTGAAAATATTAATTCTCAAATACAATCATAAAGGAATAATGATAATGAGTAATATTTCCATTTTCTGTTTCTAAGGGATACATATAACTGTATTTCATTTTGTTATTAACTGATGTTATTACGTATAGATTATAGCTTATTTCGTTTTATGTTGTATTTAGTTGGATGCATTAGTTATCAACTTCTTTATTAGTTTAAATTGTTAGATGATATGAGTAGATTAGGTTTTAATTTGTTTTTTTATTGGTACTTCATTTTGCTTATTTAAAGTACGCCGTAGCGTGTTTAACCACAGAATAAGAAACAATCATAATGCTCACTTTGAAATGCCGCCTTTAAAGTTTTTCAGCACGCTATCGCCATGTTTTAAACGGAACCATAGACTCGAATTGAGAAATTTGTGACAAGATACGACAAAACTGTAATTTAAATTTTTAGGGATTAATAATTTAGTTAATTTGAAATAATTTTTAATAATTAATAATAATTTTGAAATAAATTTAATAATAATTGGATTAGTTTGGATTGGTTTTATTATGTTATTTAATAGTCAATATCGAGTTTTGCAAAAAACACTAATCACTAATTTATATGGACATATATTCTTATTAAAACTTAAATTCAATATAGTTACACCGCAAAAAAAATATTAAATCATATGTGGTACACTTTTAAAAAACAACGTTAAATCATATGTACTATACTCTTATTAAAACTTAAATTAAATATATTTACTCTGCAAATAAAAACAATAATAAGTCATATAGAGTATACTCTTATTAAAGTTTAAATTCAATATATTTACTCCGAAAAAAAACAAATCTATATGTGGCAACATTGAACCAGCGTGGAATATCTTATGTTGTGCGCAAACGCGCTTGACTTGTTCTTCCAAATAAATGCCATTTTACAATATTTTATATTTTTGGATAATTTAACAGAGAAAATGATTGGTATTTACAATTGATTTATAAATTTTATATAACTTTTACGGCTATTTCGTATTTCGATATTTTTCTCTTGCTAATTTTTGATTTTCTATAGTTTTTATGAAATTTTTTTCAACTTTTTGTATGTTTCCGTAGACGGAAACATGAAAATTTTGCCTTTTTTTTCATTTTTCAAGCTAAGTCCCCGAAAAATTCGCATTTTTAGGGACCCTTACTAATGTAAACAATTACCATTATATGATACAAAAAATAGATTTAAACAAAGAAAATAAAAGATACATTTGGATAATATCTAGTCATTCAAAATGAAGAAATCAAGCAGGTAATGTCAAAATATCTATAGACTGAAAAGTCTCAAAAGAGATCAGAATGATACATCTAGAGGTCCTTGTAGTATAAAACAAAACCATGTTTGTACCATTAAGTGTTTAGAAGCTGATATGGGGTATGTCTGTAAAAAATACATCAAATCTAAACCACAAAATGCTAGTCTGTGCACCCATCTTTTGTCTTTATGATTATTCCTACCTTTTGTGGGGTACGGGCATTAGCAGTACCCTTTCTTTTACCAAAACCACAGTGCCTTCCTTTTCTGCGGGCTTCAGTGTTTTTGCGAACACGGGCACGGGAATGTACAGCTACGGGCTTCTTAATAATAAGACCATCCTTGATCAACTTACGGATGTTCTGTCCTGTTGATAAAAATATGCATAAGTACAGGTTAGGATGTGGATCAAAAATTGAAATACATACTTGAGTTGGTGTTCGCAATTTCGTTGATTTCATTAGGGTCCAACCAAACTTTCTTTTTACCGCATCGCATAACAGAGGCTGCTAGCCTCTTCTGAAGTTTTAAGGAACTGTAAAAAGAAACAAATATAAAAAATGGTGGCCACCATGTGGTGCAATATTTTGCTACGCGCGTAAAATTAAATTTACAATCGGGCGACCACAAACCATACTTTAAAAATTAATAAATTACTTAGATTTTTTATAAAATATGGTCGCCAATTGTTAATTATAAGCAAACAATAATTATTTTCAACAAACCTCATCGTGCAAATGCACCTCTCAACGTGTCTTCCGTAAAAGAATTCTTGTCGCTAACTTCACATTTCATCATACTATTGACAAGATTCATTGTTGCCAATCTCACAAATCAACATACAAAAAAGAAGATTAAATTTTGCGCAAACAAATATGTATTGATATTGATTTAAAATTTGACGCAATTAATCAATAAAATAAATTATATATCCTTTACAGAATTACTTACAGAATCATAGTATATAAATCATTTGAAGGATACAAATTCAGTCTGCTTCTTTTTCTTTTGCTTGAAAAGACTGGATTTTCCTTTCTGTCATTTCCGAATTTTTATCTGCCCTTTCCACGTCTCCACCGTCTCTCACCCAAATAGTCAAATCCAGTAACCAGTAATATCAATTTGAAATTAAGTTGCATCATTTAAAATTAACAAAATATTTCAATATTATTTTTATAAGTAGTAAAAAGACTGGTTTTAATTAAATAATAAAAGAATCGAAGATGTCAGGGGAAAATAAAGAACGTAAGGAATTTACTTTTAAGGTTACCTGCCACATATGTTAATACCATAAACTTAATTTTTTAGCGATATACACTTCTGATAGTCAAGGTAGTGACGAAAATGGGGATGGCAGCGAACAAAAACCCTTTAAGACCATTCTACAAGCAATGCGGAAAGCTGGAGCTGAACCTTTTCCAGTTATTTATGTAGATGGAAAAGAAGGTATGGTATATGATGATATAAAAATTGCCGGTAAGGCAAAACTTCGAATATAAAATAAATTTAATTAACACGTTAAGACACGAACAAGTCCCTTAATTGACAATTTAAGTTACAATTGTTACATTGGGTTCAATGTTGGTTAACAGAATCCTTCACATGACCTAATTCCCATATTTTCCAGGACTAATATTAATGATTTCCTAAATGAATAATATTTTGGGATACTACACGTATACTACATGTATTTTTCAAAGTTTGTAATCATACTTTTTATGATGCAATACTTACCAATGATTCAAGATCCAATAGTTGTTTTTCTTTGTAGAGGGAGTCAAGTATGAACCAGCTGCAAAGTCACAATTGAAGAAAATACAGAAAATTTGGGTAAGGGAGAGCTATAAACAAGCTGACAAATCCAAAAAAGAAGAGGAAGATGCAGAAAAGAGGATCAAAAACTTAGAGGATGCCAAAAAGATTGTTATCAGTGAGGATAAGTCTCTGCCAGAAGCCAAGAGGATAAAGATTTCAGATGGTTTGTAACAATTTAAAACAAATTTTTATCAACATTGATATTTATTTCATTAGTTTTTTTTTAAGTATCCTAAGTATTGTTTTTCTGTGATTCAATCAACAGTTTTTTGCCACATCTTCATAGGTATTTATTCATTTTTCTTGTTTTTTTGTTTATAAACAGAAATAATGTATATATTCTTGGTATCAATATATTTTAGGAAGTAAAAACAGGGATAAAAGGGTAAAAATATATGGCTGGGCCCACAGGATTAGAAGACAAGGGAAAAACCTCATGTTTGTAACATTGAGGGATGGTACAGGATTCTTGCAGTGCATACTTAATGATAAACTTTGCCAGACTTACAATGCAGTGGTCCTACAAACAGAATCTTCAATAGTTTTATTTGGAATCATCAAGGAAGTACCAGAAGGAAAAATGGTAAATATTAGCATTTATAACTTCACCTAACCCAACATTGATAGAATTTTTGTATATTTTAAATATTTTTCTTACAGGCTTACTCAAAATTATTTGTATTTAACCATTTTTTAAATAACAAATGTCAAAATAACTTCTTTCAAAATAATGATTTTAATGATACATTTTAAAAAAATTTGTCGTTTCTTTAAAAAAAAATCAAATCAGGTTCAAATCTGGGCTTTGAGCTGGCCAATTGATTTTTGGCACAGCAATGGTTTGCAGGTAATGCGTTACCATCCTGGCAACATGTGGCTGCATGTTATCTTGCCTAAAAATAAAGTTCTTGCCTACAAACCCAACAAAAGGCATTACATACGTGTCTTGAATTTCGGTAATGTATCAGTGAGCATTCAATCATCATTATCATTCTGGCTAAGCACATATTCCCATATTTCTCATGTCTTTATCGATATTATCAAGGTACCTTGTTCTGGGTGTTCCTCTTCTTCTTTGGCCCATTCAATCATTAGAACATTCAACCATTCTCTATCAATAAACACAAGATCAGTACAGCCTTCAAATGAAATGGCTACCAAAAACATTACAATTTTTTATTTAAAAGTGTGTTTGTACCCTTGTAATGACATTTGTTATATTGTTTAATAGATCTCTGGAAACCTCTATGTTTCCTTTTTCATGAAAATAAAGTTATGTGGTTCCTATATTTAAAACTGGTCAGAAAGACAACATTGAAAATTGTTGTAGCATTTGTTTACAATCTGCAATCCCTATGCTCTTCGACTGTCTTATAGCAAAGCAACTTTCTTGGTTATGTAAATGCTTAATATCTCAATTACAACATGGTTTTCATAGCAAAAAATCCACTGCAACAAACTTGGTTGCTATCAATCTGATGTATCTCATATGGAAGACTGTAAACAGGTAGATGCAATATACACAGATTTTTCCACAGCATTTGATCTTGTAGATCACCAAATACTTTTGGGCAAATTAATTAATGTAGGCTTTCATGTCAAGTTTGTTGAATGGATTAAAAACTCTACACCTGGAAGAAGTTAAAGAGTCAATATAGTTTGTCATCTGTCTGACAGTATCTCAGTAACATCTGGAGTTCCTCAAGGAGACCACACTTCTCCACTTCTTTTTAATATCTTTGTTAAAGAAATCACTTCCTGTTTGCTAAATAGCAAATGTCTAATGTTGGCAGATGACTTGAAATTTTGGAAAGTTATATATAGTTTAAAATATCAAGCCTTATTACAAGATGACCTAGACCAACTACAAAATTGGTGCAATCCGAACAAACTCCACTTAAATGTAAAAAAATGTTTTATAAGTTTTTTTATAGTCCATAGAATTAGAACAAGCTATACTGTTAATAATTGCCACTGAATTACATTTCTTCTATTCTGGATTTAGGTGTTATTTTTGATAAGAAGCTTACTTTCTGTGACCACATAAACTCTATTTCAATCTTCTTCGTTATCTGTCATCTCCATGACAAAGGTTCAGCCTGAACGAGTCCAGTTGAACTGCATCCAAACCATTCTCTGAGGTTTCTCAGCCAGGACATTCTTCTTCTACCTATGCTGTGCTTTCCTTGAATTTTTCCCTGCATTATTAGTTTTAGGAATTCATACCTGTCACCACCTGTTATGTGATCTAGATATTGCAGTTTTCTTATTTTGATCTCCAGTATTAATCCAGTATATTCCTACTACTCTCTATTTTTCTTAGTACTTATTCATTGTTTATTCTGTCTGTCTAGGAGATTCTCAGCATTCTTCAATATGTCCACATTCCAAATGATTCCAATTTATTAAGATATTGTTTATTTAAAGTCTATGTCTCCACACCATACAAAAGAACAGAAAATACATATCACTTAAGTACTCATTTTCAAAGATTTAGGCTGAGGTCTCTACAACATAATATTTGTTTAACATTATTGAATGCACTTCTAGCCTTTTCTATTCTAACTCAATTTCTTTGGTATAATCATTTGTTTCATTAATGTTTGCCCGCAAATAGTTATAAGTCTGAACTTGTTCTATTGTCTTATTATTTACATGTAGATTGATGTATCTCATTTTTCTTTTATATAACCATGAATTTTGTTTTCTTTGTGTTTAGCGACTGACCAAATTCTTCACTCGCTGCAACAATCTAAAATTCTTTGTAGATCTGTAATATTTTCTGCTGTTAGTCAGTATTTCATCTGGTCCTACTGCTTTCCCACTTTTGTTATTTTAATCCAGTCTCTTCAACGAAATATTCATTATCTTTTTTGTGTTGTTTGTCATTAAACAGATATTCTATATAGTTTGCCCATACCATCAATTTGTTTTCTGTATCCATTACTGTGTCTCCCTTTTCATCAACTAGTATATTTTGTTTGTATTCTGGTCTTCTAGTTAATTATTTTATTTTCCTGTGTAAATTAAAGCTGTCATGTTTATTTTGTAGCATATCTATTCGAATAGCTATTCGAATTTGTCCATGTGTTTCGTTTTGTGTTTGTTGGTACAATGATTTTTGTATTTCAATAAAGGCATCTTTATTTAAATAAATGCATCTAAACTTCTTTGTTTCGTTACTAGTAATTGCAAGTATTTCTCCATTGATTCAACAAGACTAGTTGCTAAGAACTGTTTTGGAATACTGTTCAGTTAATTGGTCACCCTATTTTCAGAACCATATTGATACCATAGAAATAGTCCAGCGTAAATTTTTGAGATATTGTGCTTAAAATGTCCACACTACTATTGAAAATCATGATTATTGCCATATCAAACAACAATTATCTTTACCCTCACTGAAGAACCATCGTGACATATCAGGAGCTATATTTATATATAAGATCATACATGAATTTGTTGATCTTTCAAACCTGTTAGGCCAGATTAACTTTAATGTTCCCCATCAAGCTCTATATTACCACAATGTTTTCAATATTCCTTTTCACAGAACAACCTATGGTATTCACAACCCATTGGATAGATACATGGGGCTATTAAATGTTGTCAATTTTGATATTTTCAATGTAACTTTAACTTAGTTAAAAATATCTCTTGCTTTGTGATATGTATATTTTTGAGTAAATTTTGTTCTTGTTATATTTTGTTTGTTATTTTAGTACGTAAGATTTTTAGTCTCATTTTTTAAACTTTTTAATATTGATTTTATATTATAACTAATTTCAAGTTTTCAATTCTAACTGTGATATTGTATATTGTAATTTAAAATGTTAATGGGGTTATCTCGTGTATTAAATAAATAAATAAATTACCAAGCCTCCTCTAAAAGCAACTTGTGCTTGTTGAACACAAACAGCATATCATTCACTTCGGCATTGTCTATGTGCTGCTGCTAACGAAGCTCCTGTTGCTGGGCAGAGAGCCCTTAGACCAAATTCCCTCAACCTTCTCACTGTAGAAGTGCTTAATGTCCACCCGTAAGTATTTTGAAAACGGTTTGGGATTACTCTATCTGTAAAGAACTGGTTTTGGAAAAAAGTGCATTGTAATGAACGGTCTTCTCTGTCCTTCATGATTTTTTCGCGCCTGTTTCTGGTTGTCGTTCGTGAGATACAGTCTCTACGAATCGTTGGTATGTTTTTTGGACCATACAATGACTGACTCCAAGCTGTGTGGCCACTTCTCTTTGACTCATTCTATTGACATAAATATTTGTTCCCTCTTTGAACCACTGTACACCAATGAAAGATTTTTGAAGAACAGCTGTATTTCAAGAAAAACACTATACAAACAACACATACATTCTCTGAAGTCATATAACTGATATTAATTCTGCGAACTAATTACCTTAAATTGACCTGTTAGCACCCAATGGTGGTGCCTAAAAGTGTTTCTGCATTTTGGGAGTTTAGTTACAATAGAATGAATTGCATAAACTTAGAATTATTGAAAAATTCTTATAAAATTCTAGGTGGCCTCTTTTTAATGACGCTCAGTGTAGATTGTTGTTTTGTTTTAGGCTCCAGGGGGACATGAACTTCTCGTGGACTATTGGGAATTGATAGGTTTAGCCCCTCCAGGAGGAGCAGACTCAATTTTGAATGAGCAAGCTTTGCCTGATGTTCAAGCTGAAAACAGGCATATTATGATTAGGGGAGAGAACACATCCAAAGTCTTACGAATCAGATCTGTTTTACTACAAGCATTCAGGTAAGAATATTTTAAAATTTCATTAGAAAAGTTGGGTATTTGATTGGATAAATGACAGACAGTTAGAGTGGCTTTTTAGGGTAGACTCAACCTAAATTTCATTATCAAGGGAAAATCAAAGAAATATTTGGTACAGGAAACATTAAATATAGAGGCCTGTTTTTGTCAGGGACCTTTTAAAAACAAAATAAAACAGGTTTGCAAATATCAGGGTTTTAAATTGTTTTTTTATTTTTGATAAGAAACATGTCTTCATTAATTATTTTAACAGTTGTTTGTTTATTATAGAGACCACTATCAAGACAGAGGTTACTGTGAGATTACACCACCCTCTATAGTACAGACTCAGGTGGAAGGAGGATCCACTTTGTTTAAAATGGACTATTTTGGAGAAGAGGCATATTTGACACAAAGTTCACAATTGTACCTTGAAACATGTCTTCCATCTATGGGAGATGTCTTCTGTATAGCTGAGAGCTTCAGAGCAGAACAAAGCAGAACCAGAAGACATTTAGCTGAGTAAGCATTTAATTATACATTTATATATTAAACTATATATTAAAATTATATAATTATATATTTGTTTATCAGTGATGCTAATTTTAACATATTGTATGGACAGACCCCAAATGCTGTCTTCAAAATATTATGTCTTTGAGTTACTATGAACTTTGTAATAAACACGAAATTATTTGTATAATATATATAAATACATGATAATAATACTTCATTTAATTTATAGATACACCCATATAGAGGCAGAGTGTCCATTTATTACTTTTGATGACCTTTTGAACAGGCTCGAAGATCTTATTTGTGATGTGGTTGATCGTGTTTTAAAATCCCCCTATGGTGAGATTGTTCATGAGCTCAACCCCAACTTTCAAGTGCCAGAAAGACCCTTTTTGAGGATGAACTATTCAGATGCCATTGAATACCTCAAAAAGAACAACATCACCAAGGAGGATGGCTCATTCTATGAATTTGGGGAGGTAAGTTTACCACTCTTTATTATTTGTTGCCTCAATATAATGAAAAAGGAAATATTGCCTTTCTACTTAAGTTTGAACTATTTCATTATTTATTTCTTTATTTTACCATTTCCTTATCTTCCAAGTTAGTTTGACATTTTTGAAAGTGATTCTTAGTAGATTGTTAAGATATATTTTATTGAAAACTTCACTATTTTGGTGACATACAGATTATGTTTTGGTTGGAGTATGGGTTTGTGATTCTTCTTGAAATTTTAATAAGTATTTAAAGTAATTTTATATGTATAGTTTTAATTTATTGGTGGTGTTCATCATCCCCCTGCTGAAGGATGTACCTATAGTAAATGATGCAATCATTGATTTTTAACCATATTAACCATACAAGAAGTAAGGTTAGAATCAGTTAATTTGTAATACTTGTAACAGTTCGTTACAGGATCCTTAATAATAATAATTATTATTACAGAGCATTTAAAAATAGTATGCTACGATACAGTAAAATGCTGATGTTAGTGTCACAGAACTAGCGCCACAAAATGGCGTCGTCACAGATAGCGTCATAGAATAGCAGTTCCTTGACATTGATTCACTACTCTTGTTCAATTCGTTTCTAGTGATTATATATTTACTCCAAGCAGGTTTAGAATAAAAACCACATGAAAAATAGCTAACCAAATATATACATTGAATGAGAAGTAAAAAACTAAAAGAATATCTGTCTCTAAAAGATTTGATTCGTAACAATTGTTAAAATTTAATAAATATCATAAATGTCATCCGATTAATAACAACATTGAATCATATGTTTGAATTTTATAATAATTCTCGTTTTAAAATAATTTCATATAAATACAATTATTATTTTTAAACACATTATGTAGTTTATATAATAATTAAATCTACTATCAAATGATATTTATTTATATTTTATTATTAATATTTGGTCTTAATTTGACAGGTTTGTCATAAGTAAACAACCAAACATAATAATTGATTGAATGTGTGAAAAAAAATTACTTTATTTAATTTTAAATTAAATAAACAAACAGAACAAGAAAAAGAGGATTTCTACGAATGCCTTGAAGCAACATTAGAACAAATTAAAAGATCCGATATAAAAATAATGATGGGAGACTTCAATGCCAAGGTTGGCACTGACAACACCAACCTAGGACACGTTATCGGAAAGCATGGCACTGGCCAGAGAAACAACAACGGCGAACGCCTCATTGAATTATGTGGTAACCATGACCTAATCATTGGAGGGACTTTGTTCCCACACAAAACAATCCACAAGGTATCATGGAAATTGCCAGATAATCGCACCTACAATCAAATCGACCACGTTGCAATCAGCAAGCAATGGAGAACATCTCTCTTAGATGTCAGATCATGGAGAGGCGCAGATGCGGCCAGTGATCACTACCTGATGATGGTCGAAATTAGATTCAAAATAGCTAGGAATAGAAAAGAACTGAACAAACCTATTCGAAAAAAGTTCAACATTGAGAAACTACAAAATAACGAGACGAAAGTAGAATTCGCACGACAGCTGAGATCCAAAATCGACGAAAGACAAGACAAAAATTGGGAAACGATTAGCAAAGCCCTTGTGGAAACAAGTGAAAACGTGCTGGGCCTAAAGAAAGACGTAAAGAAACGAGTGGATTACGAGAGAAACGTGGAACAAAATAGAACGTCGCAAACACATTAATCTAGAATTACTAAATTCCAAGACAGCAGCAGAGAAGAACCGACTAAGAGAAAGTTATAGAGAAGCGAATAAAGCTGTCAAGAAGGCAGCAAAAAAGACAAAAGAAAGTGGGCAGAAAATCTTGCCGAAGAAGCGCGAGTCGCCGATGAACATCAAAACATGAGACAATTATATAATATCACTAAACAACTAGCCAATAAAAGATATACTACCCACCAACCAATTGTAAAAAGTGCTACAGGTGAAGATATTACAGCGCCACAAGAACAAGTCAAAAGATGGCATGAATATTTTAGCGAATCTCTAAGTGCAGTCCCAACACCACCAGAAGACGCAGAAAACCTAATACCCAATATCCAACTGAGAATTAACACCAACGAACCAACAACGCAAGAAATAGAAATGGCCATAGAAAAACTGAAAGCACACAAAGCAGCCGGCCCTGACAATATTCCACCAGAGTTGTTAAAAGCTTGCCCAGGTACAGTGGTAGAGCTAATCCAACCACTCTTGAAAAGGGCTTGGAGAGAGGAAAAGTTCCCCAAAGAATGGAAAACGGGATTAATAATAAAGATACCAAAAAAGGGTGACAGAAGATATTGCGAAAACTGGAGAGGAATCACACTTCTGAATACTATAAATAAATTAACAGCAATAATTATAAACAACCGACTAACAAACAGTGTAGAACCAATGTTGAGGAAGGAACAAGCCGGTTTCAGACCAAACAGATCATGCGTGGACCAAATTAACACACTAAGAATAATTGTAGAACAGTCACAGGAATTCAACTCTCCTCTCTTTGTGTGCTTTGTGGACTTCAAGAGAGCTTTTGACACGCTCACACATACGGCCATATGGAAAGCACTGCAGGAAATAGGAATACCAGAAAAAATAGTAAATCTCATCAAAGAACTCTACAGTGACACAGAAAGCAAAATCCTACACAACGGCATAACATCTGACCCAATAGCTATGCTAAACGGAGTAAAGCAGGGCTGTGTTTTATCCCCCATACTATTTAACATTGTACTGGACTCCGTACTAACAAAGGTAAACTCTAATAGAGGAATTTACTGGGGATTAACAAACAGACTGGAAGACCTAGATTACGCTGATGATATATGCCTCCTAGCACATACAAAACAGGACATGCAACTCCAAGTAAACAAAGTACAAGAAGAATCAAAGAAGGTTGGTCTAGAAATAAACACCAACAAAACCAAAGAAATGCGATTTGGTACCAGAAACAACCAACCTATTATGATCAACGACCAGAAAATTGAGAGAGTAGCGGAATTTGTATATCTGGGCAGCATAATTGACTGTAATGGGTGTACAGAGCGTGATGTACATGAAAGAATAAATAAGGCTCGCAACGCCTACAACATGCTTAACAACATATGGAAATCCAGGATTTACCCAACTAAAACGAAATTAAAAATCTTCAACACAAATGTAAAAGCTGTATTACTGTATGGCTGCGAAACGTGGAAGATATCAGCACCCATAGTACACCAATTACAAGTTTTCATCAATAGAGCGTTACGAAAAATCCTTCGTATATTTTGGCCTAACCGAATCTCCAATGAAAATTTATGGAACCAAAGCAACCAAGAAAATGTCATAAAGCAAATAAGGCGAAGAAAATGGAGATGGCTGGGCCACACACTCCGTAGACCGCCAAATGACATTGCCAGGACAGCGCTGGATTGGAATCCCCAAGGCCGACGGAAAGTAGGCAGACCTAAGGGAACTTGGAGAAGGACAGTACTGGACGAAGGGAGAAAAATGGGAAAATCCTGGCTTGAAATCAAAGCACTAGCCAGAAATAGAGTTCGCTGGAGACACTTTGTGGAAGCCCTATGTTCCTCTTAGGAATCTTGGGACTATATATATATATATATATATATATATATATTATAATATAATTTAATTTTAAATATATTATTCCAATTTTAAAAATATCGAAAAAACAGTATAAAGCTCCACGCTAGTCTAGCTTCTTTTAGCTAAAGCTTAAAGTTGTGAAAAAGAAATGTAGTCATAGAAATATTAAATTTAATATTAACAAGTAATTTCTGAAGTTCAAGATAGGGAAAGGTGATCTAAAAATCTGTTTTGATTTGTAATGATAGAGTCAGTTAGTGGTGAGTTAGAACAGAAGATTTTAAAGATGATGTGAAGTTGGCACAGGAAGTTATAGAATTTTTACATATACAGCAAGGCACCAATCGACACGTGGCTCTCGACAGCAATTAAATTATGAAGAAGCTAATGACTGCACATTTTTCTTACTGCCAAATGGTCATGCAAAATTGTTTGTATTTAACGCACTCCTATGCCCAATTCTGCTTCAATATTGCCGCATATAACATTGATGTGTCTGTGATTGAATTCTTCAAACCATCTGTAAACACTTGCTGGGTCTGGAGCTTTATCGTGAAAAGCAGGATGAGGTCTATCCATGCATTGTGTTTAGGTTACCACAAGAAATGTCAAAATTTAAGAAAATTATGTTTACGAAGTGTAGTAACTTTCGTTAGATGGCTCTATACAAAAGTTTCAATTCATTTTTGATTTCCGCATTTCTGTAACTTTCTGGGCCCAAGTTTTCGTGTTCACAACTACTATCCAGTGAATTGTAACAGTCAATTAAAAACATTTATATCACTCAAGAAGAATAAACATAGATTAGGTATATCAGTTATTTCTGAATAAGAGTGATTTTTTTAAAATTCAGTGTAATAAGGGCTCAGTGTAAAGAACTAAGTAGGAAATTTTAAAATTATGTAAAATTAGACAAATACTGACCTCACCAAAATCCCCAAGAATTTCTGGATATTTATTAATAATAGAATATCGTCTAATACGATTGTTGAGTTCTTTGCTAGTAATTTTTCTACAGTCTACTCAGAAAGAATGGCATTTTCTCCAGTTTAAACTATTTAGCTAAATTCATATTGACTTTCCTGTCATTACCATGTCTGTCAATCATATTTCTCCTATATTTAAATCAGAGTCAAGAAATGACATCAAAAAATACCTAAGGGTTTCCATACATTGTTTGTTTTGTACAAGTATTTGACAGTTTCATGTATGATTACATAGACACAGTAGCGTGGTCAAGATTTTTTTTGTGGCGCCAAAACCAAAAATTACTTTTTTTGCATAAAAATGAACTTTTAAGCATCTTTTCCTTTTTTTTGGTTATCATTCTACAATACCAAATGTTTGTTTAAAATTATCCTATTTGTCCTTGCTTTTCATTTACATCCATATCACCTAAATCAAATTCTGGTTTGCAGGACATTCCAGAGATGCCGGAAAGAAAGATGACAGACCAGATCAACAAGCCTATTATGCTCTGTAGATTCCCTGCCAACATCAAATCTTTCTATATGAGCAAATGTCCAGAGGATGCCAGATTGACAGAAAGTGTTGATGTTTTGTTGCCAAATGTAGGCGAAATTGTGGGAGGATCAATGAGGATATGGGATCTAGAAGAGCTGTTAGCTGGGTGAGTCAAATAAATATTTTTTATTTCATATTTGGATACATTTTTCCGTAAATTATAAACTGGTGCTCACAGCAGTATCGCAAAGTGTAATCTGGTTATTAATAGTGTGACCAACTCCAATTCAATCGAATTGGAACTTCCAATCCGGAAATCATTCTCAAAAAAGGAAAAATGAGAAAATGCGCTCGACGTTCGCAGAAGTAGCTGGTAAACAAAAGATGAATTCATTAACTCGTACAAAGCGGTTCTACGGAACGTGATTATTTTCGAAGTGTTGGAAGCATTCGACCCAGCCTTGATGTGGTATTGTGTGATTTTCGTCCAAGCTGTAATTTTATTATTGGTCACAAATTTCTTTACGTATCCGAACTCATCAAATAATTCAACATTGTTTTCTTCTACGCTAATCCAATTATTCTCTGCCATGAATTTATTCGTTGCCTCGACTTCATTCCAATTCGGCTCAGTAGCGAGTGTAGCCCATCCAAATATGAGTACATCTTCAAACTGATTTCCACTACTCGAGATAATCGATGCAAGTTTGATAAAATGGAAGGGCTGTTTGCAACACTGTTTATTTATCAATACCGAGGTCCGCGTCTGCTTTTGTATACTTTGTTCAATACAGCTAACGATAGGAACTGTGAATCCACTGTTGTTTTCAACAACGGCAGGAAATCGACCAAAGCCTGTGTCATTTTAATCGCAGCTACTTTTTCACCTTCAATTCTTAAGATTGCCCGATTGAAATGTTAGCCTATAGAAAAAAAATGCAATTCAGGTTAGATTCAAATATTCAAGTCATGAAGTGATTAAAAGTAATTTTTGAACACGTTTCTTGAGACGGTTTTACATTATGCAATTTTGATGCTAGGCAAGAAACAGATTATGCAACAGCGCATGCCCACGCGCTATTTGCAAGCAATTCCTGTGCTATAGGAAAAATTAAAATGTGTTAAATTTTTCATACTATTTTGCTGCAAGTTGCTATCAAAATTCATGTTGTCAGTATAATAAAATTTGTAGTTTAGAATAAAACTGAACATTATCGCATATTATTGTGTAAGTTTATGTTTTGGTATATTTCTTTTGTTTTGCAATAATGAAAGTGGTATCAAAAATTGCACAGAAATAGCTCCGATGTAAACAGGCTAGGGAAGAGATATGCCATGCAAGACAGATTTAATCCATCATAAACTTATAAGATTAATATAAACATATTGCAGCCACATTGCAAAGTGTTGTGAATAATGTGAGCCGTACAACCGATTCCCATCAAATTTGCATTCACCTGTGATTTTAGTTTGTAGTAAACATTGTTTTGTCCACCTCGGTTTTTACCACCAAAATTAGTATTAGTATTATCGCCGCAAAATGAAACTAACTTTATTAAGAAGTTGTACTTTCCAAGAGTGTTCCTCTAGAGCTCTAAAATTCAATATTTTGGTCTTCATGCCTTCTCATGGAACGAAATATCTCACCAAAACCGGGAACATCTTTACGTTTTCATGTTAGATGCATCGGTAATTATACTGACGTGTATTGCGTTATTCATTGCATCAACCAATTGATTTTCGATGTACGGACCAAAGACATTTTTAACAATTGCCTAACATTTAGTACGAGCTGACTGAAATTTGGTCAATCCAATGGTCAATCCAAATGGTCCGGTACGCCGGGACATGACTTCGTAATTCGGCCATGTCCCGGATTTTTCGGCTAGTTGGTCACACTAGTTATTAATAATGTTAATAACTGTAAGAAGTTAAAAAATATCAAAAGTGTACAAGACTTACATCACTAAATTGCAATTTGTGTATAATATTTTACTTTATAATAATTGAGAAATAATGAATTTTAGATACAAACGTGAGGAAATAGACCCCGCTCCATATTTCTGGTACACGGATCAACGTAAATATGGTACATGTCCACATGGAGGATATGGTTTGGGTTTGGAGAGGTTTGTGTGTTGGCTGCTCAACAGATATCATATTAGAGAAGTCTGTTTGTACCCGCGGTATCTACACCATTGTAAGCCTTAAGGGGCTTCAACTAAATATACAAACACAACTATGCATTTAATATTTTGTTATATTTATATTTTTATTTGATCTTGCTTTAACAAATGTGGCATTACAGTTCCCTTCCGAACAAAGACATGTCTTTTTATTATCCTTATACCTACTCTTCAATCAAGCATCAAACATCAATCAAGCTTTAGAATCTGCTTTTCTCTTTTGGATGCTTAATCACAATCACTCCCACAAAAGGAACTCATAGTAAATACTAAGGTAACCGAACCAGTAGTTGACAGTTTAAGAAAAAATATATACAAATCTGACAATAAAACTGTTACAGATTTAAATATTTTTATTAACTATGTCTCAGGATAGTTATTAATGTTTGTAAAATAAGAAACTAACTGAAAATATTTACAAAATGTAATATTAAACAAAAAATGTTAGATTTTCTTACAGGTTGCAAATTAACCAGTAGATGATATTTGATATTTTCAAAATTCCAGTAGTTGACACCTATAGGATCCATTAATTGACGATATTTTAACTATTCATCAACTTTCAAGCTTTTCCTTAAATTCATATTTTAATCGATCTCCAGCACAAGTTTTATTGGGAAATTCTAACTTCTCAAGGATTTTGGGAAAAATTAATTGAACTTATGTCCTTCTCATTCAACTTAAATACAATTTTGTTTTATTACAAGTCGTCATACCTACAACTTCAATTTCATCATTGTTGCACACTTGTTTTATAACACACACAAATTTGTATTCCTTCTTTTTACCTAGAAATGACACAAAAATGTAGTCATCTTCTTTATCCTCCTCAGTCCATACGTGCAGCCTGCTGGACAATGTTTACTAATTTTTTACACGGTGACTAATCGGGTTAAGCATCGCCGCGTCCTATAGTGCAGCTTATTGGACTTCCTATTTATCAGTAAAATTTACTCGTTTGCAAAATTTGACTACAACGCCTACTTCATTAGTTTGTTGTTACATGTGGTGAAACTTGTGAGGTTATGATGGCGTCTCCACAAAAATGCAGTAAGTTGTAGTGTTTTTCTGTATTTTAAATTATTGATTGTTTGTCATATATGTTATTTGATATTTGGACGTTTTTGTGGTAAATATATATTTGAAAATAATTACAACTGGTCAGGTCAGGACTCCTCTGAAATTTTTGTCCAGCATTTTGGACATTGGGACTTAGTTAGCAAAATATTTTACCATACTCACGTTGTTTACGTTTGGTTACAGACAGAAAAAGGATATTGACAGAACGTGAATTGGAGGATATTTTGGCAGATAGCGATTTTTTCCTCAGTGACGATAGCGATAATGATTGCAGTGAGAAAGAGAATGTTTCTGAAAACCTTTCAGATGTTTTTCATGAAAACGAAAATAATGCCCAAAATGATTTAGAAAATGATTCAGATTCGGAGTGGGATTCAGACGATGATACTCCTTTACTGCAGCGTTGGGAGAAACTCCAGGAAACGGAACAATTAGATGATGTTAAGAATACTTGGAGTGAAAAAATTTTTGAAACTCAAGATTTCGACGTCGCTGATCCATGGATAGCTAATGAAGATCACGAATTCTGGACACCATTGGATTATTTTTCTGAGTATTTTCCTGAGCATTTTTGGGAAAACTTGTCTTCAGCAAGTAACATACGAGCTATGCAAGCAAACGAAAAGAAAAGCCTAAAGTCAACTCCAGAGGAATTCAAGAAACTAGCAGGTATTCATATTTTGATGGGAATTTTTGGACTACCGCGTTTACGCCTCTATTTCATGAAAGGAATTGAAATTCCTATTATTACTCAGCTTCCCCGAGATAGAATCTACAAGTTACGAAATTTTTTACATGTTGTAGACAACTGTGCAGTTTCAGAGGAGACCAAAAAGGCAAATAAACTTTGGAAAGTTCAGCCTATTCTTGATGTTGTACGAAGTAAATGTATCACTCTTCAAAGATCTCTCGAGTTGTCAATTGACGAACAAATGATTCCGTTCACTGGAACCACTAGTCTACGACAGTATGTCAAGAACAAACCTAATCCTGTAGGTTTGAAGAATTTTGTGCTTGCTTCAAAAACAGGGCTAGTCTTGGATTTCTTTATTTATCAAGGTGCAAACACTTGGCCTGATGCTGCTCCTGACAAATCCTTGGGCATTGGAGGCTCTGTAGTGAAAAAATTGTCGATGCACTTGTGTCCAGGAACAACAATTTACTTTGATAGATATTTCACTTCCATTAATTTACTCGATTATTTATTAGAAAAGGGAATATGTGGTATTGGTACCATTATGAATAATCGAATTCCACGAGTACTTAGAAGCAAAATAAAAAAAGATTCTGCTTTACTAAAAGAAGGCCGAGGGTCGCATGAAGAATGGGTACGCGGTGATAAGAAAGTCTCTATTTTGAAATGGATGGACAATAGATCTGTGACAATGGCTTCTACATCTGCAGGTTCTTTGCCTTTGACTGACGTACGAAGATGGGATAAAAAAAATTCAAAGTATATTCTGGTGCCTTGTCCAAACACAATTGTTAAATACAACCAGTCAATGGGAGGCGTGGATTTGTGTGACAGATTTATCTCATATTACAGAATCTGTATGCGCACTAAAAAATGGCCTGTACGTGTCTTTTGGCACTTTATTGATCTTGCATTGACCAATTCATGGATAGAGTATCGTCAGGATAGGGTAGCGTTTGGCGATAAGAGATCCAAGGTAATGGATTTACTGGAATTTAAGCTGTATGTTGGAAGGTCACTAGCTTTAGGTGGTAAGCCTACAAATGGGAGAGAAGCTAGTACGTCTATTTCAAGAAAACCGGAGACATCTGAAGATGAAGAGCCCATAATTCCAGTAAAACGATCTAAAGTTGTCCACTTACCGCCTATGGATGTAAGAAAAACTAGTAATGACCATTTGCCAATATGCTCTGTCGACAATAAAAATTCTTACATGCGTTGCCGAAACCCTGGGTGTACTAAGAAGACTAGATTCTTTTGTGTAAAATGCAAAATGTACTTGTGTATTTCTCCTGAACGAGAATGTTTTTTTCAGTTTCATACTTAAATTATATGTAAGTTAAGTCCTGATGTCCATTATGCTGGACCTGTCATAATTATGTCTGTCAAATAATTTTTTTTAGTTTTTATAGATTTTCGTTTATTTTTTTCACAAATCAAGAGGGAAAATAGAAAATATTGCTAAAATAATAAAAACTCTTTTCTTGGGACTGAGGAGGTTATACACTTGTGTGGAGTTTTGTCCATTGTTAGATATATTTTCAGTCGTCGAGTTTGTATTGCGTTCTTCAATTTTAAAATCTAAATTTGTATCTTTTTCTGTGTCACACACTTTATCTTTCTGTTTAATATTGTTTGTCCATTCCACACAAAACTTATATCATCAAGGCTATCACCAGACTCTTCCCATTCATTTCTGGATCTGAAGAAATAAATACTTTTCTTTTGTGCATTTTTCTTTTATTTCCTAGAAGTTGCCTTTTTCTTCTTTTTTTCTTATTTTTCTCGTTCTACTTGGTTTCGTTTTCTTTCCTCCGGCCTTAGTTTTTATTTTCCTCTTGTACTGTTTTTTCTATTTGATTTTTCTCGTGATATTCTTGCCATTGTTTTGCAGTAATAACTGAAGGCACTTTTTCTTTCCTAGTTCGTTTTAATTGTTTTGACTGTTTGGGCCCAGGCCAAAATAGAGAATGGAGATGGAACCACATCTGATGATGTCGACGGTTGTCTCAATTGCAGAGCTTCTGTTTGACTTCTTTCTGGTATAAAATTATTTGTTGTTTTAGTTGGTGAGTTAAAAGGAGATGAGGATGCTTTAAATATCTCATTACCAATATTTGGCTTCCCTAGAACATTAGATTCATAAGGTCCTTCAGTTTTTTCCCTCTCATTAGCAATATTTGGCTCCTCTAGAGGAACATTAGATTCAGCAGGTACTTCAGTTTCTTCCGTCAAAGTTTCATTTAGATTTTTTGTTTTTAAATCTCCATTTTTTATTATTTGGGTTTTAAGAACGTTTAATTTGGACATTTTTTCTTTAAAAAAATAAAATATAGAATGATTACGTATGTCTCCATCCCGTTTAATATTGCAATTTTCTCCTCATCAATATTATCTTCTAAGAACTTTAGACTAACTTTTAAAACTTTGATTTTTTGACTTGCCGCAGCGTTGCAATGGTTTGGTATATCAGATTCATGTAACTCAGTGTTTATTAGGGTAACAGCATTTGGATTCCAAGGAACAAGACCAAATTTTCGAAATGCATTTTGAAGTACAGTTTTTACTTCAGTGTTTAGTAGTTCAGCAGGTAAGTGGGAAAAGTGAAATACTTTTAACACAGGAGCATCATAATTGGTTAATCTTCATTGCTGAACTCTATTTTTCCAACCATCCTTAAGAGTACGAAACACGACTTCATCCATAGGCTGAATGAGATGAGTGGCATTTGGAAATAAGGCAATCAAAATGATTCCCCTACTTTCACAGAATTTACTTAGATGTAATGTTAAATGAGAAGCATGTCTATCTATGAAAATAATTATTGGCAAAGTCACAGCCACCTTTACTTCCAAGCCATGAAGTAGAAATTTGGCAACAACGCGTGGTAGTCCGACTTTGGTTTGTTTTGGTTTAACATTTCATATAGGAAGGCTTGTAAATTTTGTTGAATTTATTGTTTTTTAACTTTATTCGAATGTTTTATTTGTAAATTGTGTTTAAATCAATTAGACAATATTAATATAAGTAAAATTTCATTAAATTTAGAACTTTTAAAAGATTTTTAACGACAATTTAAAAGGCAAGTATAAATATAACCTACAAAACAAACTGAAAATAATAATACTTTTGCTTCTTGTTACAAAATATGTAAACTAAAAACAACAATAATAATACTTTTGTTTTTTGTTACAGATGCTCTGGCATTGTTGTGTACCTGGTTGCAAAACCAATTATGCCAGTACTTTAAAAACAAAACAGGCAGAAAGTATGTTTTTGTTTCCCAAAGATCCCCAAAGAAGGTATACTGGGTTATGCTCTATTCATATAGAAGGCTGTACAATTACCAAATCTTCCGTGGTATGTGCCAAACATTTTCATGAAGATGATATTCAGCGGACTGAACAATGACAAGATAAAGATGGAAATGTACACATTGAAAAGTTAATATTTCCAAACAAAGATAACATAGGGAACAAGAGATAACATAATTATGTCAATTAGACTTGACAATAATATCCCATTGAAAAACTGGACAAGTAAAATTACAAGTGACTGTATATTTCTATGTATTAAACATTAATCAGTTTGGACACAGGTGTGATAATATTTGTGTAATATGTAGTGTAATAGTTAGCAGTAATTTTAGTGTAATCGTCAATGTAGGTAAGAATAGATTAAGTGGTAATGATTTGAAATGGATTTTACAATATAGGTAATTAACAAGATGGTCACAATTAGAGAACTTACTTTCTCATTTAGATTTGCTTTTTAGATAAGTGATAACAAATTTGAGTATTACATTCAAAAATCTTTTGAGAATATACGCTATTTTAAATCGATATACAAGTTATAAAATGGTATGTTACATTCAACACATTTTTCATGTATACCTCTTTTAACTTGGTCTATATAACAACAAACCTATTCATATTTAAAATTGCTACTTTTGTATATCTAAGTATGAAAATTCAACAAAAGTTATAAGTAAATAGTAAAATATTTAATTTTCAATTAGATTAATTTAGATCCATATTTATATTGTGTCTGATTTCTTAGGATGAATTTTTTAATCATAATAGTTACACTAAGTTTTTACTTAGCACAAATTTTATATCTTTTGTATTTTTAATAATCTTTTTAAATGTAGTGTTAATGTATTGTGTTATATATATGCTTAAGTACTTAATATTTAAAATTTCTAGAGATTCTTGACTGCATTTGATTGTAAGATTAACTGTTTGACACTGTATTTTAAGTGCAATAAATTTTACTCTAGTGATTATTTTATTGATAATATAACCTAAATAATAATAAAACTTTATATATATTTACTAGGTATATATAAGGTTTTATTAATTTAATTTCCCTAAAAATATTTCTGTAATGAATTGAAGTTTTCAAAATATCAGTTTCCTAAAATTCAAATTGTTTAATATTCTGGTAGACCTTACATCTGATTATCGGACTACCGACGTCATAGAATGCGGTGTTGCCTTTTTTACTTCATGGCTTGGAAGTAAAGGTGGCTGTGGCAAAGTAATACCGGTATTTAACAACCATAGATAGAAGATATTTGTGATGTATTCGAAAAATGTCTCTCCGGTCATCCAACCAGTTTCGCTCTTCCCAATACCCAACCACCCAGAAACACTGACAGCTAAGTCTCTTGGAATTCGTTCGTAACGGAACAATATCCTTGGAGGTGCCATCGTTCTAACTGCGTTTCCAGTTATTAAAACTAAGGCATTCTCTGCCATCACTGTTAACCTGCCGATATAGTTTTATCGCCTTTCGTTGCCAAGACTTTACTACCTTTTGGATTTAGAAAGAATACAGACTCATCTCAACACTCGTGAGGGATCATTCAAAACTTCCTCATACTTATGTTCTGTTACATAAGTTTTAATTACTTGAAACCAATTTAATATACTTTTCTTAGTTACTGACGCTCTGCTTATTGTTAAATTTTGAGCAGTTCTTGGTAGATACTTCTGGATTTCGTTTCAAAAAACTATAGTACCATTTCCGCCCAGGTCTATTTGATTTAAAAGGGCTCTTTCTTTTCAGTTCTTGTATTACGTTGAACGCTGGTAAAGAGTAAAGAAGTAAAGCTTCTTTACCAATTGGAAACCCAGCTTTTGCCATTGTGAAAATCCAAAGGACAAAATTGTTTTCTTCTTCCTTCGTCAAAATGAAATCTGGGCCCATTTGTCTAAATTTTGACACGCTTTTATTAATTCTATTAATTTGCTTCTGGGTACTCCATTGTTTTTAGCTGCAGAAGCAACTGAGTGACCATTTGAAATTGCAGCTAATGCAGATTCCATTTGCTCTTCTGAATACCGAAACATATTTCCTTTGGTTGGAGGCATCATAAAATATCTGAAAAAAAAAGAAACACCAGTAGTTGACAGTCATATGATCTAGTAAATGATATGCTGTCATCTACTGGTACAGATCGAAATATCCCCTTGAGAATATTTTAGAAAAAACAACACGCTTTGAGAAAACTTGTAAAACGATTTTAGGGACAAATAACTTTGATATATAGCTACTTTTAAGCATATTTTGAGTTTGCTTATAGCTTGCAATATACATTGGAGTTTTACAATAATTTAATACAAACAAATAAACATGCCATATGTTGTGCAAAAATACTAACCTTCTAAACACTTTTCTTTAAAAAATACTAATTTTATGCACAACACAAAACTGATCAACTGCCATTTGCAGCTATATTAAATTTGCTAAAGATAGGAAGTTTTAACTTGTGGGATGAGCAGATAGTTGGTCCCACTATTCTAAACTGTAGATTTCTGGTTTCTAATAATAAAACTTAGCGTATTTTGTGAAAATGAAACTTATTGCCAACTACTGCATCACTGTCAAGATTATCTGATTTTTTTAAAATCAAAACATGTTTCTTTTGTAATGTGCATAGGAGATTTATTTGTAAGCAATGTAATAAAATTCATAAACAAAACTGGTTTGACAACTTTGTAACATTACTCTTAGATTAGGGGAGTAGATCTTTACGATTCTTCATTCAGATTATATCTGTTACTGTGAAAGTCCGAAATTGGTGTGTGTCAACATTCACCGGTGAATGTTGATACACACCAAATGTCTTTCTGAAAGACCGAACATTTATAAATTTTGTCATACACTCAGATGCAAAAATCGCAACGAAGAAAATTTTGTTCAAATTCAAAGTATTTCAGTTTTTTTTTATTTTTATTTTGATGATTTTTTAGCACACTGAAAAATTTATAAATTTTAATTTAGTATGGTGAGCTTTTTAATAAAATTTTTTATTTGACTTAATACGGGGTTAATCGAAAGGTATTTTTTTATCCTAACTTTGAATCATCTATGAATAATCGTTAGCGATTTCGAAAACTTGTTTTCGATTGCAACCGGTCTATATATGTTTTTTGTTTCATGTGAAAATATAAATTGGTTAATTTTTAGGAGCGAAATGACTTTGCCATCCACAACTTGTGGTATTTCCTATTATTACCATTATCTTTTGTATTCATTTGTAATACGACGATGGGGCTTTGGTGATCGAAGTAATATCATATCGATGTCCCAGATACTTCACTGACAGGTCCATAAGAGAGATACCAGCATCAGTTTGTCGCAGAGTGTTCCACAGGTTCAGTACTAGGTCCCATCCTGTGGAATGTCCTGTACGACGGGGTGTTGAGGCTACAGATGCCAAGGGGATGCACTCTTGTAGCTTATGCTGATGATCTCGCACTGGTTGCGAAGGCGAGTCAGAAAACGGACATGGCTAATGCGGCTAATACAGCCCTGCGTCGCATGAGTAGGTGGATCAGAGAGAACGATCTACAGCTAGCGCCTCAGAAAACTGAGGTGTTAGTTCTCAAAGGGACCCGGAAGATCTTCTCTTCGCTTTATAGTGGAAGGCGTGGAGGTTGCACCGGTAGCAAAGGTGCTAAATGGAGTTTTCCAGTCGGTAGTAACCTACGTTGCCCCTGTGTTGTGTAGTGTACTAAACACTTCGAAATACGCTAAGCTGATGGAGACTTCGCAAAGGCGAATGCTCCTCAGGGTGTCTAGTGCATATAGGACAGTCTCGAATGAGGCTCTATATGTCATTGGAGTGGTTATACCGATCGTTTTGTTGTGTAAAGAGCGAGCGAGGATGTATGCGAGGAGGATGGATGTAAATATATATGAGAATGAAAGAGAAAGAACGATAGTAGAGTGGCAGAGAGAATGGGCAAATGCTTGTTGAAAAGCAAGGTGGACGAAGGAGCTTATTCCCGATCTGAGACCGTGGTGGGAATGTAAGTTCAGGAAACTAGACTACTTCCTGACGCAGTTTCTGACCGGACATGGTAGTTTTGGCACCTTCATAAGTAGAATAGGCAAATCTGCCTCGGCAGACTGTACTGTTTGTGCGGTACCGGATGCTCCCGCCCACATTTTTAACCGCTAGAGATGGGCAAATGAGATGGGAGATTTCTGGGGTGACGAAGAAAAAGGAGCAGGAGGACAGAGGACGAAATTAAGCCAGGGATCTAAAAATTTATAGTTAGTATTGTTTATTAGTTTATGGCCTAACGTCTAAACATTTTTTGATTTACGGTGATAGGTATGGTTGTATATAAATTTTTAGTTTTTTATTTTAGTTGTTTGTTGAGTGGCAAGACCACCTCTCTGGAACGGTGGTTAAGGTTTTAGCCGGAACACGGTTAATCCGGTACTACCCTGTGGTCTTCTGGCTTTGTATCCCACTCGACCGAAAGATACCAGGGTGTCTTGTTCCGTGACGTAGAGGTCCAAAAAAGATTTCCCCCACCGTTGCCTGCCAGAATTCAATGGATACCTTCTTAGGCTCCTACTGCTAATTAAAAAAAAATGTAACTTAACCTAAGTATGCAAATAACACAGCAAAACTACTAAAAAATAACTTAATACTTTGTATTGCCTCCCTTAGCCTATATAACTGCCTGTACACGTCAGCTCATGCTGTCTATGAGGTTACGAATATCATCTTGCTGGATGTTTTGCCATTCCTCTTTCTAGAGCCAAGCGAAGTTCGTTAATTGAGACTGGTATCAAGCATGTCACAAACGTGCTCTATTGGGTTCAGATCTGGCGAACACGCTGGTCAGATCATTTTATTAATACCAACTTCCTTTAAATATTGCATGACACACATTGCAGAGTGGGATCGCGCATTATCTTGCATTAATAGAAAATCATCGCCGATAGATTGAGAAAAGGGTACTACGTGATTCACTAAAATTTCCTCAATATACCGGTGTGCAGTCAATGAACCCTCAATAAATACCAATTCAGTGTGCGCCTCTCGGGATATTCCTGCCGATATCCATCACCGAACCATGTCCATGACTAACGCGGGGACTGAAAGCGCACTCCGCAAATCTCTCTTCAGTTCGACGCCATACTCTTCTCTCTTCTAAATGTTCCCTGGAAAATTGTACTCTAGCCACTCTGTGCCGTAGAAGTAATTTGGCCCCAGCTGCTGGTCTGCAGCTTTGCAAACCAAGTTCATGTAATCTTCGACGAACTATAATATAACACATGTGATGTTGAGAAACATTTGTTCTTCAAGAAACTTACTTATGTTAGAGGCAGTAGCCGTGCACAGAGTATGTAACAATGTATATTTCTAAAACCAGTCAGCACAAACTATGAGCCACGTAAAACCATTTTTACTTCTGGTCAAAGGGCCTATCAAATCGACAGCGATAATTTGCCACGGATATTCAGTTTTTTTCCCCTTACCCATTTTTTCCATTTGTGCGGTATTGGGTGCTTTTTGTGCTTCAAACGTTTTTCAAGCACGAACATACTTAACTACATCTTTTCGCATCTTCGGCCAGTAATAGTGTCCTTGAATTCGAGCAAGAGTTTTATAAACATCTGGATGTGCACAAGTGACTGGATCATGACATGAATTGATGACATCTTCACCTTGAGGTTTCGGCACAAGAATTTTTTATTCTAGTTTGGTTTTAGACAAAATAGAGCTCAAAATAGATGTGTTTGTTGTTTTGAATGTTGTTGAAATGTTGAATTTATTTCCTATACAGTTTTTCTGATAATCCTTTTATGTATGGTATTGTTATTTTCCTCGTATTATTCTTTGTGTATGCTGTAGGATCTGCGCAGATAAAAAGTTATCAAAGAAGATTAATTACACCTCATTACAGTTAGACTCCTCATTTTTATGGAGTACCGAAAGCTCATAAAACAAATTTACCACTTAGACCCATTTGTAGTACAATGAATTCTTCTTGTAGTGAACTATCAAAATTTTTATTAAATATTATACAACCGTTTGCAAATAAAAATAATAACATTTATAAAAAATACAAACATTTTTTTTAAATTAACAAATATTAATTTTAATTCAAATAATATTTTGGTAAGTTTTGACATAAATAGTTTATTTACGAATGTGCCAATATATAAGACCTTAAATATAGTCAAGACAAAATTAGAGAGTGATGATACAACTAGAAAAAGACTAAACATATTTATTAGCTATAATGGAGTTATTAACATTATGTACTGATAATACATATTTTCAACTAAATAATTCTATAAACAAAATTTTGGTCTAGCAATGGGCTCTAGTTTATCTCCGTTATTACCCGATATATTTATGGAAGATTTTGAAACAAATATTATTTCTAAACAAAATTTAAAACCCACAGTATGGTGGAGATACGTAGATGATGTATTCTCAATATGGCCTCATGGATCAGAGTTGTTGGACACATTCCTGAATGATATAAACGATAAAGAAGAGAAAATAACAGTTACCATGGAAAAGGAATATAATAACACACTACCTTTCCTGGATGTTTTAATCTCTAAGAATGATACTGGATATTAGACACAGGTGTATAGAAAACCAACACACCAATAGATAGTTAAATTTCAAATCGCAATATAACTATTAAAAACGAAATCATTAAGTCCTTATACGATAGAGCCCAAATTAATTGTTCTAACGAAAATTCGTTCTTGGAGGAAAACATTTGTTAACATCTGTTTTATTAAAAAATGATTATCCTTTATCGTTTATAAATAAGGTATTTTTAACAATCAACCGAATAGAACAGAACAACTTGGAACGAGATCCTACAGCATACACAAGGAATAATACGGAAAAAATAATATCATACATAATATGATCATCAAAAAAACTTAAAAAGATAGGAAATAAATTCAACATTTAAACAATATTCAAAACAATAAACTCATTGAGATCTATTTTGTCTAAAACGAAACCTAACAATGAACAAGAAAGGACAAAGAATTGTATTTATAAAATGCCTTGTGAATGCGATCAGTTTTATTTAGGTGAAACATCAAGGCCTTTAAATGTTAGAATAAGTGAACATCAATTTTATATTAAAAATAGAGAATTTGATAGATCTCAAATATGTAATTACGCATGGGATAATAAACATAGGGTTTAATGGAATGGTTCAAGTATAGTCTTAAAAGAAACGGATGGTAAAAAGAGAAAAATCAAAGAAGCGGCTCTAATCATGCTAAATGAGACCAATTGTGTCGCAAATTCCTCGGCAGAATGTAGTAGAATCTGGTTACCCATATGAAAAGAGGAAGTTAATAAAAGAAAAATACTAGCATTACTAAGTCAATAACATATCAACGATACATCATTTATGTTTTATAAATAACAAACATATACAATCTGAATTTGGTGTTTATTGAAAGTAAACTAACTGTACGACCAAATACTTACCATGTCAGGGTAGTATTATGAGGTTTTTTCCTGGTTATTCCCTCATAATTTATTATGGAATCACTAACAGGAGAATTTTACTGTCATCATGGCATGTGGTTGTCTTTTTAAAGACGAATTACATGCTATGATTTATTCTGTCGGATATTCTTAAGGTAAAGTTGATTTCACGTAATCGAATGAGCTATCTTACAAGTAAAGTTGTTCCAGGAACGCAACTCAATAATATTGGCAATATCATTTTTAAAGTCGTCTACTTTAAAATGTATAATGTATGTCTGAATTGTCAATATAAATAAGTAAGATAAAATTAAATTATTAAAAGAATTAAATCCGTAGAATAGTTTTCGAAACCAATTATCAGATGTCGCTATTGCGTCCATATCGAAGCCATTTTAATGATGCTTCTTAAAGACAGAAAAGATTTATTTTTCACGTTGAGAACGCCTGTGAATAGCTGTTCTGATGAGGCTTATTAGGCCGAAATGCGTATAAACAGATACATAGACGCTTTGTACGTGAAATCTAATCTTTACTGTCTTTTTCATTTTATTAGAAGAATTGTTCACCAAGTTAAAAAAAACAAAATTTGTTTAATTTACTAATGTTTGTATTTTAAGAACGATTTCCGAAGTGGAAAATGAAACGTCAATAAACTTACTTCAACCTTTAATTGTGGCTTATTCCCATTTAAATAATAATTACTTTAAAATGCCATAAATAGCTTCAGAACAATATTCTTTAACATTGGTAACAATAACAGTAATAGTATAGACACTATGGCAATACTATATACAACTACATCTACACGTTTTCGTGGCATAGCCAGCCCGGAATAAATTTAAGTTTTAAAAAGTTTTTCTAATTAAAGGTAACAGAAACAACAGGTATGTATATACATATTTTATTTAAGCAAACAACAGTAAATTAATAACATTCCATCAACTATTTAGTGATGGAAGAAGTATTATCGCTTCTGTATTATAAATTAGTTTTACTTTTTATCCATGAACGAAAGAATGCGACTTCCGTGAAGAATGTGAATTTTCTCTTTTTATTACGACCACCGCCGGATACCACTCCCAACAGTACACCGTTATATTCTAAAGGACCTCCTGAATCGCCCTAAAATGTTTTGCGACTATCAGTTGTTAGGAAAAAATTTAATTTACAAGAAAGTTAATTTCATCAAAAAAGCTGTTCAAAACAGAAGCATCTATTGAAATTGCAGTAAAAGAGTAAATTATTCATAAAAACTATAATAAAAATTTGAGAAGGTATAGATAATTAAAAGTATTTTGGCAAATTTTGAACAAACTTCATGTTTTCGTTTTCGAAAAACCCAAAAAAACTACTTTTTTCCAAGTATAAAGCAGGAAAACCAGACATACAATTTTGTTAATTTTCTTAAAGCGTAATGATATAACCCTAAAAAATCCTTATGAATTTTTTGAAAATTTTTGAATGAACAATTTTGCCACAATAGGTGTTAAAACTTTAGACTTAAATATTAAAACTTTCGAGCAACCCCGTATACTACACCTCAAGTTAAGTACACCCCTCGAGAGGGGATGCAAGTAGCGGAGGAGAAGCCAGTCACAGTCCACGCTCAACTCGAGTCGCAACAACATCATTACGCTTAGGACGCTATTTTTACATTGATCGTTAACAAATATTTTAAATGTGCTATTTTTTACTTCAATACAGTTTTAGTTTAAGTGATTTGTTTTTGTATTATTACGTGAAATTCCAATAAGATTTAACCTACATCCTACACATAATTTGGTTCTTCGAGCGGATTACCCAGTGATCATTTGGCTGTACATTCCATGTAAGCTGTATTCATTTTCGACGAATTTGCCGTCCCTTATACACAGTTTAGCAACGGAAGAATTCAGATAATCTGTCACCAAGGTTAGTGCATTTATAATTTCTTTACCTACCTTATCCTTTATGGTCGGTAAAAGGGTACACTTGTATTTTATGTAATTCAGTGGAAATATTGATTTTTAAAAGCAGGTATTTTAATGCTTTAACACATTTCGAGATTTTAATATTTTCATTTATACATTAATACATAGCATCCTTAAATTTATTTCAATTTTTTCATTTTACATTTATAAATTATTACAAAGTTGAAATATTATCTTTAACGTTTTTTATTGACTCGCAAAGCATTTTTACACAACATTACATAATTAATTT
The DNA here is from genome assembly GCA_918026665.1 of Diabrotica balteata. Lineage (NCBI taxonomy): Eukaryota > Metazoa > Arthropoda > Insecta > Coleoptera > Chrysomelidae > Diabrotica > Diabrotica balteata. Next base: position 164,541,099 of record OU898276.1, on the reverse strand, counting down.
TAATTGTTTTTTGCATATACATACATACATTTTTTCTTTTGTGAATATCTAAGTTATATTGTTACTATGGCTGACATCGCTGCAGCAAAAACTAAACGCTCTTCAATCAAAGGTTCTGTAACCCGTTTTAGTACGTATTTTAATTCTATCAAAAACAAACCTTTAGAACAAATTAACTTTAGGGATTTACAACTTAGACTTGATAGAATTGAAAAACTTTTTGATGATTTTGACAACGCTCAATCACTTATCGAGGCCTCTGATGAGGATTACACTGCCAACGCAGATACTATCCATGGCATTGAAAGGTCGTCTTTCGAAACGCCGTTTTTCCATATTACTAGCGCTGTGCGAGATTTTATTGACACCAATTTTTCAAAACCCTGTAGTCAGACTGCTCAAGCTTCAAATTCGACAATTTCGTCCGAAAATAGTTCACAAAGATCTATTAATATTAGGTTACCCGCTATTAACTTGCCCTCCTTTGAGCGTGACTATGAAAATTGGTTGTTTTTTAGGGATACATTTAATTCTATCATTCATACAAATACAGAACTTTCCAATATTCAGAAATTCCACTATCTAAGATTATCTTTACAAGGTATTGCCGCATAAACAATACGTAACTTGGACATTTCTGAGGCAACATATGAAACTGCGTGGGAGTTACTAAAAGACAGATTCGAAAACAAATCTCTTCTTGTCAATAATCACATTAAAAAATTATTTAACCTAGCAAATATTTCAAAAAATTCACATCATGATCTACGCACTTTACTTGATGGTTTCCAAAGACATTTACGCTCTCTTGAGTCCTTAGACTTAGACACAACATCTTGGGATGCTCTTATTATATATTTAATTACCACGAAACTAGACAATGCCACACACAAAGAATGGGAACTGTCAATTAAAGACGATAAGAACACATTACCCACTTTGAGTAGCTTAACTGAATTTTTAAAAGGTAAATGTAGAGTCTTAGAATCTATTAATCATCAAGAAGAAAAATCTCGTCCCAAATTTTCATCTACAGGCAATCCCAAATCCAAGAATTTCTTGTCAACGAATAATTCTTCCAACTGTTCTTTATGCAAACAAAAACATCTAATTTACACTTGTCCTGATTTTCTTAAATTAGAAACGTCGTTAAGACATAATGAAGCAAAACGCTTGCGACTTTGCATAAATTGTCTGCGTAGTGGTCATTTCACTAAGGAATGCAAATCTTCCGGGTGTCGTAAATGTGGAAAAATACACCACACACTTTTACACTTTCAAAGTAACTCACAAATGCTTACTGAAACCAGTAATCAAACCATCAGCAGTTTACCTTGCTCTAGTCCAAGTACATCAGAAGGGTCTAATGCACTGACAGCACGTAACATTTCGTTTGAGCACAACTCTACTACTTTGCTGTCAACTGTAAAAATAAACGTCTTTGACATCTTAGATAACGAACACGAGGCTCGTGCATTTCTAGATAACGGCTCTGAAAGTAATTTCATTTCCCAGCGCCTATTAAATCTTCTTAGGTTGCCTACAACCAAAACACATTTTTCTATTTCTGGTATAAACCAAACAAATTCTATTGTAAGCTACAGAACATCGGTCAAATTTAAGTCCAAAACTTTAAACTTTTCTCAAGTAATTTCTTGCTTAGTGCTTCCTGAAATTGCAGGAAATTTACCTTCTGTCACATTCGATAAGAGAACACTTAATATCCCTTCTAATATTACTCTGGTTGATCCAGACTTCAATATTTCATCTCCTATTGATCTTCTTATCGGTGCAGACATCTTCTGGAATTTAATTTGTATTGGTCAGATTAAATTATCACCTGGACAACCGATTTTTCAAAAAACTAAACTTGGATGGATTATCTCAGGTCCATTATTTCCAAACAATACCCTTGCAGCCAGAACTACATGCCATTTGTCGACCATAAACAAGTTGAGCATTGAAGATCAATTTCAAAAATTCGGGGAAATTGAAGAATGCCCAAAAACAAAATTTTTGTCTAACGAAGAACTTTCTTGTGGAGATCACTTCTTAAAAACAACCTCTCTTAATTCTTCTGGTAGGTTTGTAGTATCACTTCCCTTGAAATCTTCCGCCGACAATCTAGGCGACTCTAAGACTACAGCAACAAAAAGGTTCTATTCTCTCGAAAGGAAACTTAATGCGAATTTTGAATTAAAAGATGATTACACTCGATTTATCGATGAATATTTATCCTTACACCATATGTCCGTTTCACCCTTTGAAACCACAGGCTATGAGTTCTTTCTTCCTCATCATTGTGTCTATAAAGGCAATAAAATTCGTGTTGTTTTTGACGGTTCTGCCAATACAGATTCAGGTGTTTCCCTGAATGACATTCTTATGGTTGGACCTACTTTACAAGATGATCTTTTTACTATCATCTCACATTTTCGTAAACATAATTTTGTACTAACAGCTGATATAGAAAAGATGTATCGACAAATACTGATAAAGGAGGAAGAACGCTCCTTACAAAAGATCATATGGCGATCTGATCATACAAACTCTCTCGAAACTTTTACTTTAAACACCGTTACTTACGGTACTGCTTCTGCTAGTTTTCTTGCCACTAGATGTCTTCAAGAAGTGGCCCGTATGTATGCAACTGATTTTCCCGACATATCTTCTATAATTTTACGGGACTTTTATGTCGACGATCTTCACACAGGTGGTTCTACAATAGAAGATATCAAACGTATTCAATCACTTACTTCCGAATTATTGTCTCGTCATGGTTTTCAATTGAGAAAATGGAAGTCAAACGCCCCAATTTTAAACTTTGACAATCAAAATAATGTTTCCTTGGAAATTGGAGCTGACGATACTATCAAAACTTTGGGTTCACTTTTCATTTCAATGTTCAACCTATAGAGCACAAGTGTAAAGTTACAAAGAGACTTATTCTTTCTACTATATCAAAAATATTTGATCCACTAGGTTTGATTTCGGCTGTAACTATAACAGCTAAAATTATTCTACAAGATTTGTGGAAACTAAAAATTTCTTGGGACGAAGTCGTTCCCATGGATATCTTTACGAAATGGGTTACATATCAGACTCAACTGGTTAAACTTAATCAGTTACAAATTCCTAGGCATGTAATTTGTACAAACTACAAGTCAATTCAACTACACGGTTTTTCAGATGCATCCACCACCGCATATGGTGCTTGCATTTATATTCGTTCATCTGAAAACTTTGAAAATTTTCATTGTCATCTACTTTGTTCCAAAACTAGAGTAGCTCCTTTAAAACACATTCTCATGGTACCGCGTCTAGAACTTTGTGGAGCTTACTTGCTAGCTGAGTTGATAGACAAGGTAAAACAACACATGCAATTAGATTTCGAAGAAATCACTTACTGGTGCGACTTCACTATTGTTCTAGGATGGATAAAGACTGCTCCGAGTTTGTTAAAGACATTTGTGGCAAATAGAGTTTCTCAAATTCAAACTTTGACCGAATCTCACACATGGCGTTACGTGAATACACTTGAGAATCCCGCAGATCTTCTTTCAAGGGGAATTTTTCCTACGTCACTTATCACTTCTGAAATGTGGTTTCATGGCCCATCATGGTTAGCTAAACCAGAAACTCATTGGCCTAATAGAACATTCGAACCTTCTGAACTCCCTGAGCTTCGACCAGTATCAGCCCTTATCTCAAGAGTTCAGATGAAATTGGATATCATCACTAAAATATCCTCATTTGTAAAACTACAACTCATTATTGCTTATGTATTACGCTTTATAAATAATTGTAAATTTTATACTACACGAAGGAGCTTTGACAACCTTGCTTGTGAGGAAATAGATAATGCTTTAAAATATTATTCGACTAGTACAAAATGAAACATTTTATGACGATTTGACACACCTTAAAAGACATGGTAACGTTAACTCTAAAAGTAAACTACTTACCCTCAATCCATTTATCGATAAGGATAACATACTCCACGTTGGCGGAAGACTACATAATTCTGATTTTTGTTACGATAAAAAACACCCCATTGTCCTCGATTCTAAACACCACTTTACTTGTACGAAATGAGCATCTTAATTTAAATCATTGCGGTCCTCAATTACTATTAGCTTCCATTCGTGAAAAATTTTGGCCCATTAATGGACGTCAAGTGGTTCGCAAAATCGTTCGCGATTGTATTATTTGTTGTAGGGTGGCTCCTAAATTAGAAACCTATCTTATGGGTAATTTACCCTCGTCACGTCTTTTTCCCTCTAGGCCATTCTACAACTGTGGACTTGACTATGCAGGACCTTTTTTGCTAAAGGATCGACACACCCGAAATTATAAAACTATTAAGGGTTACATAGCTCTATTTATTTGTTTAGCAACTAAGGCCATACATTTGGAAGTCGTGAGCAGCTTGACCACTGAAAATTTTCTAGCAACGCTAAAACGCTTTATTTCTCGACGCGGCAAATGCGCTTCGATCCTTTCGGACAATGGTAGTACCTTCGTTGGCGCAAAAAATGAGCTTGTCAAATTTTTTAATACCTATAGTTCAACTATTAGGGACAATTTAACTACCGAAGGTATTAACTGGCAGTTTATACCGCCAAGGTCACCTCACTTTGGAGGAGTTTGGAAGGCGGGAGTAAAATCTGTCAAATTTCACTTAAAGCGCGTCATTGGCAATACAATTCTCTCATATGAAGAATTTTCCACTGTTTTATGTCAAATTGAAGCCTGCCTAAACTCACGACCACTCTCACCAATGTCCAACGACCCTTCCGACTTACTTCCTCTTACTCCTGCACACTTTTTAATTGGATCCACATTGACCGCAATACCTGAACGGAACTTCTTAGATGTCAAGGAAAACAGCCTTAGCAGATTCCAAAGGCTTCAAAAATGATCCAAGGTTATTGGACTAGGTGGTCCAAGGAATACATTTCGTCTCTCCAGCAGCGAGTTATGTGGAAGAAATATTTCAACAGTCTTCTCAAAATTGGAAGTCTAGTGACGGTGAAGGAAGATGGAACTGAACCCTTAAGATGGTGCCTGGGTAGAGTGACTCAATTACATGCGGGTAGTGACGGAATAGTTCGTGCAGTGACAATTAAAAATAACAGAGGTTGTTTCAAGCGACCAGTGACAAAGGTGTGCGTCCTACCCACAAATCAGTGACTTAGCGAAAGAAACTTTTAGCTCAGCTTTATTACTTGTTGAACCCCTGCAGGCGTTCAAGGGAGGCGGCTTATGTTAAAACTTTAGACTTAAATATTAAAACTTTCGAGCAACCCCGTATACTACACCTCAAGTTAAGTACACCCCTCGAGAGGGGATGCAAGTAGCGGAGGAGAAGCCAGTCACAGTCCACGCTCAACTCGAGTCGCAACAACATCATTACGCTTAGGACGCTATTTTTACATTGATCGTTAACAAATATTTTAAATGTGCTGTTTTTTACTTCCATACAGTTTTAGTTTAAGTGATTTGTTTTTGTATTATTACGTGAAATTCCAATAAGATTTAACCTACATCCTACACAATAGAAAAAATAATATGTTCCGATTATAATAAAGCTATCAATAAGAAAACTGAAACAAATTTAATTACAACATATATAAAACTGTTAAAGTGGAAAATATTTGCAATAAAACGTTAAATATTTTTTCCTAAACATGTGAAAAATCTCGTTAAAACAAGACATATCTTGAACTACCGTCATGAAATTATATCGTAGAGAGATGGCTCCATATGAAACATGGGTAATATTTATTATCGATCATCATCATTGTGCTCTCTCTTGAGCAGATTTCATCCAATTTCTTGACATGTTCTTGAGATCGTCAGTCCAACGTGTAGGGGATCTTCCTCTACTCCTTTGGTCTAACCTCGGACTCTACTCAAGCAATCTCTTCTTCCACCTTTCATCACTGATTTGGACGACGTGTCCGGCCCAGTTCCATTTCAGTGTGGCAATTCGGGAAATTACATCGGTAACTCCTGTTCTTTGTATTAAGTCTTCATTTCTAACTCGGTAAAGGACAATGTCCTTTTTCTTTGTTAATATTTCTGGTATATCATCTTCTCTGCTGTTTGCTTTGTGTTGGCTTGTGTACAGCAATTTGTAGAAGTTTTTTTAACTATTTTAAGGGTTTCCTCTTTGTTGGTTGTACAATTTCTATTTCTATCTTTAATCTTTATTATCTGCCTTGTCCCCGTTCTTAGTCTTTTTCTCAATACTTTGATACTTCTATTGTTCTCAATGGTGTGTTCGATTTGTTCTTGGTTGTATTTTCGAGTGTCTTGTCTAACAGCTTTGGATATTTCTTTATTTAATTTTTGTAGTTCGTCGGTTTTAGTTTCCGTCTCGCTTCTCATTTCTCTTCTTTTCTGCATTAGTTGCCTAGTATTTTGGCGAATCTTCTCTTCTTTTTGACTTCTAGACAGAATTTGTTTTGACTTTCCAGTAAAGCATTTGTTAATTTATTATTTAAGTCGTTTATTTTATTTTCTGTTTTAGGACTACTAAGTATGTCGGAAATACATTGCTGAAAACTATCTACATCTCATGGTTTCATCCATGGTTTTAATTTGTTCTTCTTTTTAATCATCTTATACCTGTCCTTCTTTAAGCTTATTTCTATTTTACCTCGTACCATTCTATGATGCCTTTATTATCGATAGATAGCATTAATTTCGGCCTCGAAACGCTTCAAATGAATCGTAATACTAACACTTTGGCAGTTTACAAGATTTAATAAGAATGTTGTCGGTTTAAATTTTGAACTGGCATGCTGAAACTTACCGAATAGCAGCAGATACTGTAACTTTTGTACTAAAAGTATGATTTCACAAAATTTACAATTTATAAGTAATATAATATCTATAAAAACCGTATTTAGATTTTAAAATCCTATTTAGGCATTTTTAGTTAATTATTTTAGTATTGATAAACAATAGTGTTCATTGCATAACGTATTAGTGGTAATTTTTATATTAGTATTAGTATTTTAAATCTTGTTTCTCTTTTTTTCTCTAATTTCTCAAAAATCTTCTTTCTTGAAAAGAGGTTAAAAATACAATAATGTCGCCCATGTAGACTAGACATATTTCTTCTATAAGTCCTTTTAGTACGTTCTCCATTACTCTCTAGAATATTGAGGATGCATTTTTGAGTCCGAATTCTCAGGTATTCATAGTGGTCATTTTCGAAATTTGCTTTCAGAAGCCTTAAGATTAAGAGCATCAAATGTCTTGTGAAATTTGAAAAGGTAAAATTTTAAGTTGTATTAGAAGGAAGTGAATTTAATCTCAAAATGCAATTTGACCATCTTTGTTTAGTGAGTAATCTAAACAGTTAAATTAAATTCATTCTTCAATAGAACTTAAACGGCTTTTACAGCCGCATTGAAAACATTAAAATGCTAATAAATGAACTGTCACCACTAATATTATATCTACAAGAAACTCGTCTTTCCAACAATCAAGCAAAACTAAAAAAATATACGCCCTATATAAAAAACCGAGCAGTACAATAAATATCCAGTGGCGGAGTCGAAATTTTTGTACGTACAACCATCCAATCCAAAGAAATTCCATTAAATCCAAATCTAGAAGCAGTAGCAGTTTAAGCAATACATCATTTTAAGATCAATATATACAATGTTTGTATACCACATCCTGACGAGGCCACTTTATTAGAACTTCAAAATGTAATCAAACAAATTCCATCCCCAAAATTAATTTTGGGTGATACAAACTGTCGCAACATCGTATGGGATCCCCAAAAACCGATAAAAAAGGACGCTTATTATTAGAAGCAAATAATAACATAAAACTGTAGTGTTATTAAATACAACAACATCTACTAGATTCAATGCATATAATGGTACATTTTCCTCCATAGACTTATTCATAAGTGATTCAACTATCGCTCCGTTTCTACAATGGAATACATTAAACTACCTATATGATAGTGATCATTTTCCAATAATAATTACTCATGACAAAGACGAAAAAACCTGTACAACACCATTTAAAACGTGGAAATTAAAATCAGCTGATTGGGAAAAATACTCTAAACTAGTAAGTTTGCGTATACCAATTATCACTATATCAGATAAGATAGACACTACACTAACATATTTGAACGACATAGTTTTAGATACAGCCAGAAATTCTATAGCAAAGACCAAAAACACCACAAAAACTCCTCTTCCTTGGTAGACCATTGAAATCGCATCTGCGTTAAAGCAAGCAAAACATACTTTCAATATATACAAGAAGTATAACACCTTATAACTTAAACAATTTTAAATTTTAAAGGATCAGATCTAGATTTTTAATAAAGAAAGCAAAAAGAGGGAGCTGGGCCAATTACGTGTCGTCAACTGACTTGTCTACGCCCATACCTAAGGAGTATATGTCAAAAAATAAAGAGAATAAAAGGTTCAAAAACATTTAACTATATTGACATAACATTTTATGAATTAAATGATAGTATTAATAACACCCAAAGTATCAACCCAAGAATAATACTCTGCATACTGAAGCTTAATAAAAAAACCAGTCTTAAAATAATTCAAGCCTATGCACCTACATCTACACACTCGGTCAAGGAAGTGGAAACCTTTTATGAAGACCTAGAAAATTCTGTAAAACTAGCGCCTACTACACACAACCTAGTAATGGGTGACTTTAATGCTGAGTTGGGATGTAAACTAGACGGGACCGAAGTAGCAATAGGTCCCTATGGATTCGGACAAAGAAATGAAAGAGGCGAAATGTTTTGGGTTTCTTTGCAGTCGAGCTGAAAAGAAGAATAAACCTCGCTTGGGCTGCATTTGGAAGGATGAAGGATATTTTTAGGTCTAAGATTCCAATGTGTCTGAAAAGAAAAGTATTTAATCAATGTATTTTGCCAGTGATGACCTACGGCGCGGAAACCCTAACGCTCACAAGAACAACAGTGAGTAAACTACAAGTTGCGGAAAGAGCAATGGAGAGAATTATGTTAGGGATTTCTCTACGTGATAGAATACCCAATGCTACTATACGCAAAAGATCAGGAGTAGCAGACGTTATTGAAAGGATAACAACACTAAAGTGGAACTGGGCAGGTCATGTAGCAAGATCAGTTGATGACCGGTGGACAAAAAGAATTTTGGAATGGAGACCTCGAATACAAACTTACAGAAATAGAGGTCGACCCCCAACAAGATGGACAGATGACATAAAAAGAGTGACTACAAATTGGATTCAGATGGCGCAAAATCGGACTAAGTGGAAAAGCATGCGAGAGGCCTATGTTCAGCAGTGGACGTTAGAGGCTAGTTGATGATGATGATTAATAACACCAAAAATACCTCACTTGGACCTGATGATATACCACCAATTTTTATCGAAAAACTACCTATTAGTGCCAAGGTTGTTTTAGTAGAGATTTTCAACAAAATTTACGTGACCCATAAATTTCCATCTCTATGGCACCAAGCAATTATTATACCATTTTTAAAAGACAATAAACCAAAAAAACTTTTCTTCCTCGTATTGACCAGTATATCTCACCTGTAGCATTTGTAAAATAATGGAAAAGTAAAAGATTAAAATTGTACTTAGAAAAGAAAAATGTCCTTATATGCATCCAAAGTAGATACAGATCAGAACGGTCTAAAATAGATAATATCATAGCATTAGACTCTGAAATACATGAAGGCTTTATACATAAACAAAAATTATTAGAAATTTTCTTCGATGTAACAAAAGCATTCTACATCACGTCGATATACCACATTTTAAAAATAATGGAAAGCTGGAAAATAGATGGTAAATTCCTAGCCTTCACCAAAAACTTCCTGGAAAAGAGATATCAACTACGAAGTCATTGGAAACTGGCATCCCTCAAGGATCTGCATTAAGCTCGCTGCTGTTTTTATAACTAGCTTTTTATAGCTAGTTTTATAAATAGCCATAAATAACCTATCTAACCATTTTTTACTCCCAGTAAAAGCAAATCTTTATGCGGATGATCTTGTAGTATATATGAGGAGTAAAAACATAATCGAAAACAAAAACATAATCAAAAGTTATCAAACCAGATGTTGCTTCTGCTTTACTACCACTCCCACCTCCTGGTCCCATTGGGACTACTTGGTCCTTTTGACTACTTGGTGACGTCCCAAAGACGTGACTAAGTAGTCCTCAACAGATTGCGGATAGGCATACAAAATTCACACATGGATACATCATTTCCAAGGACCCTCAGTCGCTGTGCTACAACTGCCAAATACAATTTTCAGTACAACATATAATAATAAACTGTCCAGTGTATTCAACAGCAAGATCGACAGCGAAAATACAATCCAGCCTAAAAGAAGCTTTAATAGAAGACAGTAGTAAAACAATAAAATTTGAATGAAATATGGATAAATTTCGAATATACAATCGATGCCATTTTTTAATAGCGACTGCCTTCGAGGCGCTTTCAACGAGAAGTCTAGATATGTACTAGTCCAGATGATTCTAAAATAATACTTTTGGTATATATATATGGATGCTGTTATGAGTTGAGTTTAGTTACGTACGTTTAGTACAGTACTTTCAAAACTCCTATGTAAATATGTTATGTTAAAACTATTTCTAAAATAAAAATAAATCACCCTACTAATAACCCTAGGGGTTGATGTGGTAAAAAAAGATCAGAGAGACCACTACTTGATGATAATTCCTACTCCCTATTCCTGTTACTTCAATTATTTTCTATTCTGGCATCTATACCAAAATTACTTTGTTCTCAGATATAAAACTTTTCCACAAAATCTACTTGTTACAATCTTTTTTTATAAACTTAACTAAGTCCCTCTATTTACACCAAGCTCTTTACCAAAAAATTACCATTTTAACTCCTGATTGTGTACTGTCAGTATAAATAAGATGTTTATTCTTAAATTCTATAACTGTTTGGTTGGTTGCCAACAGCATTTTCGACGGTTTTGAATCATCCTAAAAATAAATTAATATATTATACAAATTATATTTGAATCAGGTCTACATTAAAATACGATGAAAAAATTGCTAATCAGGTTATTGATTATGTACTTTAGCTTCCTCAGTCCCAGGAAATTTTTTGTTTTTTAATTTCAATATTTTGGTGTGTTTTATGTTACATTAGGCATTAAGATAAAAAAAATTGGGTTTCAAGATAATCAAAAATTCTCAAAAGCAATTTGTGTTTTATGAGTAACATAGCCATGCTTTTTTTATGAATGTATCGGAAATAAATACACAACTATTACGATAAAATTTAGTTATATCATTTATTAAGTAATAAAATATGATAAAAAATAACTGATAGATAATAAACTGGTGTCAGTTCATTCACAACCTTGATGCTGTTTCGGTTTTCTTGGAGCAGAGGAACACCTGACATGTAGACATAGATTCTGGCTGAGTTCATGCACTGGGCATAGTTCATGGTATAGCTTGAAGCAGTTTCTGTTTTCTTGGATGCAGAGGAATACTTGGCATGTAGAACACCTGATTCTGGCTGAGTTGGCTGAACATCCTTGCATTCGGCATCTATTCTTCTTGACTGGAGTTGAGATTTCTGGTAAATGAAAAGTGTGCTTTTTACGGAGCAAGTCTGGAGGGTGAGATACCCTGGGTTGCTTTAGAGGAGGGGACAAGGAACACTAATAATCTGAATCACTATCCTTAAAGCTCTCCTGCTGACCATGGGCTAGGAAATATGCATACTCTTCTTTAAAACTAAAGAGATCCAAATATCTTTTCTGTGGGTTCCTAAAAGTCGCTGATCTCGTCGGTATTCTATCCATGATGCTGAAATTCCGAAGTCAAATATATGTATGATAACTCTGACTGTCCATTTCCTAGTTCGCGCAGAAGTCCTGTAATAACATCATTCGGTCCAAGAAGTCAATGCCTCCCATATTGGTATTGTAAACTATCAGAGGCCTGTTGACTTCAATGAGCCTCTTTTGTATTTTACACCATCTTCTACATTTATCGTCAGTTTGTGAACCCTCTCTATTTGACATCAAAATAACGGCTTTATTATCAAACCATTTTACAACAGACACTTGCCCTTCTGATCTTTTACTCTCATCAATTGCCCCCCTACTTTCTTTTTTCAAATCAGTATCACTTCTTAGCTTGGAGTTCTTAGGTATTCTTATTTGTTTTAAAGTGCGAGTACCTTCAGCTTCTTTTTCTGAATGTAATAAATCTAAAAGATTTTCAGAATTAAAATATCTATCCATATAAACTGAAACCCCAGGAGTAAACGTACTCAGAAGCTTCAACACAGCCTTACCACCAACATCTAAAAGTTTAAAACGTTCATCATCAAATATAGGGTCTCCTTTTCCCTGGTAAAAGAAAAAATCCAGTGGCAATCCATCTGCAGCGGCCACGACAAAATTTTTCAACCCACATAGATTGAGATTTGTTTTGATTACTTGTCTGGTTAGACAATGCCCCCAGAAAGGAACCATTTGTTCCTTTTTTAGGATCCAAAGGATCTTTTTTCCAATAAAAGTAAAAGTAGACGAAGAACTAACCGACCCTATTGAAGCTGGAAATGGCATAAGACAGGGAGATTTCCTGAGTCATCTATTGTTCAACCTGATTATGGATGAAATAATAAAAAAAGTAAGAACAAAAAAAGGATAATAAATGGGAGAAAAACAACTTAAAATAATCTGCTATGCAGACGACGCAATACTACTCGCTCAAATTGAAAATGATTTACAACGTATGCTGCATCAATTTAATATAACCGCCAAAAAATTTAATATGTTAATTTTCCCAACAAAGACCAAAAGGAATGGTTATAACAGCAAATTTACAAAGATGTAAATTGGAGCTGGAAGGTCAGATAATAGAACAAGTGATGGAGTTTAAATATCTAGGCATCACGTTATCTAGCTACGCAAAGCTCGAAACCGAAGTGGAAGATCAAGTGAATAGAGCAAACAGAGCCGCATGCTGCCTAAATGAAACAGTATGGAGAAATAAAAATATCGGGAAAGAAACGAAAGGCAAAATTTACAAAACAGTCACCAGACAAATAATGACATATGAGACAGAAACAAGACCTGACACATGAAGGACAAAAAGGATGTTAGAAAGAGCAGAGATGAAAACACTTAGAAAAATTGATATTAAGACACAATGGGACAGAGCTTGAAGTACAGATATACGACATGTGGAGAACGTCCAAAACTGGATAAGAAATAGAAGAGTAGAATGGAACGATCATATAAGCCGAATGACAACAAATAGAGTATTAAAGACGGCAAGAGACGGTTCCCCAATAGGAAGACGATCAGTAGGAAGACCACGAAAACGATGGAATGACAACTTACTGGAGGCATATTGAAAAACAGATAGTCATGTCTATATAAAAAGAAGAAAGAATTAAAAATATTTAGTTTATCATTTCCAACTGCAAACTTGGTTTATAAGAAGTATTCCAGGTTTAGAATAGCATATAAAAATATTTATCATAAAAAATTAATCGGCCTAATAGTTTTTATTAGTATTCATTTTAAAATGTTACCAGGATGTCACAGATTTGAAGAAAAACATTCTAATTGTATATTTTAATAATCAAATCCAAACGGTAAAAAAATATATATATATATAATATATATATATATATATATATATATATATATATATATATATATAAAATCCCAATGTCTCCGTCAGCGGCATAAACGTTTCCATGGTAACAGCTTGAAAAATATGGATGGAAGGATAATTATCTATTTACAAATAAAAAAAATAAATCTTCAAGATAAGTGTTCAATAATTGAATGATAATTTTATCCTAACTAAAAAGCAGAAAAAATACTTACAGAAACTTGAACATAGAATTGGCCGGTCGGGACAGTTCGCCATTTTTACTTCTCCTTCTCCAAAAACTCACTCTAGCAGGTGATGTTACCTATTGGCTTTCCAGTGAAACTTTTTAAGAAAACTAACCTAAACGGACATCCCAGAAAAAATTCCTAAACAAAGCATGTTTTATATTGCGTCATTGATTATAAACCACCACCACAGTAGTTGTCTATATTTTGCCACCACCATTAATGGGTTTGTAATCAATGGTTGCGTGTAGACGACGCTGGGACTAAGGAGGTTAGAAAGGAACCACAACGTTAAAGGGGTTTTATTGTTTCATATGGTCAACCGAACGCCAAATATGAAAAAAATAATATTTATATTTGCAAAATACAAAACAATTTATAAATATTGTCTGGAATATTTGACTTGAATTTTTTTTTACAACGTACTAAATACATGTTTAATTTTTTAGAAAAGCATGTTACCGTCACAAGTTTACACGAATTTAAATGTAAAAAAAACATTGTATTCCTAAGCAATCTATCATCAGGTATTGAAAGAATTGGGATTAAACATAAAAAGGATGACAACCGACGATCATTAATGGAACATACCGATATTGCTAGTCAAAGGACATGCTTTGTTCGTAAGTATATGGAACATCGTCATAGTGCTCCGCAAGAGAAGTTATTTTTTTAGTTAAAACATGGATATATGCCAAAGGAAATAAAATAAATTCTTGGCAGGATAGTAATATAAAAAGTGTACTCAAACCACAAGGTTACGATGGCAAATTATACATTATTGTGCATGCAGGTTCTTCTCAAGGGTTCGTCCAAGAAGAAAGTTTACTGTTTTCTTCAAAATCTTTGTTGATGGACTATCATGGAGGAATGAATGGTACACAGTGGATTACTACACAGTTAATTACTAGTTTAGAGGAACAATCACTATTAATTTTATTGAAACACAAGACCTGAGTTGTTACAACTTGCCAAAATGAATAGAAAAGTAATGTTTATGTTATTGATGAACTTTTACGAGAGCGTGGTCATGAAGTATTACGGCTACCACCCTATCATTGTGACTTTAGCGCTATTAAGTTAATTTGTGCTAATTTTAAATCATACTATGATAAGTATATTGGTAGAAATGAAAGGAAATAATATTATACCTTTATAGTTTTCTGGCTGTTTTTTACCTCCTTTGTCCGAACTGCAATAGAAACCAATGTCTCATTTTTACAATAAGAAAAAAAAACACTAGAATATTTTTTAACAGATTCCAAGACGTGTTATAGTTACATTAAAAAATAAAAAAAAACATTTGTGAGCTTTTGCTTCTCTGTCATATAATTAAGATATTTAAATATAGTGTCCATAAAAATATATTAATGTTATAAATAATTTTTGTATACTTATTATCAGTATCTCACTTCTTTCTTGAGTTACTATCAACCACAATGTTAAATGGTACTAAAAGATAAAGTCATGCAGTATTGTACTTACCGCAGTTTTTCCCCAGCCTGCAACTATAACTGTTGTCCCTATTGGTACTCTAGCGCCTTCTTCGGGTAGACCTATGGGCTTAATAAACTTTGAGAAAGTCATTTTTTCTGCCAACTAAAATTCATTAAAAATTAAAGAAATGCTGTAAATATTACCTTTGTTTGTCTTAAATATTAAATAAATAAATATATTTGTTATTTTATTCTCAAAAGGAGAAAAAGGAGAAAACAATAAATATATATATATATATATATATATATATATATATATATATATATATATCGCAAAAAGGAGTACGACCGTCTATCCAATATATAATAAGGATCACTCAGACGAGTGGTGGGTTCAAATATCGGTCTACTAGGTGGAGAAATAAAAGACAAAGTTGATACTACTTCATCTATTTTGAAGACGTTTCGCTATCGAATTCTGATAGCATCATCAGTTCATCTAAAAATTTTTACATTATGAATACCACACATTCATGAAGAAGATGTTAAATAGTTACCTTTAAAAAGATATGTAGTTGTCAATGGTATTAAAAAGATAGTACAAAAATTCAAATAAATGGACATCATATGGTGATATTGTATAAACAATTAAATAACTAACAACATTTAGAGACTTAGTAAAAAGACTGTTGCTTTGCTAATTTTTACTAAGTCTCTAAATGTTGTTAGTTATTTAATTGTTTATACAATATCACCATATGATGTCCATTTATTTGAATTTTTGTACTATCTTTTTAATACCATTGACAACTACTTATCTTTTTAAAGGTAACTATTTAACATCTTCTTCATGAATGTGTGGTACTCATAATGTAAAAATTTTTAGATGAACTGATGATGCTATCAGAATTCGATAGCGAAACGTCTTCAAAATAGATGAAGTAGTAACAACTTTGTCTTTTATTTCTCCACCTAGTAGACCGATATTTGAACCCACCACTCGTCTGAGTGATCCTTATTATATATATATATATATATAATATATATATATATATATATATATATATATATATATTAACATAAAAACTAAATTAGAACAATAAAGTTGTTATATCTTCAACAGGAATACCCTCGTGAAGATTGTATTTAAAAATTAGCAAAATTAATTAACATACCTAATGACATTATTAAATTTGATTTTCTTTTTCTTTATGTCAAAACTTATTAATAAGTTTTCCATGTCTCCTCTATTTTTTATATTTATTTTAGGTTAGTTTGACAGAGGAAGTGTATATATATATATATATATATATATGTATATATATATATATATAGTATATATATATATATATATATATATATATATATATATATATATACCGAGAACAGAAGTACGACTGTTAATCCAATATAAATTAAGGATCACTCGAAGAGTGGTGGGTTTTTCGGTCAAAAGGTGGAGAGAAAAAAGATAAAGAAGGTGGTTACTTCATCTATTTATTAAAGATTTCGCTTTCTAATCAGAAAGCATCATTAGTTCATCTTAAAAAGACATGTAGCAGTTAATGATATTAAAAAAGTAAAGAAACTTACGACAATGGACATTATAAGATTATGTTGTATAAACAATAAATTGAACAAAATACAGTTAACAATCTGCTTAAACTAGCAAAAGAGCATGTGGACCAAGTAAAAAATCTTAATATGAAGAACTAAAAAGATCAAAGATGCACTTCCAACAGTATATCAATAGTTAAATTTAATTTTAACTTTAGGTAACATTATTAAAGCGATTAGATTGAAATTTAGTAATTTAAAAGTATAATGAAGTTACCACTCTGAGCTTCTAATTTTGCTGCCGGTGATTTCTCTCACTGTTCGAGTGATCCTTAATTTATATTGAATTGACGGTCGTACTCCTTTTCTCGATATATATATATATATATATATATATATATATATATATTATATATATATATCTCGACACCTCCTACGTAAAGTATCGTAACCAACAAATTTCGGTTTTTCACTTTTTTTTTCCTTTTCATACTTCTAAACATGTAAACTAACGTCTGCAATAATTAAAATTTTAATATTTCTAATAGAAGGCCTTAAAAATTAGAATATGAAATGTCGTATGTTTACTTTTGCCCATATATACAATCGTATGTTCTACTACCTATACTATACGGGGGGCGAAGATTTGATTGAAGATAGTAAAAGAAATAAAGGAATGTATTATTGTATATTAATATTTTGTAGAAAAATAAGCATTTTAATATAAACGTAATAATTTTTATTTTTACCGAAAAAATATCGTGTGTTTTAAATAAGATACTTTTCACCGGAAAATAAATAAAAATTATGTCGCATGTATATGATACGATGTTTTATGTTGACGTTTCATATTGTTTTTTATCGTATCTACTACTTGCCATAGATTACTTCGTTTAGTTATTCAAGATACCACATTATACGTGTCTAAAATTTTTTATATTTAATCAATTTCATTTTCTTTCTCCAGAATCACCTCTGCCATCGGATGTAGACAAGAGTGCAATAGAACAAATTATGGATTTTTTGTCAGATACCGTTAATGAATTTCCAAACCAACTCAGAAATATTCTAGAAAACAAAAAAAGGTTATTTGAAATGATGTAGGTAATATCAGATGTCGAAATGTTGCATCTTGGATTGGATGGAAAGAAAGAGACTAAAAAATACAGGTAAATCATATAAAAGTCGTGATGGTACAATGGTCAGAACAATCAGCCGAGAGATCTATTTAGAAAAATACGCTACCTGACAAGAGACTTCAGAGCCAGAACTTGGGCCATTGAAGTTAACACTGGAACCCTGAGAACAAACAGAGAAGACATAGCAGAGACATACATATAATCAATGAGAGACTGAAAACATCCTCAAAAGAGAAATTCCACAAGAGCAAACTGGATTTATCAAAGGTAGAGGCACTCGAGAACACCTGCTGAATATAAGACAGATAATCGAGAAATCTAGGGAATTCAACATCCCACTATACATCTGTTTTATAGATTACCGCAAAGCGTTCGACAGGGTCAATTGAAGACACTTATGACGAATACTAAAAGAAGTAGGCGTACCACAACATCTAATTACGCTTGTAACTGAACTATATGAACACACTACTGGATCAGTTAAAGTACTTGACACACTTTCGAACGAGTTTCATCCAGAACGGGGTGTCAGACAAGGATGTATACTATCTCCCCAATTATTCAACATATATGGGGAGTATATTATGCGAAGAGCACTTGAAGGATGGGAAAAGGGCATCTCAATAAATGGTCATAAATTAAACAACCTACGTTTCGCAGATAATACAGCCCTTCTTGCAAGTAGTCAAGCAGAGCTGATAGAACTTATACGACTGATCGAAAACGAAAGTCAAATATTTGGTCTGCAATTAAACATATCAAAGACAAAGATCACGATAGTGGATAGACTACACAACAATCATCCACACATAACCACAATTGACCGGTTCGAGGTTGTGAGCTCATACTTATATCTGGGATCATTAATCACAAACACAGGGTCATTACAAGAAGAGATTAAACGTAGATGTGATCGAGCAAAAGTTGCCACAGCAAAAATGACCAAAATATGGAAGGACTGTCAAATTTCAAGAGCGATAAAGATGAGGTTGATCAACTGCTTAATATTCCCAATACTGACCTACGGATGTGAATCTTGGACTCTGAGACAATCGGAGAGAAAAAAGATAGACGCCACTGAAATGTTCTGTTGGAGACGAATGTTACGAATTCCTTGGACCGACCGTAGAACAAACAATTCAAGTTTAAGAGAGCTAAAAGTTAGCCAACGACTCTCTAGTAAAGTCCATCTCCAACAATTAAAATATTTTGAGCATGTTATGAGAACAAACACAGAAAACATGGAAAGACTCAGAACAGAAAGGTAGCAGGCCGAAGATCACGAGGAAGATCCCCAACAAGATGGATAGATCAAATTACAGGAATATGCCAAAGACCTATGCATGAATTAAAAGAAATAACCAGAGACAGAGATCTCTGGAGACGGACAATACACGACATCACGTCGACCACTACACTTCCCCTGGGGGGTCAGGATTGAAGAAAGAGAGAGAGAGGTACAATTAGTTTGCGAAATCATTAAAACCGATGTGTCCAGAAAATTGTAGACATAAATGTTCTTCCAAAAATTAGTACCAATGAAAGGATTTCAATCTTCAATAAATTTTGGAATTTAAGTAAGAGAGAAAAGCAATGGGGTTTTGTAGCTTATTCAGTACTGAAACAAAAAGAAAACGAGTTTTTACTGATACAGCATCAAGGCGCAATTTTACTCTCATTAATAGACTGAAAGTGAAGAGAGGTGATTACGACGAATTTATATCTGTTTGTAAAAAGACGTGTTTAAATTCTTTCTCTATAAGTAAACACATTGTCTACATTGCCTTGGAAAAACTAGACGTTACTAGCGGTTGTTTGATATAAATAGATCAGAGATGCCATCATAATCATCGTAAGGCGATTACCGAAGACGTTGTCAAAAGTGTTTGTGATCACATCAATCCATTCAACCCGTAGAATCTTATACACAAAGTAGAAGTGATAATCTTTATTTGAATAGCGATTTTAATTTTCATTGCTTATTTGATTTATACAAGCTTATTGATATATCGTTAACGAACATTTTGAATTGAGTGTTTACGTTCTTAAAAAGGACCAATGTGATAAATATCACAATAAAAAAAAACAAATCTAAACCAACAGTGATTAAAACACAGATTTATGAATCACATCTGCATATACTAAAACAATTTTTAATTGAAGGTGATTACTTGGCAACATCGCACTTAACGAAGACCTTAACGATAACTTTTCAACGAAATTGTGTTCCACTTATCAATTTTGCAGAGGCGTACCAAAAAAATTTTAATTATTTATTTAAACACATAAGTAATTAATTAAATCTAAAATCGATATAGTTATTAAATTATCATGTGTCTTTTAACAGGTATCTTATTCGGTCCATGCGTAATTATGGTAGAGGTACCTTGAAACGATGCCAGCGTGCGTTGCGGCGAAATATGACAAAATTGGACCTATCTTTTACGCATAAATTTGATCAAAAATGGGTGCAAATACAAGTTGCCTATTTAATTGTGCAAATAATAGCAAAAATAGTGAGTGTAGTTTTTATAGGTTTCCAAAGATTACATATAAATTCGAGAAAAGAAAAAGATGGATTTGTGCTATTAATATGAAAAAGTAAATATCACATAATTTCATTTTTATGCAATTAAAATAGGAAAAATTTAAATAATTTACCTTAAATGATATTTCATACAGTTGCAAGCTAACTGCAGCCTGCCTGATGACTTTAGCTTTTACATCATCACTTTTACTACTATTGTTTTTAACTACATGCTCTTACACATGAAAATCTTGATTTACCAGTAATAGATTTTTCCCTTTCTTTTCCGTTTGGGGTTGCAAAGATAAATTATGTTGACTTTTTAGCAAACCAGTTTTAAATACTACATTTATTTTGTACATAAACTGAAAAAATATACTTAAAAAACTAATTATTAATAATTGTCAATTTCGTATTTATTTAACATATGTTTAACGTCAAATTGGGAGGTCCAAAACTGTCAGATGAAGGCAATAGGTCAGTCACGCACGGAGCGAATAGCTGTTTAACAAAAAAAGTAAATTTATATTGTTTCTATAGAGTACCTAATACAGTACTTCAACAAACAGAAATCTTTGCAAAATACTTATTTGCTGTCTACTATGAATGTTTTGTTTTAACTTGAATTGAAATGATTTAACTATTTGTTTAAATACATAAATAATTACATACAAATTAAATTTAAGAGCGACATAATTATTAAATTGTCATGTGTCTTTTGACCGGTATCTTATAGTGTCTAACAAATTAAAGTAAAATTTTATTCCTATTAGAGAGTACCTAAGACAAAACTTCAAAAAACAGAAAACTTTGGAAAATACTTATTTTTTCATTAGACTAAACAATCTGTTATAACATACTATCTCGTCATTACACATCATTCTCTATTTATAGAATTGCTGTGTGTTGTAAACTTTATATTTGTTTTTTTAACTTAATTTGAAAGTTTCCTTGTGTTTATTTGTTTATATAAATATAAAAATATATTAAGTTCATATAAATTAAAATTAAGTAAGCTAAACTATTATCATGTAAATGCGTGTATATAGTAGTGCATTTATTTATTTCAGTAAATTATCGAAATATGAAATAAATATGGCACTAACTACTAAAGAGTCAATAGCTTTGTTAGAAGAAGACTCAGATTGTAAAAATGCTGACTCACTTAAAGTGCCGCCGAGATTAGATTAAAAAGTTTCTTATGTAAAAGACATTGATAGTAATAATATTTGTGAAGAATCAATAAAATCGGATATTGCAGGTACATATGAAATACAAGTGATTGGGAATTCTGACGATTCTGATTATGATATTCCTCTGAACCACAGATAAAACCCCTTAAAGAAAAAACCATTCAAAAATAGTAAATCCAAATTTGTTCTAAGTTGTAACAACAGATACTTATTCGTGGTGTTCAGTAGTAATTCAACATCAGTCTGATTGATATTTAGACAATATAAAAGCCAACCATGAAGAGAAGTCGCCATTGAAATTTGGTCTTTTTGATACAAACGTAATTGAGAGCATTCTATATTTTACAAATATTTTTGCATCGCAGAATAACCCCCACAGATTTTGAAATGAATAACATAGATTTGTATATTATCTGGTTCACACTCTGCTTCAAGTTGATATACATTGGTCAAAGGATGAAGATAAAGAAGTGCCCATTATAAGAGAAAGCATGAGCCGACATATATTTATATTTATAACTTATAATAGTGAAGAATCGCTACATCAGTGTCAAGCTTAGTACATGTACGTCAATCTAAATTTGCTTCACCCGATGAAACCAGATTCGACAATATTGGCCACATTACAAAAAGAGACGATAGTGCAAGAATGTAGGATGTGCAGAAGTACTACTATTTATTTATGTAAAAGGTGTAGAATGCATCTACACCCCGAATGTTTCGAAAATTTTCACCTTACAATTTAATTTACATTTAAGTTGCAATATGTTCCTTAATTAAAAATTGTACTGTTTTTCTTGAAAATGAAAAAAAAAATCTTTTTGGTTGTAAATTAGTCTTAATTTATGCGTTTTTAATCCAATCTAATAAATTAATTGTCAAATTCCTCTTTGTATATTTACCAATCGTTAACGGGTTAGTACTATATAAAGAATAAACTTGCCGCAAATTTACTTTACTTACCTCAAAACTATTTTAAAGTTAATAATAAAGTCTATTTAATAAATATATTCCCAAGAAATAGAACACACTGCGCCTATGCACATAAGAATTTGGAACGAATAAACTAAAATATCATATTTCACTCATTACCATTCTTTCTAAGAACGTAAATATATATATATATATATATATATATATATATATTATACCAGCAAAATATTGATAAGTTTGCGGATGTTTTAAACTATTCAATAAACTTTTCTCACTACACACTCTTGAATCGCACCAATTTATATTGTTACGGGGAAAATACTATGAGGACTATGTTACTTTTTCGCTTATTTACATGGGCGAAGTATACACAATAAAAATGACCCCTGTAAGAATTTACTACTGACATTTTACACGGTTGCCGTTACCGTTTAGTTCAGTTTGTAGATTAGTCACCTTTAATTGAAAACTGTCTGACTATAGTAAAAATCTCACGCGTGAAAGAAAGTGTTTTAAAAAAACTAAGCTAAAACGTCTAAGGGAAAAATATTAACAGCTACATTCGATTTTCAGAAAATACTTATTGATCCACACGCTAATTTATTATCTTTATTATAAACGTAAACTATAGATAGGTTTTCAACGTCTCGCATCGTGGATAAAGAAGGTACTTGCTTCATGTCGCATGAAGGCCAGGGCAAATAAATTCATTGTTTAAATAAATATTCCGTTCGCGTACTATTGTAATAAAATATTAAAACCAATAAACGATAACTTGTTGAGCAGTGCTGATTGAAACAACAGAGCAGTAAAATGTTATTCATAAAGGTAGTGTAAAATATATTGCCGCTTATCTGGTCTGCTAGTAATAAAGTTACCAGCTTTTAATTGCAACGCGAATATGCTTAAATGCATTCCTCTACTGAAAAAAAAAAATTACTAATATCTGCAAAACTTATAAGTACTCATATAGTTATCGTTTTAAATAAATGATTTAATAATTAAATCTTCTAAATTGCCGTTAATTTATTATTACAAATATCTCTGAATACGTACCTATCACTCCTCCCACTTATTTGTTCGAACTAGAAATATTTGCCAGCCTTTGCCCATCTGTTTTTTGCCTGAACGTTATATCTTTCGTTTGATTAATCTAAGGTTTATTTGTTTTCATTACGTTTGGGCGCCACAACCCTTCTATGTAGATATTGGTGTGTTTGCAGAATATATATTGAATTTGGCAATTCAATATATATTGGGCAAATATAATGATACTTTGTTGATTGACTCACCTTGACAACTGCTATATCAAATGCATGAGGCTTTTTCCATCTGAAGTTCTCATGTTTTGTTATATTTTCTATCTTTACTATAATTCCAGGTTTTGTACGATCAGTAGTTCCAGCTTTGACTACCATTAATTTATATTTACTAAAAAACATTTTTTCAGTACCTTCAGATACACTAAAGTAGTTTAAAATAAAATAGATAAATCACATAGATAAATAAAATAGATAAATCAAATACACGCTCAGAGCGAATAGACTTTGACAGTTTCCTTGTCTACAAAATGCAGTTGGCTTTATGTGTCAGTCGGCCCACCAGAAAACTACTTATTATTGTAGCAATACAAACGCAGATGTTTGGGGCACAAAAATGAACGAGAGGGCGTTGTTCAGAATCGGAAGAGATGTGGGAGTGGTTCTTTGGATATTTTCTTTGTTACACAAACTAAAGTAAAATTATGGAGTAAGCAAAGAAAATAATAAAAGATAATAGCTAACAAATCTTAATTAAAAATATTAGATTATCAGAACAAAAAAAAAAAAAAAATAAGTATCTTATTGCCAAAAGGACACCAACAATTCTTTTCTTTATAGCTTCTAAAAAAAAAAATGGAAAAAAGAAAACAAGAGCGAAAACAAAAAAGAAGAAAACAAAATTTTAACGAAATAATAAAAATGATATATAATACATACACATTGTATAACAAATTCTGAAAATACTTTGAATCTACTCTCAATCTAATGAAAACCAACAACATCAAATGAATTTTTTTATTTCTTAATAATATTTTCTGACCTACTTTTATCAATTGAGATATAATGTAATAAGTTAAGGTAATTTCATTAAATATTTCTTTAGAAACTACCATCTGTGTTGAAATAATTACCATCAGGATAAGACTATACAAAAAATAATATACTGAATTTTGTTTACTTATTGGGCAAAATATGTACATAAATACCTTCCAGTAAATGATCGAATAATCACAATAAAAAATCTAAACTCTAAACGCTGAACCAGTCAAAATGCATATTACACATGTAATATTACACAGCAGTGGCGGTTGGTATATAAGTGCTGCGGAGCTGCAGAACCACCAAAATAATCCAAACAAAATTACTTTGAAAATTAAATAAAAAATATCACTACTTATAAAATCTAAATTCATTTAGATGGTTTTCGTGCATGGTCGCCTTTAATTTAATCTGTCGTCCGTCGCATCTCGTGACGACAGCAAGTCCCACTTATTTGACCGGACCGGTGCTACTCCGAGCTGTGAACTGTTAAAGATATCCCCGATCACATCCGCTCAACCCCTCGCCATCACTTTTCAGGCGACGACTGAAAGCAATATTTGAGCTGCATTTGTCGCAGTTCGAATTAGTGTGTACAAACCTACATTTATTGTAATTTTAAATAATCGGTGATCGCGACGCGACGACTGTTAAAATAAGTTGCCCTGCACGTAATTTGGTATTTATATTAAGTATATGAGTGCTGTTCAGGGTGGATGTTATTTATAATTTGATTAATGTTAAGAGATTCTTTAAATATTCTTATGACAAAAAACTAGAATTAAAATGCAAAGGACGTCCTTTGCCGGATATTAAAATCGAAAAAGAAAGATCAAGCCGAGGGAAAAATTACAAACGACAATTTAATTGCGATATTTATACGAGAAATAGTTGGATATGTGGCTGCAACAGAAAAAACGCTCTTTTCTATTTTCCTTGTGTACTCTTTGGAGGTGATAAGTCATGGACGCAAGTTGGTGTAACAGACTTAGTACATTTAAGTGATAAAATAAAAAAGCACGAAACTTCTAAGCATCATTTGCACAATCAAATGGAATATGCTTTATTAGGCTCCGTGAATATTAAAGAACAGTTAGATTCTGCATACTGGATAAATATTCAAAAATTCAATGAAGCTGTAACAAAAAATAGGTATGTTCTCTCAAAAATTATAGACTGCATAAAATTTTGTAGTGTTTTCAAATTGGCACTTCGGGGACACGACGAGACACAAACATCCGACAATCCTGGAATTTTTTGCAGCCTCATAAATTTTACTTTTGAATTGGATAGAACTTTAGCACAACACTTGGAAGAATCGACGGTTTTTAAGGGCATTTCTAAAGAAATTCAAAATGATATTTTGGACTGCATGTTGGAATTATGCCAGGATAAAATTTTGGAGGAAATTCGGGAATCTCCATATCTAGTTGTCATGGCCGAAGAGACTACAGACATTTCAGCAAAATCACAAATGGTTATAGTATTTAGATATTGTCGAAATGGAGCACCGGTAGAACGATTTTGGACATATTTGGTACCTTCAAAATTAAATGCAGATACTTTAAGCAAAAACATTTTCAGTGTTTTGGATCCTATCCTGGAAAACTCAAATAATAAACTAATTGCTCAGACTTATGATTGGGTAGTGGTCATGTGTGGACAGCACGCAGGAGTTCAAGCCAGAATCAAAGAAAAATATCCATTTGCTCATTTTGTACACTGTTAAGTTTGTTAACTTTAACACTTAACTTTTTGTTAAGTACACTGTTTGCAAGATTTAAGCAAGAACAAGACTAAGCCTGCGAGACTCTTGCGTCATGCAGTTAGGACTGAGTGTCGTTTTAGCGAGTATAGTAGTTCGAGTATATGCTTTAAGACTCCATTCTTTTTCATGTGCCGTGCTCGATAATCGAGCGTTGGCTATTAAATTGGCTATAGTAATTTTGTTGACGGCAGCTCGGAAAAGAGATGCAGAGGATCTGTTAAACCAATCTCTCAGGTTTCTAAGCCATGACGTTCTTCTTTGACTTGGCCCTCTTCTTCCGTCTACCTTGCCTTGTATTATTAAATGGAGTATATTATATCTCTCTGGGTGGCGCATAACATGGCCAAAATATTCAAGTTTGCGATTTTTAACTGTTTTGGCGATTTCCGTAACTTTTCCCATCCGATTCAAAACAACTTCGTTACGAACTCTACGTTACATTACATTACGTGAAAGGCTCTATGGGATGCAATAAATCGTATCGTATCTAAATTTATTAAAAATATGCCATCTTAGCTGATAAAAAATATAACACTTATTATTAGGAACACCCACTTAATAATTAAATTTTTTTCCCATTATAAATTAGTTAGGAGGAATCTTAATGATCAAATCTTGTCGGCCTAAAAATTGTTTCCGCTGACTGTGCGATGAGATCATTTGGTTAAAAAAATTGCTGGAAGAGCACGGCTAATATTCAAAAATAACGAGACAAATTAATAGCAGATAATATCGACTACCGTGTAAACAAAATACCGAAATATTTAGAATAACGAAGTAACGATATATAATTCTCGGTTTGTTATTAGATACTTAGGGTATTGGATAGTAACGGGTAGTAACTGTTACTTTTTCGATATCACTAAACTTCATTCCCAGTTAAGAGTTCCTTTGAGTCTAATGTAATAATTGTTTTTCATCTAATCCTTTTTGTTCCCGGAGTGACAAGTTTACAATTTGACATGAGGGACCAAGATTCAAATAGTTTGAAATTCGATGAGTTTTTCGAAATAATTCATACATCCCAAATTGCTTTGTCTAAATTTTGCCTACATAGAAAGGTTTAAATGAAAATGCAAAACAGAAACACGTCAGATTTAAGGAAGCATCTAATATCTATTCATAAAGCAATTACAAATATTTCTTCCTGAAAAACCAAAATTCGGTGGAGATACCACAAGCTTTTTAATAACCGCTGGAAAAAGTGGACATTTAAAAAAATATACTTATTATCTTATTGCCAATTACATATATTATGTACCTACTTTATTTTGGTAAATTAATGTATTTATTAAGTAGATATCTCCTTAATTTAAAATTATTTCTTTTGATTATCATTGCTTACTTACCTATTTTTTATTTTTTCAAGTTAGTTTTTTATATAAAAGTAAAGCTAAGATTGTTAACATCATTTGTGTTGCTTTAATAAGTGGATTATAGTTTGTTATCTTACACCTAAAGAATCTGTGCCCTTGATACAAGTATGTGGATTTTTTGCCACATGCCAATCTTTTTTATGATTTCCATTCCATATATGGTGGGAGGTCCATTAATTCCTTTCTAGGCAGATAATGTTCTTTAAAATATAGTTAAGTTTATGTCATTAATTTGTATTTCTTGTGTTTTAAACATATTTTAGCACATGTAAGCTCATTAAATGAAAACTTGCTTTCTTACGTTGTTCTAAGATTTAAAGTAGCAAATAATAAATAGCAATAGACTAATGCGTAACTGCAAGACTTGCAAGACTCTTGCTGCAAGACCACGACCAAGACCAAGACCGGGAGTGCAATACCAAGACCCAGACCAAGACCTGGTGTATTGGCGCAAGACCAAGACGAAGACTGTCTAAGTCTCGTTTTGTTTTTGCATTTGGGCAACACTATATATTTTCCACCCCGAGACGATATAATCCTTAAATAATTAATTATTAAGACCTAATGGTTAAAAATGGTGTTAACCCGTTTTCTGCTAGCGTAACCGTATGGTCACACTAAATGGCCCCTTTTAAATATACAATATTTAACACATACAGCGATATATGCAACTAGTAATACGACCACGCGGACTAGAGATATCTATGTAACGAATGACATACCCGGTACCTGATCAATTCGCTGGCAAAGTCGTGTTATAGTTGATGTTTGTTGGTGTTACAACGAGAAAGTATCAAAATGGACGTTCGCTTTGAGTAAGTAATATTTTTTAATCTTATTTTTAAAGAAAACAAAAATATTTTTGAACAAATAGGATCTAGAGACATGTGTTTAAGACATGTTTATATAATTTATCACAAAAGTATTGTATCAAATGCGGTAGAGCTTCTAATATTTGTTTGTGACCATAACATCACACAGGGATAATATGTGATAATTAATAGGTTTTTTCTTTTTAGGCGTGGTTTTAAATTACAAGAAGCATTGACCATGTTATATGATGA
Organism: Diabrotica balteata; assembly: GCA_918026665.1. Taxonomy (NCBI): domain Eukaryota; kingdom Metazoa; phylum Arthropoda; class Insecta; order Coleoptera; family Chrysomelidae; genus Diabrotica; species Diabrotica balteata. Next base: position 164,512,118 of record OU898276.1, on the reverse strand, counting down.
CGAAAATATAGAAAATGATGAAACATCGGTGTTTATTTGTCCTCCAGATGTTCATGAGGATACGGATGAAGATTCCGGGGACGAAGACGATGGTGGTTTAGTTGACAATTTGTCTCATAGACAGTTATTAGCGCCAGCTGAAATTCGAATAAAGCGTAACGAAAATATGGAACAAGGAGAGGAAGACTCTGTGGATGAAATAAAGACAACAAAATCTGATGAACAGGTGAGTCATATAAACGAGGGAAAAAATAAAAAATGTAAAATTTCTAAAAAAACTGAGATCAAGCAATGGATAGATGGAGATTTGATACATAATAAAAAATTTAAAAACGAGAATAAATCTGAAAGTTATGAATTTTATGACATGAGTCCATTACAACTAATCGAACTATTTTTTGACAACGATATGTTTGAACATATTTTACAAGAAACAAAAAAATATGCTGCGTTCAAGAATTTTCCAGATCCAAATCTGTCCATTGATGAATTAAAATGTTTTTTCGGAATTTTAATTTTATCCGGCTACCATCCCTTACCGGACAGAACATATTATTGGGATTAACAGGATGACATGGCAGTACACATGGTGAAAAATTCTATGCACAGGAATAGATTTGATCAAATCATGAAATGTATTCATTTTGCCGATAACAGCAAAATTGGAAGGACTGATAAAATGTAGAAACTACGCCCCATTATAGAAAAAGTGCAAATGAAATGTCGTAAGTACCTTCAACCAACCCAGCACATGAATTATGATGAATCAATGATCAAGTATTTTGGGAAACATAGCTGTAAACAGTTTATCAAAGGTAAGCCAATACGCTTTGGCTATAAAGCTTGGTGTTTGAATTCTAAAGACAGTTATTTGATTCATTTTCAGTTATATCAAGGTAAACAGATTTCAACTGATAACAGTTATGTAGAAAAATTTGGAAGTGCAACAGCTCCTTTACTTCAAATGCTTGACGATCTACCAAATAAGATGCCAAATTACCATATTTATACCGATAATCTATTTACGAATTTCAATTTGCTTGCAGAATTAAAACTAAGGGGATATGACTGTACTGGAACAATAAGACAAAATAGAGTTCCTAAGTTTGCCCTTTGCCGGATAACAAAGTAATGGCTACTAAAACTAGAGGTTCTGTTGATTATGTTATATCTAAAAATGACGGATTTATATTGGTCAAGTGGATGGATAATGCTGTAGTTACGGCTGCATCAACTTGCTACGGTATCAATCCTCAAAGTTACGTCAAGAGATACTCTAAGAAACAGAAGAAAATTATTAAAGTACAAAGGCCTTTAATTATTGCAAAATATAATACATTCATGGGTGGCACGGATAGAATGGATGAAGCTGTGGCACGGATAGAATGGATGAAGATGTGGCACGATACAGAATTGGCATCAGAAGTAAAAAGTGGTATTGGCCTCTTTTTACTTGGCTTGTTGACGTATGCCTACATAACGCGTGGGTGCTTTATAAGAAGTCCTCAAAGGAAAGAAAAAAAACACCAAATATAGTTTTCCGCCGAGAAATTGCACAGATGTATATGCGGAAATATGGAGTACCGCCTAGACGTCCTGGTAAGCCTTCAGTCAGCAAGAATAGTCTGTCCATGAATAGAGTGCGCGACAATCTACGATATGACAAAATTGACCATCTTGTTGTTCCAGTTCCTAACGGTAAAAGACGTAGGTGTGCAGGAGAAGGATGTTCTTCTGTGATACGTACACAAAGTAAAAAATGTAATTTAGGACTTTGCATTGAGTGTTTTGAAATTTTTCATACACAGTAGTAAATACATAATGTATATATAGGTAACCTCCCTGTGTGACCATACGGTCACAGCGTTTTTTTCTTATGTTTATAACAAAAAACTAATAAAAACATATTTTTACGTTTATTTAGTTTCATTCCATTGTCATCTGCAGTTATATTTATGAAAAAATATATTTATTGATATTCTGGTAGAAAATGGGTTAATTGGTCTATGTTTGAGAAATTTCCAACCACAGGTAAGTAATTATTGGTTACACTGTATAAGTATAGAGGAGAAAGTGTTTATTGTAGAACATTATTTTCGCTCAATCGCCCAACGTAATAGTACAAGTCTGCAAAACAGGTGTGATGAATTCACGCAAGGGTTTAATAATCATTATCCAAAAAGGTAACTCAGGGCGTCTCAGGACGCTCTGGATATCAACAAATCCATCACAGGAATTCTCACAGTAGAGTGGAATATTGTGCCAGAATTCTTGTATTACAGTATCAAAATCCTGAATTTTTGAAAAATGTATGGTTTTAAAAGGAAGCACATTTTCATTTATCAGGCCATGTAAATTGTCGCACAAATCGATTTCTGGGCTTTGTCAGACCAGATGAAGTTTAAGAAGTTCCTTTACATAGCGCAAAAGTAAGTGTCTGGTGTGCAGTTTCGGGACACGAAATCATTGATCCATACATTATCGAAGAAAACGGTAGGCAAGTCACACTTAATCAACAGAGGTACATACAAATTTTAATAAGCTTTATCCCTGATCTACGTCAATTTTGTCGTGCACGTAATTTGGCATTTCGAGACAAATTTTTCCAGCAAGATGGGGCAACTTGCCATACTGCTGTCGCAGTTTTTCAATTTTCACAGGGACATCTTCCAAACAAATTCATTTCACGATTTACTGACTTCCCCTATCCTGCACATTCTCCAGACTTAACTGATCTTCTGATGCATACGTTTGAGGCATGGCTAAAACTGCCGTTTTAAACGGGCACCATAAACCATCTATGAGTTAAAGAATGCCGTTAGAGCCTTCTTCGCGGACTTGAAACAACCTTTATTCCATAACGTTACGAGAAATCTGGAATATCTGTCTTGAGAGAGGAGGAGCTCATTTAGAACGTGTTATAAAGTGTATTTATTATTATAATATGTATTTTCTAAAACAATAAAATAATAAAGTTCAGTACTGTTTATTTTGGGCTATACTGTATCTTTTTTAATATATTTTTAAAACACATCGCAAAAGCAATAGCAGAAAGACGGATAAAAGTTATATCATTAAAAGAAAAATTTAATTTAAATGCACGATTTTAATATAATTTTTATCTATGTATTTATATTTTATTTCCATTTTGTTTTTATTTTTTTAGATGATACTAATACTTGCTTTTATTGTTCTGAAGCTATTTTCTTGTGGCATTGTAAATTAATTACTATTTATAACTGGGAATAAGCCACAATTAAAGATAAAAATACGTTTATTGACGTTTCAATTTCCAATTCGGAAATCGTTCTCAAAATACAAACAGTAAATTAAACAAATTTTGTTTTTTGTTACATAGCGAAAAAATTCTTCTAATAATTTAATTTTATCTGACTCATTTATATTGACAATTCAGACATACATTATGCATTTTAAAGTAGACGACTTTAAAATGCATAAAATACCTTGTGAATGCGATCAGTTTTATTTAGGTGAATCATCAAGGCCATTAAATGTTAGAATAAGTGAACATCAATCTTATATTAAAAATAGAGAATTTGATAGATCTCAAATATGTAAACACGCATGGGATAATGAACATAGGGTTCAATGGAATAATTCAAATATAGTCCTAAAAGAAACGGATGGTAAAAAAAGAAAAATCAAAGAAGCGGCTCTAATTATGCTAAACGAGGCCAATTGTGTGGCAAATTCCTCGGCAGAATGTAGTAGGATCTGGTTACCAATATTGAAAGAGGAAGTTATTAATAAGAAAATACCAGTATTAGTAAGTCAGTAACATATAGAGGATACATCATTTATGTTTTTTAAATAACGTAACATATAAAATCAGAATTTTGATGTTTGTTGAAGGTAAACTAAATTCACGAACAAATACTTACAATGTCGGGATAGTATTATGAGGTTTTTTTTCTGGTTTTTCCCTCATAATATACTATGGAATCACTAACAGGAGAATTTTACTGTTATCGTGTCATGTGTTTGTCTTTTTAAAGACGAATTACATGCTATGATTTTTTTCTGACGGATATTCTCAAGTTAAAATTGATTTCATGTAAATATCTTATAAGTAAAGTCGTCCCAGGAGCGCAACTCAACAATATTGGCAATATCATTTTAAAGTCGTCTACTTTAAAATGCATAATGTATGTCTGAATTGTCAATATAAATGAGTCAGATAAAATTAAATTATTAGAAGAATTTTTTCACTATGTAACAAAAACAAAATTTGTTTAATTTACTGTTTGTATTTTGAGAACGATTTCCGAATTGGAAATTGAAACGTCAATAAACGTATTTTTATCTTTAATTGTGGCTAATTCCCAGTTATAAATAGTAATTCATACTTGCTTTATTATTTAATTTGTATAATTAAAAGTAGTTATTATAAACGATATTAACGTATTGTTAATAAATATGTCACATTATAACCCATCAATAAACTTACCTCGGAATACAATGTGCCGCTGTTATTACCCATTCTTCACTTATAAGAGTGCCACCGCATTTAAGACTTGCAGCAGCTTGTAGTACAACGATCCAGGGATGGTTCTTTATGGAAGTCAGTTGTCCATTTACAATTCGATCCACTACAGAAAATAACAACCCTTTACAAGAAAAGTAATTAAACAACATGTATAAATATACATTGTATTGTCTGCATATTTATATTCGGATAAATTTCGGCGGTCAGATGAATGAAAATTACTAAGTTCTCGGGAAGAACCGCGTTGAGAATTTAAAACTCGACGTTTCGGCACCCATTTCATAGCCATTTTCAAGAGTGATGATACTGTTCCGTTCGAGTTCGGGGTCTTAATCTGCCTACTCCCCTCACTCGAGACGTACCAGTATCGTGTTCTGTATAAATGCAAGAACTGTCTCTCGGCACTCAGTGTCGAATGACACTGAGGTTGATTGATTGAGGCTTTGGCAACTCTGAACGGTGATACCATTTATTTGTATGTTAGGTGTAACTTTTTCATGGGTTTTTTTTGAAATACCAGAATTTTGGTTTTGGAAAAGTTAATGTCCAAGCCCAGCCTGTGACTTTCTTCTGATAATACGTTCATCAATATTTTTAGTTGGTTTTCTGTTTCTGGTAATACTAAGGTCTCATCGGCATATCTTATATTATTAATGATGATTCCATTGACTCTGGCACCTTCAGAGCGATCTTCAGGAGAAGCTCTAATTATATGTTTGGCATATACATTAAATAATAGGGGGGACAAAATTCGTCCTTGACGCACTCCTGTGTGGTTCCAGTATGTATTACTTATGATAGCTATGCCGTATCCGTCCAACCCTACTTCTTTTAGCACCTCAATCAATTTTCCGTGTTTGATGCGGTCGAAGGACTTTCTATAATCGACAAAGTACACATTCAGCCGTTTTTGAACCTCAAGATACCTTTCTGCCATCAGTGTCAATCCCATAATTGCTTCTCTAGTACCTGTACCATTTATAAAACCATATTGAGAACGACTCAGGTATTCTTCACACTTATTGTGAATTCGGTTATAAATTATTCGCATAAAAATCTTAGCGGCATGACTAATTAGGGATACTGCAACGAAGATATTTTGCCTACCAAAGGGTTCATTAATATAGGGGGTAGAAAATTGAGGGACGAAAATATTTAGGGTGAAGATAAGGCAAGCAAAATAATCGCTACTTGTGCGAACGGCACTCAGGGTTTGGTAGGAAAGCTGGGGTCATGGATAAGTAGAAGATAAGGGGGGTTTGGAATGGGGCAACTGCAAAAAAATGAAATGAAGGGGTCATTAATCTCTTGGGATAAACAAATTAAAAATAAACAGGAAACACCTCAAGGAATTTAATATAGGGCGCCACTTGAGGTGCCTAATTATACCTATTACAACCATTAGTCGTAACTAGGGAAATAATTATAAAACATCAAAAAAATATCTTTTTCAAATAAAAATCAAAAAAGGGTTAGTTAAAAAAAAATAAATAAAATGTTAAGAAAACAAAATTTAACATTTATTTTTGTGTCACCACAAACAGTTACAACATGAAGAAATACAAGAATATAAAAAACGTGTGTCATCCGCTTACAAAGTCCAGGAGCTGGAGATACTACATAAAACTTGCAAATGTTACCACATTACAATTTTTAAATGTTACAGTTTCTAAATTTTAACGAAAGCAATTATTGTTCTAAAAAAATATCTGTCTTTACTTTGAAATTAAACAAACAATAAACAGTTACCTGGATTCACATATTTTCAGTTAACAAAAAAACTTGTTACATCTCTGAAGTGGAGCTACTAGGACGAAACTCTGGAACAAGGGAAAACCAATTTCATACTGGAACGAAGATCTGACGTAGACGGGGTTGGATTAAGCAGGCAAACGACCAAAAAAAGCTGGTGGGACATCCTATATATGTCTTCAAAATTGTACCATGCTCTGGTACACCACACAAATTATTTTTTCTACTGCCACATATTTCCACAAAAAGGGCCAAAACAGGATAAACACGAATTCGACGACGAATTCTGACCCATACCTGACAATACGGAGACCCGAGTATGAATTAGATCCATACTTAACACTACGAAGGCCCAAGTATGAATGACGAATTTAAAAATTCGTTCGTATAACTTGAAAACAAACGCCAAAATAACAAAACATAACGAACTTAAAACGTAAAAGATTTATTTATTTTTATTTAGCGTATGGATAATTACAATACGATAAAAGTAGTATTTAGATACTAATTATGTTCAAATTGGAATTTTAACCTAAGTTAAATATTAAATATGTCCAAATTGCACAGCCATTCAATTGCACCAGGAGAACACTCTGCAAAATCTTGAAGGTCTCCGCTATATCTGCGGATTGGGCAATCCGACATGATGTGTTGAGAGAGATAAGAGAATCGGCACATTTGCCATGACCCATGCGTATGCGATTTAATTTTGTCCATATAGGGCGTGGCAGGTTTGATCCAGTGAAGCCGATCGACGTACTTGTTATTTTGATGACGTCTGGCTCTGTTGTTGGCATCCATCTTTTTGTCCACTGCTCTTGCTTATTGCATCTATCACCCATTCCCTGAACGGATTGGACAGGGGGTCGTCTGGACTTCAGTTTTTGTTGGTCTCGTGCGGCGTGCGGAATATACTGGTGAATTGGCAGACGATTATTTGCCATGATTTTCTGATATTCTCTGACAAGTGCTGCCGTTCGTCGAATATCTGGAGGTGTTATATTGCTCAGAATTGGAAGCCATCTTAGTGGAGTTGATTTAATAGTACCAGATATTACTCTCATAGTGTAATTTAGTTGAACATCAATCTTGTTGATATGAGCGCAATTTAGCCATACCGGTGCGCAGTATTCAGCGACAGAATACACCAGGGCCAGTGAGGAGGTTCGAAGTGTATCCGCAGTGGCACCCCATGTCGTTCCAGCAAGCTTTGTTATTATGTTGTTACGGGTTCTCACTTTGGCAGCTACATTCGTAAGATAGGTTTTGAACGTCAGTGATCTGTCGAGCGTTACACCCAGGTATTTAGGGTTGTTATTATGTTTCAAAGTCTCGCCATTGAAGGTGATGCTAAGGGTGTCATCCGAAAGCTGATTTGTGAGATGGAAGAGGCTTGTCTCAGTTTTGTTTGTATTAGGGCGAAGTCGCCATTGTTTAAAGTAGTCGCAGAGAACCCTCAAGTCTTCGGTAAGCGCCCTTTCTCCAACATCTTTGGCTTGGTTTTGAAATGCGATAGCCAGGTCATCTGCGTAAGCAAATTTTTTTGATTTTGTCTCTGGAAGATCGGCTGTGTAAATGTTAAATAATAGTGGAGCAAGCACTGAACCCTGTGGAAGGCCATTATTTAGCTTTCTGACATTGCTCTTTGTATCGTTTATATATACTTGAAACAGTCTGGCAGGTTTTCAGGCATGGTATGACCTTCATTAGCTTGTAGATCAGGCCTTCTCTCCACACAGTGTCATATGCAGCCGTCAGATCTATAAACGTTACGGCTGTTTTTTCCCGTTTTTCAAAACCGGCTTCAATAAATGTCGTTAAGGGCAGTACTTGATCACTACAGCTACGCCCGCTTCTAAATCCGGCCAGTTTGACTGGTATCACAGTGTCGGTGATGGGGTATATCCTGTTATATATAAGTCGCTCTAGTAGTTTGTAGCAGCAACTGAGGAGGGCAATGGGTCGATAGTTTTCGGGTAGTTCACCGTCCTTTCCAGGTTTTAAAATTGCAATAACTTTGGTTCTTTTTGGAGGTAGTACAGATGTCTTCATTATGTCACTAAAAAAGTCTTTGAGCCAGTGTCGCGTTTTTGGACCACAGTGAATTAAGAACTCAGGATACATTCCATCGAAACCTGCCGCTTTGCCTTTTTTAATTTAACTGAGAATTAAACGTAAAAGATTTCACTTCTACAACGTATAAAAATTATAATGCGACCTCGAATAAAACATTAAAACAAATTGCCGAAAAAGGTAAAATAATAAACAACTCTAAAATGGTTTTTTTTCAACATCTAGCAATGCAAATACAATTATTGAAAACACTTTTGCGTATTTTAAATTGAAAGATATGAACTAACAAATACGGACAAAATTCTTCGCTTTATTTTTTAAACATATATAAGGCGCTTTTTATATATATTTCATATACGAGGAGATTTCAATATACTTCAAAGAATTAATGAAATTGAAAATGCTACAATACAGTTCGATGGTCTTCACATTTCCTTGCTTTTTGTTTTTTAGTAAGAGCTATATATGTGGATGTTAGCCAGCCATGCGGTATTATGCCATGTTCATATACATATATAATGTTGCAGAGGTATGTTAATTTCCTGACAACATTATCACTTAGGTGTTTAAAATGTTCGACTGTTATTAGGTCTTCGCCAGGTGCCTTGTTGTTTTTTGCATCTTTTATTGCCTTAAAATCTTCTTCGGTGAGAATGTTTAATTTTCCATCTGTATCTATCTGTGGGGGCTCTTCTGTTCTCTGATCACCAAACAAATCTTTAAGATATTGTTTCCCTGTTCCAAGTTCCCTGTTGAGGTCTTTGTATCTTGTTAGGTTTTTGTTTTTTACCATCCGTCTCCTCTCTATAATTTGTAATATTTCGTTTGTCATCCATGGTTTTCTATGTTTACGGGTTTCTTTCTTTATACTTTGGTCTGCTGCCTCCAAGAGAGTATTTTTAATTTTCCCTTACATGTCTTCAATGTTTTCTTTTATTGTCTTCTTTTTAGTGGGAGCTTTTGTCTTAGACTCTGTGTCTACTATGTCTTCATACTTTTGTTGCTGTCCTTGATCAGCACTACTCCATGCTATTCTCTGACTGGGTTTAGCCTTGTATACTTTTTTAACTTTTAACGTTTTACGGGACGTTTTTACATTTAAAATACCATTACTGAACCTTTTGCTAATTGTAATGTAGTCAATTTGGTTCCTCACAATATTTCCTTCGCAATCTTAAGGAGACCTCCACGTATATTGACGTGTTTTAGGTCATTTAAACAATATGTTAAAAACCACCAGGTTGTTCTCTTGGCAAAATTTAAGAAAGCGTGTGCCTCGTCCATTCCTGGTTCCTAAACCATATAGGCCGATGATCGATTCGACTTTTTCTGCTCCTACTTTGGCATTTTAATCTCACATAAGTATGCTGATGTAGTCTGATTTTATGTGTTTTTTAATCTTTTCAATATCGGAATAGAAAAACTCAAGATCTTCGTCTGGGCTGTCTGCTGTTGGTACGTGAATTTGTATTTTATTAATGTTGAATGGTTGTCCATTTAATTTGACAATCATTAATCTATCGCTGACTGGTAGAAAACTTTTCGTGTGTTGTTTCATGGATGCTGTTACCAACACTCCTACACCTGACTGGGACTGGGCATCATCATCTTTGTCTGCATAATAGAAACGGTTGCAAGTTACTGTATCCACATATTCTTTTCCTTTCCATCTCACCTCGCACATACCAAGTATATCCCACTTCATTCGTTGCATCTCGTTTTCAGCATTTGCTAGATTGCCTGCTTTATATAAAGTTTTAACATTCCACGTGGCAATTTTAAGTTTCGTCCCAGGGATTTTTCTTCTTCTTCTGGTTCCTATCCATTTCGAATGTTGGAAATCATATTGGCAATCATAACCTTGCTCGCTGCGGCTCGAAACAGCTCCGTTGAGGTTTTCTTAAACCATGTTCTTAAATTCCGCAGCCATGATATTCTCCTTCTACCGGGTCCTCGCTTACCTTTGACTTTACCTTGCAATATAGACTGTAGCAGGGAGTAACGGTGCTGATTTCTCATAACGTGTCCCAGATATTGCAATTTTATGCGTTTGATCGTAAACACAATCTCTGGTTCCTTCTTCATTTTTCCTAGAACTTCCTTGTTCGTGATCCTTGCTGTCCATAATATTCTCAGCTTTCTTCTATAAAGCCACATCTCAAATGCTTCAAGTTTTTTAATAGTGGCGTCTGTAAGCGTCCATGCCTCCGCCCCGTACAACAACACAGAGAAAACATAGCATCTCAAATGTCTCATTTTTGTATCAAGGGATATGTTGTGACTTTTGAAGATGGCGCTCATTTTGTTAAAGACCGTTCTTGCCTTTCCTATGAGGCACTTTATTTCCTGTAAATTGCTCCACTCTTCGTTAATAATAGTTCCCAGGTAACAATACTGTTTTACTCGCTCTATCTGCGTCCCAATAATGTATATATGAGCCCCATTTAAATTGATTTTTATAGGGATTTTTAGCACCTCTTAATGATTGAACGCCTGCCGGGAACTAGGGGCAATGTTTTGATTTTTACTTGCCATATTAACTATCTTGGGAATTTAATGCGATGGTTTCCCACTTGCCTTTTGCATTCTATGCCGTTGACGACGGGATGTCGATAGATTATATACATTCAGACAAATAAAGATTTGGACGTGTAACAAAAAAACTGATGACTTAGATGATGGTCAATACTGGAGACGATACATTCGTATTTGAATATGCCAGAGGTAATAAATATCTTTTTATTCTATGGCATTACAGCCCAAATTAAGCCTTGGCCTCCTTTATTTTTTTGCCTCTACACTTACTTATCTGTGGCTGATCTTCTCCATACACGGACTCTTAAAAGGGCTTGTGCATCACTGTCGGTAATAAATATAACTACAAATAAATCACTTATAGTCCAGGCGATCCAAGCATCAGTATTTTCCCAACTTGCTCAGAGGTTCGTTTGCACCGTTCCAGAATGGTTGGATTTATAATTGTAGTATAGTATTATATTTTAGGTTGAGTCTATTAGGGAAGTCTAGGAGTATCACCAAAATTGTTGCCAAGATGAGAGAACATATGTTAAGATTGTTTGGTCATGTTTAACTTAGAGACGTTAATCACCGAAGAGTCGGTAAGTGGAAAGGCATTTTCTTATCCTAGAAAAACTAATGCATTAAACACTCATAAAGCATCCCTAGTTAATCATCATGACTAACAATACAACCAAACACTCTACTGATCACGAAACTCGGAAAGCAAGATCCGACAGAGGAGGAAACTCACAAGACTGCAAGGCCTTCTCGGTCGTCAACATGCGAAAATTTCGCAAAGTAGCGACTTGGAATGTTAGAAGTCTACATCAACTGGAAAAGTACATAATGCCGTTAAAGAAATAAAAATGCTAAATATAGATATTTTAGGAATCAGCGATGCCCAATGGCCTGACTCAGGAAAGATAAAAATCAACAATAAAACAATATATCATTCAGCAAGTCAAGAAGATTCACACAGATATGGTGTCGGGATAATATTAAACAAAAACATTGATGAATCTGTAACAAATTTCACTCGATACTCCCAAAGAATTATGCTCATACAATTAAACCAGAACAAACCCAAAATAAATATGCTACAAGTTTATGCTCCAACTGCGGACAAACCAGAAAACGATATTGAAACTTTCTACGAAGACCAAGACAACATTTTAAAATCCATTAAAATGCAAGATGTAACAATTATAATGGGAGACTTTAACGCAAAGCTTGAGGAAGAAAAAGTAGAAGAATGCACAGGAGGATATGGTCTGGGCAACAAAAAGAAAAGGGTGACAGGTTTATCGAATTTTGATCAAAACAATGATTTTGTTATAGCTAATACATTGTTCAAAATGCCAAAGAGAAGACTATATACCTGGAAGTTATTAGCAGATCAAGAAGAGAGAATTGTAAGAAACCAAATAGACTATGTATTAGTTAGACAAAGATACAGGAACGCAATTATATCCGCAAAAACCTATACAAGTGCCGACATAGGATCAGATTACAACCCAGTAGTGACCAAAATTTGGCTCAAAATGAAAATAATAAAACGAAGAACAACAAATGCAAAAATCGATATGTTAAGGTGTGGATTTGGAAAATAAATAGTCGTACTTTACTACTATTATAAAAGGCTTTATTTCCTATAACATACATACTAATTAACTAACCTAACTTAAGCCACCATACTTCTTACTACCACCTACAACTACATGATACTCATTGACATTACTATTATTGTCTGTCATGTCAACCCATGACACTATGGGTGCGTTCCGCTTACTCTTACACCAATATATCTGTGTATACAATATAAATGTATTACATTCTCAACACGCCTCCTTACATTTACATTGTATTTACATTAATTCAAATTTAACATACTTCGAAATTTTTCAAATTTATCTTGGCCCAAGGACTTCGTAAAAATATCTGCAATATTATCATCAGAATCTACTTTAACCACATTTATAACATTTGCTTTAACATAATCATTTACATAATGATAATGAATTTCAACATGCTTAGAATTTTTTGTAAAATTGCCATAATTAGCTATACTAATTGTACCAGTGTTATCTTCATAAACATCAATTGGCTTTATTATTTCAATATCAAATATTTTCAACAATTCTTTTACAAATATCAATTCACTTACTGCTTCTGACAATGCTACATACTCTGCAAAAGTTGAAGCTTTTGTAACGCTTTTTTGTTTTCTAGATTTCCAATAAATTACATTACCAAACAATCTTATTACAAAACCAGTTGTAGACTTTCTATCTAAATGATCACCTGCCCAATCGGCATCCACATAACAATCAATAATACTTACTTTTTCATTTCTGTTATAAAACAATTTTAAATCTTTAGTTAAGCATAAATATTTCAAAATTCGTACAGCATATTTAAAGTGCGTTTCATTATAGCAATTTTGAAATCTACTCAGATAATTTACGCTGAAACTTATATCAGGCCTTGTTGCCGAACTTATGTATAATAGTGCACCAATTAAATTTTTATATTTAATATTTCTTTCACAATGATCAGATTTATCAATTTTTAAATTTACTTCCATAGGTGTATTATACAGTTTACCTTTTTCTAAATTATATTTTTTCCTTAATAATTCAATATATTTATTTTGATCCAATCTCATTTCATGTTTACTAGAATCATAATCAACAGTAATACCAAGATATTCTTTAATTTCACCAATATCTTTCATTTTAAATTTTTCTGATAATAAAATTTTAATCCTTTTAATTTCATTTAAATTTCTACCACAAATCAATAAATCATCGACATAAATTAATAAGTAAATAATATCATTTCCAATTTTATAAACGTACAAACAAGGATCAATATTACTTCTTTCAAAACCTAAATTTATCAAAAATGTATCTAGGCACTCATACCATGCCCTTGGACTTTCTTTTAAACCATATAAAGCTTTAACTAATTTACAAACTTTACTTGTTCCATCTTCATAACCCTTAGGTTGTTTAATATAAACTTCAGAAATTACTTTACCATTTAAAAAGGCTGTTTCAACATCCATTTGTTCAATTACTAGGCCCATTTGACAACAATATGACAATAAAATCTTTAATGTTTGCATTTTAGCCACAGGTGAATAAATATCATCAATTTCATCAGTTTGTTGAAAACCTCGTACAACCAATCTAGCTTTATAAGTATTATCAGACTTTTTAGTATAAACCCATTTAACATCCAGAATATTTTTGTTTGTATCATTTTTAACCAATTTCCAAGTTTTACTTTTATTTAAACTATCAATTTCTTTGTCCATAGCTGTTTTCCAATACTTACTTTCATTAGAATTTATCGCCTCCTCAAATGTATGTGGTATATCAGTTCTACACATATTTACAAAAATACTACTATTATATACATAGTAGTCATCAAATTTCTTTGGAGGATTTTTGGCTCTGTGAGATCTAGGTAACTCAGGTTCATTTTTATTCACACTATCATCCATACTTTCATTTGTACTTTCAAAAGTTTCATCTATTGAGTCATTTTCAGAGCTTTCATCAATTTTATCAGGGTAACACTCTTCATTATTATCATTATCTGATTCGTTAAAGTCTAAACCTATACACTTAACGTTTTCTTCAACAATATCCACGTGTCTAGCAACAATGACTCTGCCATTTAATAATACACGATAACCAACATTACTATAACCAATTAAAATTCCCATATCAGCTTTCTTATCCCATTTAGAGATTCTCTTCTGTTCTGGTCTTCGTACAAAAACTTTACTTCCATACAAACGCAAATTAGAAACATCAGGTTTCTGTCCAAAAAATATTTCATATGGAGTTTTCTTTTCAATTGTATCAGATAAAGTACGATTTTTCAAATAAACCGCAGCACAAACTATTTCAGGCCAATATTTTTTATGAATATCTGCTTCAGCCAACAAACATCTTGACATATCCATTATAGTTCGATTAAACCGTTCTGCAGTCCCATTCAATTCATGTACATATGTAGGACAATTATCAATTACTATACCCCTTTCTTTTGCAAATCTGTAGACTTTACTGTTCAAATATTCTTTCCCATTATCACATCTTAAAATCTTTATTTTCTTTCCAGTCAAATTTTCACTTTCATTCGTATATTCATTCAAACAATCACATACTTCTGCTTTTGATTTTATAGCATATACTTTAGAAATCTTACTATAATCATCAATGAAAGAAACAAAATAATTTTCACCTTTAAACCCAGTAGTTCGAAAAGGCCCACAAACATCAGTATGTACAATCTCTAAAATATCTTTAGCTTTTTTTCTACTGTTTACAAACGGAATATTATGCATTTTACTTTCAATACAAATCTTACATTTCATAAATTCAGATTCAAACTCATTAGGAATTCCATTCAACAGCTGATCTTTAGATAAAATATTCAAATATTTAAAATTTACATGACCTAATAAACGATGCCATTTTTCCTTTTGATTCATATTATTCATATCTTTATTTGCAACATTTACATGCAATTCAACTGATTTTAATTTACTTTTCATAATATATAAGCCATTATTTTTTAAAGCAACTGCTGTTATATTACCAAGTTTATCAAAAACTTTTGAAATATTACCTAGAGAAATAATCTTATTATTTTCTGTTATTTTGCTATAACTTATCAAATTTGATTTCATATCTTTAACATAGAAAACATTTTGCATATCTACTAAACTCTTTTTACCAAAAGCATCAAAGTAACTTAAAACATTTCCAATTTTAGTAGCTTTTACAACCCTATTATCTCCTAAATAAACATTAATGGGATCTTTAAGTAATTTACATTTATCAAATAATTTTTCATCATTAATAATGTGGTCTGTACAACCACTATCTAAAAGCCATTTTATTTCAATACAATTATTTACATTACCTATTTCAGTATTTTGTGCAATAACTGACATATCCTTACCAAGAGCTACTGTTGTAAGCCAAGAAGCACTGTTTCGCTCTTCGTTCTTCTGTCCTTGTCGGTTGAACCGCTGTGCACTTGTTCCATGCGTTCCGCGCTGTCCACGTGAGTGGCCACGTCCTCTGACGTAGCTTCCTCTTCCGGCTTCTTGTCGACCTCGCGTTTCTCTCCACCAGCCTCTACTGCTTGTCGTTTGTCCGCCATTACCCGACGCTTGATTGGCGCCATTTTTGCAATCTCGCTTGAAATGACCAACTTCGCCACACTGGAAGCATGATCGATCCTGTCGACCTTTATTTACCACAAATGTACTGGATTTTCTTCCAAAATCATTGTTTTGATTTTTTAATTCGGACATCATAACCTTAGTTTTTACGTAGTCTGCAGTTTGATCATCTTCTTTTAATGTATCTATTAAATCACCAATATAACTGTACGACTCTGGCAACGTGTTTAACATATAGTTCAATTTTTCCTTTTCAGACACACTAGCACCCGCGCTTTTTAACTCGTTTATAGCTTTTTCGAAGTCACTAAAAAATGTTGCACAGTCTCCATAGTTGTTCAATTTTAATCTTTCCAAGTTATTTCTACATACTATCTGCAATGCCGTTGATTCTTTCAAATATAAATTATCAAATTTCTTTATCATCTCATACGCCGTAGTTTTTTCGTCGATGTACTCCATCTGTCGATCCGATATTGCACCGCATATATAATTCATTGCTTTTACATCATCGTCATCCCAATTTGTATCATCATTTTCATTTTTCGGTCTGGTTACCACAACATCACACTTCTTCATTTTCAAAAATAGCATAAGACGTTTTTTCCACATTTTATAATTCTCCCCATCGAATATAGGTATTCTAAAATCACTACTACCTGCCATCATGTGTCACACTTTTTTTTCAAACTGCACCAAACTTTTTCTGTTGTAAAAGGTACGACTTTCCAACCACGGACCTCTGCTACCATGTTAAGGTGTGGATTTGGAAAATAAATAGTCGTACTTTACTACTATTATAAAAGGCTTTATTTCCTATAACATACATACTAATTAACTAACCTAACTTAAGCCACCATACTTCTTACTACCACCTACAACTACATGATACTCATTGACATTACTATTATTGTCTGTCATGTCAACCCATGACACTATGGGTGCGTTCCGCTTACTCTTACACCAATATATCTGTGTATACAATATAAATGTATTACATTCTCAACACGATACAAGTAAATTAAGGAACCCACTTAGAAGGCAACGCCTGGCAGATGAAATCAACAACGGATTAATGAATGTTAAAGAACAAATTCTGCCAAATACTGAGACGGATAAAAAATGGTTATTAGTAAAGACAGAAATAGATAACAGTCAAAAAGAAATTCTAATACAAACCAGATATAAAAAGAAGCAATGGATGACAGAAGAAATTTTAGATTTAATGGAAGAAAGACGTTAATATAAAAACAAAGACAATCAGATGTACAAAAAAAGTGGATAAACAATGTATAAAATACAGAATTAAGAAAGCGAAAGAACATTGGTTAAAAGAACAATGCGCAGAAATAGAAGAATACCAGAAAAGACATGATAGTTTCAACACACATAAAAAATTAAAGAATTAACTCACAACAATAGAACAAGAAAAACCGGGAATACTGAAAGATTCAAATGGGAAACTTGTGTTAAATACTAACGACTAATTAAAGAGATGGACAGAATACATCAATGATTTGTTCAATAACAATAAAACAAAGCAGATGGAGATAGAAGTAGAAGAGGATATGGTTTTAAAGATATTAAAAGAGGAAATTAAAATGGCATTAAAAAACAGCAAAAATGGTAAACCTTAGACATTATAGTAGACTTATTTAACTCAGTATACAAAACAGGACACATACCAAAACAATGGTTACTCTCCACCTTTTGTTCTATCCCTAAAAATACAAACGCTAAATATTACAGTGAGTATAGAACAATATCACTAATAGGTCACATCCTCAAATTATTTCTGAAAATAATACATGGTCGTATAAATAAAAAACTGGAAGAAGGAATAGATGATAGTCAATTTGGGTTCAGAAATGGACTAGCAACCAGAGAAACGTTACTTGCTTTTAATGTATTAGTTCAAAGATGAATGGATATGAATGTTGATGTGCATGTTTGTTACGTTGATTGTGAAAAAGCATTTGACATAGTAAGACAGGAAAAATTAGTCCAAATTATAAAGACAAAAAATATAGACTATAGGGACTTACGAATAATAACAAACCTCTACTATCATTAAAGAGCACAAATCGTAATATATAACGAACCCATTCCAGAAATTGAAATCAGGGGAGGAGTTAGTCAGGGATGTATTATGTCCCCATTGCTATTTAATGTATATAGTGAAGCCATTTTTGAAGAAGCATTGCTATCTCAAAGTGAAGGAATAATAATTATCGGGAGATCTATTGACAAAAAGATATGCAGATGACAACAATTCCAATTACTGCTATACAAAACAAACAGCTTCTGTGAAAAATTGGACTAAAAATGAATATAAAAAAGACCAAATACATGATAATAACAAAGCAAACAAATATACCAACAAACATACATTTGGGAAATATACCGATGAAAAGAGTTGATAAATACAAATACCTAGGTACCTGGATTTCAGACAATAATGATCAAACAACCGAAATAAGAGCCAGGATAGAAATAGCAAGAAATGCGTTTGTAAAAATGAAAACAATTCTCTGCAACAAAGACCTTAGATTAGAACTGTAAGAGCACTGAGTTGCTACGTGTTTTCGATACTGCAATATGGACTTGAAAGTTGGACATTGAACCAAGAACACATAAATAAGTTACAGTCCTTTGAAATGTGGTGGAAATTTGACACAGAAGAAAATTAACACGGAAGTATTGCGAAAAATTGGCAAAAATGCGAAATAATAAACACAATAAAAATAAGAGAGTTACAATATCTGGGACACGTAATGAGGGGACAGCGATATGAACTGCTAAGGCTAATAATACAGGGAAAGATAAGAGGAGGAAGGAATATAGACAGAAGGGGAGTGTCATGGTTAAAGAATTGAAGGGACAGGTTTAAATGCAGTTCTATAGAACTCTTCAGAGCAGCAGTAGATAGAGTAAATATATTGATGATTATATCCAACCTCCGATTGGGAGACGGCACTTAAAGAAGAAGAAGTTAATCACCCAATAAGAAGAATTGATGATCTGCGGGTTCCTGCAATTAGTAAGAGAGGAAGATTAAAAAAGACCTGGGGGAGACGCTTAGGCAGGACACGTCGGTAAAGAGTATTATTATTTATATGACCCAAGAAAGACACTTATGGAGAAATGTAGTAGCGGGGGGAAGCCGACCTCGCGTAGGGATAAAGGAAAAGAGAATGATTATGATGAGTATTATAGTTTAAGTTAGGTTCATAATTTTAAAATGGTATTATATTTTAGAAAGGGAAGACTGTTATATCTTCTACATTATTGCAAAGAGCTGTTCCGACTTACAAATACGGAACATACAGTCACTGTCACTTATAACATTATATTTCATTTATTTATATGGCTGGCAAAAATAAAAGTGTGAATTACAAATTACGAGTACATTTATTTAATCCAAAGGCATCGATCACGATATCTACAAAGTACAAACGAACACAGCAGGATTTTTTTTAGTATATTGAAATTTAATTAAGAGAAGTATGTATGTATATTATGTTGAATCTCACAGTCTTAGATTTTTGGACACCTTCCAGATGTAGAGGGACAACGCCAAGGAATATTAACAATAAATGTGTACATATTAAAAAGAATACAAACTCATATTATACAAATAAAAGATATAATATGCCACAATAGTTAACGCTTTGATTCTAAATAATAATAATAAATATTTTCACCTTACCTCCACTACCTCCACCACCAACGGTGTTTCTGGGGAAAAAAGTACAAACCAATAAAACGATATTCCAGATCATATCCATGTTAACAAAACTTTAAAATCTACCAAATTTTTTAGTCTATTATACTCTTTAAAACATAATAAACTAGCTTTAATGGGCTAAAATTCATTTCTTGATACAGATACATTGCATAAGCACCGAAATCGAGTTCATTGTTAGCGCTGGTGATATCAAATTAAGCGATAAAAATAATTATTTTTTACAAATCTAAAAACAATTATTTATACTATAGTTAATTATAAAGATTCAATATATTAAAAGACAATTAATGAGTTTAATTATAATTAAAAATCTACAAATATTACTGCAGTACGAAGTGTCATCGAAATAATAAATACAGCAAGAAATAAAGGTAACTGAATAATTATAATTGAAATAAAGAGGTTTTGAAGAGTGACCTATTTAATGAAATTATTTTCATCTATTTGCTACTCCCGGATATACCTATCTTCTTCTTCTGGTGCCGTCTCCACTAATGAAGGTTGGCTATAACCATTGCAAATTCGTCTCTATCTTCTGCTTTTCTTAAGAGCGTCTATGTGTTTAACCCGGTTCAGTCGCGAATGTTTTACAGCCAGGATATTTATCGTATACCAGGATCCCCCTTTCCTTCGATTTTACCCTTCATAATCAGCTGCAACAACTCGTACTTATTATTTCTAAGTATGTGTCCCAAATATGCTGTCTTTCACCTTTTGATGGTGGTAAAACGTTCTCTGTCTCTTTCCGTTCTGTGCAACACTATTTCCTTTGTAATATGATCGGTCCATGGTATCTTCAAAATTCTCCTAAAAAGCCACATCTCAAAAGCTTCCAGTTTTTCTCATTAAGTCAACATTGACAGTCCAGGCTTCGACACTAGGAAGAACTTGGTTAAGCGGAGTTTACATTGGTATAGTAAATCGGTTAGTTGCTTGTACCAGTAGCTTGTAAGGCAACAACTAATCCAATGTCAACCTACCAAGTAAGTACTTGTACAAGTGCTTGTACCAGTAGCGAGGACAGGTAAGTAAATAGCTAGCCCATCTATATATATATATATATATATACATATATATATATATATATATATATTATATATATATATATATATATATATATATATATATATATATACAGTATTGGAAGAGTTAAAACGGAACATACGGATTATTAATACAATTAGTAAGATCCCCTGACCTGCAATTACCCAGTGTAAATTTCAATATAACGTCGCGATGTCTTATAATTAATTCATTTGTTCGACTGGACTCCTTCTCCAGTCGATATTTTTCGACTGCTGCGCACGTGCGCACTGTTGCCAAATCGGTAGATACCTTCGGCAAAAATCTGTAGATTTTGGTGTATCATATACATCCTTTTAAATTTTAAATTATCAACAATATTTGGAATAATAAATATATTAAACTATACACTAACCAATTCAAATAATATCTAATGAACACAAAAAAATTGTTATTAATAAAACATTGTTATTATTTGCACAAAAACACAGAAAATCAGTGGACGATAGACAACAGTGTCGACGTACACCTGCCGAATACGCTACTAGAAATCGCGAAGGAGTAGCAATCCATATATGTATATATATATATATATATAATATATATATATATATATAATATATATATATAATATAATAGAACTTTTTCGGAAATACGAATGTCTCTGGAACGTTACCAAACAAATAGAAATAATCAAATGAGATCGGCAGCTTTAGAACAATTAGTTCAACATATGGCCGTTAAAGGATTTACTGTTGCCGAAGCTAGGCAAAAAATAAAAAGTTTGCGGAATACTTACAGCCAAGAACTACAGAAAATAGAAAGATTAGTTAAATCGGGTATGGGAACTGACGACGTCTACACCCCAACTTTAAAATGGTTCCACATCATGAATGCATTTATGAAGGAAACAAAAGGAAAAAGATTGACTCAAAGCAACATGGTAAGTTTAATTTTAATAAACTGTTTAGGTACATAAATTTCATCGAGTTAGAATCTATGGAGAAGCTATGAACATATTAACGTGTGTATTAAAAACGGCATAGGTAGGTGTGGCTAACGATAATAGCAATATGGCGGTGGGATCATGGCCGGACTTAATTATATTAAAACTAATATAAAAATATGGCTAGTTATTTAGAAGATTTAATCATAATCTAAAAAGTGCAATACACTTTTAAAAAACTATGATTTATTTATCCCGCGGTAAACACTAAAAACACGATATATTATACGTAACGATAAATTAATATAGTCAAATACTATTAATTTATTCTCTGAAGTACGGGCCATTACTTTGTTTACATATTTGTATACTAACATGTACAACGTTATTCCTGAAGATTTTTTATTAGCATTGCTTCTGCTACTGCAACTACCTTGAGAACAAGAAACTAATATCATGCACAATCACAATATATTATTACAGTTTCTATAAAAGTATTATAAAACTTAACATATTCAATGTACAAAAAGGTGAAAGAAATAACTGGAACACATAGATCAAGTGCAAGTAATTTACTTGATAAACAAGGAAATATTATAGTCAATAAACAAGACAGATTAGAGAGGTATAAAGAATATATTAAGGAGCTGTTTGATGACGATAGAACAGAAATTCAAATCAAAAATTTATCGACTGGTTCAAGCATAACACTCGCTGAAATGGAAAAAGCTATAAAACTATCAAAGAATAGGAAAGCAACCGGTCCAGACGAAATTCCAAGCGAAATAATCAAACTGCTCGACGATAAGGGCAAAAATTCTATTCTAAGCCTGTTTAATAAAATATACGAAACAGGACATGCTACTGTCAACATTTGTTATGATACCGAAAAAAATAAATGCAAAACAGTGTAGCTATCATCGCACTATCAGTCTGGTGAGTCATGTACTGAAAATTTTTATAAGAATAATGCACTCAAGAATTTACAACAAAATAGAAGTACAACTAAGTGAAACACAATTTGGTTTCAGAAACAACCTTGGAACCAGAGCAGCACTCTTCAGTTTGCAGTTTATGGTTCAAAGATGTAGATATATAGAACAATCAGTACATACGTGTTTTTATCGACTTCGAAAGGGCCTTTGACCGACTAAACCATGACAAACTTATAGGTGTCTTGCAACAGGTGGGAATTAATGACCAAGACCTCCGTATTATTAAAAATTTGTATTGGAATCAATGTGCAAACGTACGAGCTGGACACAATACGACGGAAGCAGTGGAAATAGGACGTGGAGTGAGGCAAGGATGTATACTATCACTTTTACTTATAAGTTGAAGATACAGGCATTAAAATCAACGGAATTAATCTCAACAATCTCAGATAGGCAGACAACACGGTACTTATTGCCTCCAATGAAGAAGCTTGCAACGACTTATAAACAGGGTAACCAAAGCATGTGATGAATATGGGCTAAAACTTAATACTTCTAAGACAAAACTTATGGTTGTCAGCAAAACGGAGTTACAACCAACCAACATCAGAGTGTATGGAATAGAGTTAGAAAGAGTCCACAATATTACACCTATTTGGGTGCAAACGTTAACGATAACTGAGATATAAATAAAGAAATAAGAATACGCATTGAAAAAGCCAGAGCCGCCTTCTATAAATTTAAGAAAATTCTAATTAATAGAGATACTACGTTAAACCTTAAAATCTGATTAATTCGCTGCTACATATTCTCCACATTGCAGTATGGTATGGAGATCTATAAGACAATGGTGTGGTTTCACAGTAGAAGAATTATTTCGCGCAGCAGCCGACAGAGAAAGGTTTCAGGAAATTGTAAACATGATGACGGCCAACGTCTGAATACGGACACGGCACTCAAAGAAGAAGATGGAGATCTGGACCCTTACAGAGACATTATTAAAAAAAAATAGTGGCCTTTGAGATATGGATTTATCGACCAGTATTGCGGATAGATTGGGTTGATTGACTAAGAAATGAAATAGTTTTACATCGAATGTAAAAGAGCACAGAAATAACAAAAACGATAAAAATTCGAAGGTTACAATATTTCGGTCATGTAATAAGACATCCAGAGAAATATAACCTAACACCTCAAGACACTTTCTATTGCCTAATTAATATAGGTTTAGAGATAATTAATTATCTGTAAGTGGTATTCATTAACAAACCAACTATTAGTTTATATATATTTATTACGAGAAATAGCTTGACATATAAATTAAACACCAGCTTCGTTTTTTATCCATGTACGAAAGAAGGCGACATTGACGTAGACTGATGGCTCATCACTTTCTACACAGTCATTTTCACCGAAGGACACAATTCCAACTAGCGTACCATTGAGTTCTAAAGGACCTCCCGAATCGCCCTAAAACAGTTAATAATCGTATTTATTATTACTATCGAATAGAATAGCATAACGTTAGTAAATTATACAGAGTGGGCCAAAAGTGTGGAAACGGCCAATTATCTCGTAAATTGCTAGTCACAATTGTACAAAATTTTTTGGGCACACCTATTTTGGGATACGGAGATTCCATATGTGAATGTTGCCAGATTTGCCGTTTCTCTTATATTATTAGTAACTTTGATTTTTCAAATTCATCACCCTGTATATTCAGACATTATTGGAATCTTAAAACAGAAGTCTGACAATGCCTAATTTTATCAATAAATTTTTTAATACTAATTATGTTCAACTACATTAAAATGTAACAATTGGTAGATTACAAATTTTTTTATCATAATAGATACATTATCAAGTGTTGAAAATGTGCTCCATTTGTGAGTTGACAGTACTCTAATCGATGGTAGAATCCGTCTACCACATTTCTCAATTATTGTGTAGAAATTATTCGAGATTCATCTATAATTCGTTGCCTTAGCTCTTCAAGACTTGCTGGTTTAGTTTTGTAAACTCAATTTTTCAAGTATCCCCAATAAAAATAATCTTTAGGATTAAAATCAGGTGAAAGAGAAGGCCATACAATATGACCTCGTCTACCAATTCATCGTCCGGGAAATATCCAAATAACACCGAACATTTACACCAAAATGAGCTGGAGCACCATCTTGCTGAAACCATATCTGATTAAAATTTACCCCAAACAAGTTTCTCAGTGTAGGTACAATTTCATTTCTAATTAACTCAATTAACTAAGTATCTAATGTACCTGACCATATATTTCATTTTTGTGATCTTTGAACATGGTTTTCACGCATCCAGTGTGGATTTACATCACTCCAGTACCTTAAATTAATTGCGTCCATTTACACTTTCACATAGTGTAAAGGTTGCTTCATCGAAAAACATATTCTGTTAACGACATTTTCATCATTTTCAATTTTATCCATCATCACCTCTAATCTCTAAACTCTAATCTACGATCGAAATCATCTTCACTTAATTTTTGAAATAAGTTAATTTTGTATGGTTTAAATTTATTCTTACCTAATACACGTAAGACTAAAGAACGACCTACATCATGTACTTCAAGTTGGCTGCTCAAAGATCTTTTTCTGTCACCGTACACTCTTATCATTAGAATAGTAATTCGTTCTTTTTGGTTATGAGCCATTTTAGGGAAGCAATTTATCTTGCAGAACTTTTCGAAACACAACTACTGTCAGTTTTAGTTAATAATGTAAATGGTGAACAAATATTAAAATGACAGCATTCTATATTTAAAGTTATTAAAATCTACATATTTTGCACTGTTTTATATATTTAAGACCTTCCAGACTACATAAAATCATAAGTGTTACATATGGTTGAACTCCCATTGAATAACTATTTTAAAAAAATCATATCTTCATTGTTTATAAATATTAGAAAGTAAAATTTACACAAATTTTAAATAAAATTCTAAACTTTGTATTGAAACCTATAGCTTATAAAATTCATCCAATTTTTCGAACCTTACAGCCCTTCGAAACGAAGGTACTTTCGAAAAATCGACATAGGAAAGTGGAGGGGACAACTCGTGGAAAAATTTAGGTTATCTCAGCTTCAATTGCAGCTAGAATCCTCTTTTTTTTAATCTGGGGTAGCTCGTCAAAATATTAATAACTACATGGTTTTCACAGGCCGGAAAATATGGGAAACCTCGGAAAATCAACATATATTTTTTTCATTTTATACTAATGATGTAATACTACTTATATATTTTATAAATTAAATTTTAGGTAATTTTTTACACAGTGTATTATTATATTCCTTATATTAAATATAAGTATTTACTACTTTGACGATTTATATGTTTATATGTTTATAGGTATATGTACAGAACGAGGACGATAAACACATTTATTTATGTTTTTAGATCTAAATATCTCCAAACATCACAGAGCATACTGTCCTCGTGTTCCTACATTTTATATGTAATTATGTGAATAGTTGAAAGGTCATCTATATAACAGAAACCGGTAATATATCTTAGTATGCGCAAAAAAGGCGGGATAAGTAGCAGTTGCCCGCTCCAAAATTAGTCAAAATAGTCCCTAACTTCGTTCCTATTGGTCATAGAGAGCTTTTTTTTAATGTGAGTTTTTTTACCAGCTATCCAATGGTTGTACATACAAGTCTGTAGCTTAAAAATATTGAGGTTATTACAATTCTTTTTAAGTAAAAAACATACCCTTTTTTCAAACGTTTATTTTGTGAATAATTTCGATAAAAACGCAATATGCATTTAACTTCTGAGATAGTTTCAGTCTTAAAGAATCCTATGAAATTTGCTAAATGTGTCTAGCACCATTAATAGAGTAAGTTCAATAGTTTAAATATTTAGCCTCAGGAATAAATAAACTAAATAACTTTTAAACTATTTGACCAATCAAGGGGAAATTTCGCAAAAGTTTAAAAGACGGTAATTCCTCGATGTTCAAATGTATTAATAACATTTTATTTTGTTAATAAAAAAATTAATAAAATTTATAAATTAGTGCAAAAAACTGCAAATATCTCCGTAAATTATTTATTAATTTTAATTAAAAAAAATTGAAAAATAAATATATTCTTGATTAAAAGAAAAATGATATAAATATTGTTTATGTAAAGTATAAGTGAAAAAACTTATAGACAAAAAATCAAATTGTGCCCATAAATTATTGTTTTAAAAAAACGCAAGGTAAAAATACGAGTACTTTTTCATCTATTCGTTATCTGGTAACCCCCACATCTATCTTAAAATCTTCAGATATCCGCGAAACATTTTTTGACATTTTTTTTTAACCAGAATGGGCAATATACCATATTACTATTCATCGGTAAAACTAGCATTCAAAATCTTAGTTGGTGTAAAAAGTCAAACCTTACATAACTGCAGTTACCAACAATGAATTTCAACAATTCCATAAAAAGTTATAAGTATTATGTTAGTTTAAGGCTGTTTTAGCAGTCAGAGCACACTGCGATTTAAAATGGGCGTATCACTTACTTTTCTGCACTGCTGACGCCAGCCGACGGGTACAGCTGTTAACTCAGTAGCGTCGGCCCACGGGTTGTTTAATGACAACAAATGCATTATTCTCCATTTAAATTAGTTTTGTCGGGAATACCTTTTTTGATTGATATTCGTAGATGTTTTAAAAAGAATTATCACATTTTTAATTTATATGTCTTAGCTAAATATAGTATTGACTAAACATTTGTGAAACGTGACTGCAAAAAACATCATGGTGTTTAATAGGTAAAGAAATAATAATAAGACTTACTCACAATCAATTTAATTTAACAATCTGACGACCGGTTTCGCTTTCTACAATTTGCAAAGCATCTTCAGGTCTAGATACAAAGTTAAACTAATGCTGCCGGTACTCTATTAATTGATGGATGGTAGGTCATGGTTGCAAAAATCATGTATTGTTGATTGGAGAACTTTAATGTGCTATTGCAGTTGTTTTGACAATAAACGGGAAGTTCTTAAAGAGAACAGATTTGATCCAATGAATTAGAGATAGGTATATTGTGGTTGTTTGTCAGATGAAAGTGATGTTCTTTACTATTGTATTATTTAAATTATTTACACTTATATCAGAGATATATTTTTGGATTGTGTGTTATTTATTGAGTATTCATGTAATGAAGGAGACAGTTTTATGACAATGAATAAGAGTAGCTGTACCGATTGTGTGGTTGTGCAATTATTTTGACTTGTAATTATCAAGTCTATTGGCAAAATTAATAAATTATTGTAAAGTCAACTATGTAAAAAGTATATAAAAAGTATATAAAATTATTACAAATTAAGACAATCAGGGACAAATTAAACACACATTAACAGGAACAGAAACACTAAATGACGGGACAAACATTGAATTTAAAACTTAAACTTGGGGGATGGAAGAAACTGCAAGCACTACATCTCACTGTTGGAAGAAATGAGTTTTTTCATATTTAATCTATTAGATTTAAGAGGTAAATTTGACATATGGTCATGGTGTTTATTTATACTAAATTTAAAATAACATAAAAATATTATTATAAAAAAAAATACAATTTGATGTCACAAACAAATAAACACTTTCGCAGTTATAGCTTGAAAATGATTTCAAATCGAACTAACTGACCGTACGTTCATGAGATTTGACGTCACGAAGGCGATAACGATAAAATTAAGTGTCAATAATGAGTAACACGTTTCACTATTAGGTTTCAGAATTTTTTAGAAAATTTCTTTAAAGTTTGAACACGCTTTTCTCGATTATTTCTGGACACAGAAAGGTGAAAAAAAAATCAACGATTACAGGAAAAAAAACTCTTTCAAGTGATGGGCGTAAAAAATTTGGTTATAATAGAACGTTAAACTGCATAATCCGATATTTCAAAAGAACTTTCAAAAAAATTAAAAAAGTAAAACCATCAGTTTAAAAGCAGCATAATTTTGAATAATGTGTCCAAATTTCGAGACATTTTGTCGGTAAATAACAGAGAAAACACTGTCTCTAGGTTTTGGTGTACCGATAAAACAGCCTTAAACCAAACTTTTTGATTTATTTAATATTTGTATTACATTTACCTCGCAAACTCCTGATTTTTTATCTGCAGCACATAGTTTGTCGTCACTACCACATAATCGGGCGTTAGTCGTAGTGGTAAGTGCAGTTTCTCTCAACACATTCGACATTGATCCATTTGGCTAAAAATAAATAATTCTATAGAATAGGTAAAAGAAATAATAAATAAGACTTACAATCAGTTTAATTTAACTATATAGAAGACCGGTTTCGCTTTCTACAATATGCTAAGCATCTTCAGGTCTCGATACAAAGTTAATTAAATGATGCCGGTACGGTTTAATTAACTTTGTATCGAGACCTGAAGATGCTTTGCATATTGTAGAAAGCGAAACCGGTCGTCTAGATAGTTAAATTAAACTAATTGTGAGTAAGTCTTATTTATTATTACTTTTACCTATTTGAAGTGGAACACATTCATGATTCTATAACACTGTCTAAAAATCTCGAGTAGGCCAAGACTTTCATATTCAAATATCTCCAAGGTTGGCGGTTTAGTCAACTTCAACTTACACCTAATGATATTCAATTTATGATACGATATATTTTGGGAATATCGTCTGTTCTATAAAAAATAGTAATTAGACCGGTCCTCATGTATGGGTGTGAGACGTGGACGCTGACAAAAGCAATGGAAAGTAAACTCAGATGATTTGAGTGAAAAATCCTCAGAAAGATCTTCGGTCCCTATCACGATCCGAATACTAACCAATACCGAATGAGAACAAATGCCGAGGTCAAACAAATGTATAGTGCTAGCGACGTAGTCCAAGAGATTAAATCCCAACGTCTAAGATGGGCTGGCCATGTTCATAGGCTCCCTAATAACCGCCTTACTAAGTTAATCTGGGAAGAAGTCCCGACAGGAAGAAGGCCCTTAGGACGTCCACGAATGCGATGGAGAGATAATATATGGTCAGATTTCAGAACAATGGAGCTACCCACTGACTTAAACATCATGGACGACCGTTCGAGATGGAAGCAGGTTGTGCAGTCAGCCAAGACCCACCCCGGGTTGTAGTGCTACCAGAAGAAGAAGAAGTCTGTTCTATAAGGTTATCCAAATTGCATGAATATGGCAAAAAACTTAATGAAGTAGGGTGATGATTTTTATTTTAAATGTAGGTTGTAAGAAGTTCTCAGTTTAGAAAAACCGCTAACTTTTACCAAATTGTATGGCCAATAAAGGGTAAAAAGTATATTTTCTAAATTTGTTTGGAAAAATTAAATTCCATCTGTTTACAATACAAGAAACAATTAACATTCTCCAATATTATTTACGTAAAGATTTGAAAGCAAACTCCGCCTGCCGTTTTGTTGGGTGGATCGAGTAGCTCGACCTACAGCCAGGTTAGCACCCTACTAATAGACTTTAAAACCGCAAATTATGTCTCGGATGAAGATGCAAACAAGCGAGGAGTCAACAGTCAAAAGACCCAAACCACCAGCGATTATTCTCAAAACAGTAGGAGAACACCAAAAACTCCTGCAGAGAGCAGCAAACAAAGGAATAGTATCTGTGAACAAATTCGCACGATCAGGTAGATCGATAGTGATTAATACCAAAAGCTGTGAAGACTATCTAGGAATGATTCACATCCTAGAAGAACACCTACCAAAAGTAGAATTTATCGCATATCCGATAGATAGCGATAAATTAAAAAGGGTCATTATAAAAGGGCTATCTGCTTCTACCCGCACAGAAGCAATCAAAGATGAATTACTAAATGAAGGAGTAAACGTAACAAGTGTGATCAACATGATCTCCAAAAAAGCCGACAAAAAAGTGTTACCACACTTTATCGTCACCCTCAAAGAGAAGGACGTTGCACAAATCAGAAAAGGTATTACCACAGCTCAAAGGCTTGCCATTACAGCTTTAGATGCGTCAAGTTCGGGGAAAACCACTTAAGTAATGACTGCAAAAAAAGCAGGGACACGGAACCCAAGTGCTCTAATTGCGAACAAGCGCACACCGCAAACTACAGTGGTTGCTTCAAGGCTCCCAAAAAGAAGACTACTGCCCCAACGAAACAAGCAGGAAGACCAATATACAGTGCTCCAGTCAGTCAAGGGGTCAGCTACGCACAAGCAGCGAAGAAAGCCCCAGAAACCATCCAAGAGGCCCCGATCCTCACACAAACAGTGCAAGACGCGGCCACACTGATAGCAAACTTCCACATGATGTGATGGATAATTCCAAAGATGTCCATGATGGACAAAGCAACAAAAATAATGACTGCATTCGGAGAGGCCGTTCGAAAATAGTAGCAAACCAAACGGAAGATCTACGCATAGGGTCATGGAATTCCGGCGGAATATTCAAAAAGATCAACCTTCTGGATGAAATAACCAACAGATTAGAGCTCGATATCGTAGCCCTTCAAGAAACCAAACTAGTGGAAAGGAAGCAAACAAAATTTCCAGGCTACGATATCTATAGAACGGATCATAGAGCAGTATCAGAAGGAACAGCAATACTAGTAAAAAAGGGACTCGAACACAAGCACATCCCTACACCACTCGGACTAGTCACCATGGAAGCCACGATCATACGCCTAAAGGCCAACAACGACTCACTAAAAATAGTGTCAGCATATGTTAGACCCAATGATCCGATATTCAATGAAGACTTGAGCCTAATCCTGAACTCAGAAGAGCCAACCATAATTATAGGCGACCTGAATGCTAGATCTCCGAATTGGTTTGACAGGGCAACCAACAGAAATGGAAGACTACTCTGCAACCATCTCGAAAACAGACCAAACACCTATGTCATCGGACCTACAGATCCAACATGTTTTCATGGACTAATCCCTATGCACCTTGATATTGCAATCCTACACAACGTGGGTCAACAACACGAGATACAATCTCTAAATGAAAGCGATTCGACATACAATCTAATCATCCTGAGCCTGGGCGCAGTAGAAATGAACTATTTGCAGCCCCACTACAGAAAGAAGATAAGTTGGCCGAACTTCAGAAGAATTGTAAGCGAAAACATCAGTAATATCCCAACAATCAACAACATTACAGAACTAGAAGACAGCGTAACAAAATTAGAACAAACAATAACTAACGCTATTGATAGTAGCTCCAAAACTGAAACAGTCACCAGACAAAAAGGAAGATTTTAGGGACTTAAGCATAGAACTCCAAAACCTAATCAAAGAAAAAAATAGCAGAAGAAGAAGAGCATACCGCACAAGAACAAGAGAAGACAAAAGGATTGCAAACGAGCTAGACAGGGAAGTAAAAAGAAAACTCCAAGATCACAGAAATGAAAGCTGGGACACCTATATCCAAGAGCTAAATCCTGACAAATCCGCTTTCTGGAAATTATCAAAAATCCTCCGAAAGGACAAGAAACCCATACCTCCTCTACACGGAGAAAACGGGATTTGTGAGAAAGCTAAAATCATGAAGAAATTTACTCTTTTAAATATAGCAGGTCCATCAGGCCTTCTATATACCGCAACTGCAGACTAGGCCCTTAAGGCAGATCAAATGAATACTGATCTACTCGCGACACCCGAGCACTGAGGTCATGTGCGGCAGACATGGGCTTGGTGGCCGGACTCTTCTCGGGCACCCAGCCGGCGAGAACAAAATTTATTTTGCCAAATCGGCGGCTGAGTGACCGAGCACACACTCTTTTCTGGACACGAAGTCGTCAGCTTAGGCTGGCGGCTCCATGGTCGGAACACACGCTCTTTTTCTTTTTTTTTGTTAGGGACTCAAGTCCCGAAGTGATGTTAGAGTAACTTTAATAGAGTCATTAAAGTACATAGGGGAAAAGCCTAGATGTGGCTACCCCTACAGTTAGGTGGCATAACCACTGTCAATAAAAACAGAAGGTGTCTCATTACCCAGGGCACCTTAAGTAACTTTCAGATCATAAGCCTCTTCACGTAAGTCACAAGATGAGGAGGGGTGGAGGAAAATCCTGGGGGTCAGATAGGTGCCACTTCAACTAGTGAAGAGTGACCGGTTTTGATCTTCGGACATGTGGATCCCATTCTTAGATTGGTATTATATATAAATATAAATACATATTTACATATATAAATTACAAACGAGCTTGTACAAATTTACAGTCGATTCTGGTATTTTTATATAATTATCAATTCTCTACTCTTACCGTAACATAGTTAATGCTAAAAGATTATTGTTAAATTTATGTTAATACTCTGTTTTTTAATATATTAAATAATTTAAACAATATTAAATTTACCGTCGTTTTTGCCCAGCCTACAGCTATAAGTGATGTTCCTTTTGGTACTTTAGCATCTTGTTCAGGTAGTTTTATGGGCCTAATTTTTTTGGAAAACTTCACTTCCTCTTCTAACTAAAATACATTAAAAATTAAAGTAAAATTGCAAATATTATACAGGATTATTCTAAAATAAATAGAACGGCAAAACTGCAGCCCAAGAGCAATATCATTTGCAAAATTAAAACCGCATGCACTGTAATTATATTAGAATTGAACACGGTGTTACGATTAAGAATTTAGTTTCCACTTTTTTCTCTTTTTCTTTTCTTTTAAAGTTTTTTCTTTATAAGTACAAGCCGGTTACATAATCATAACTAATTATGATGTCTATTTTTAACCTTTCGTCTACCATAAAAAATACTTGCACTACTTATCAAATCTTGTAGGTCCTACCTTTGCTCCCAAAATATCTTGTTGAGCATGTCTTCCTTGTATTCTAACAACTTCATTAGCATTCCATATTTATTTATTGTTTTGCGATATAAAAGTCTGGAAATCTCCTCAGGATTCTGTGGGAAGGATTGTAAGATTGATTACATGCTAGTAAATAAGAGGTATAGGAACAGCTGTACATCTGAACATATCCAAGGCAGACATAAATTCTGATCATGTACCAGTTGTAGGTAATTTCAAAGTCAAAATGAAGAAGGTTACAAGTAAGTCGATGAAAAAGTATAAAGTATGAAGTAGAAAACTAAAAGATCCCAATATTCGACTGAAGTTGAGTGAAAACCTCAATACAAAGGTGCTAAAATGCAAAAATGCAGAGAAACGGAAATCGTGGATGACCGATGAAATACTTGAACTTATGGATCAGAGAAAAACACCAAAGAAAATAAAAAAAGTTAAAGAGATACAAAAAACAGGGCAGTGTCAAAAAATAGAGTATCATAGTCAATATGATAACTTCAATGTTCATCGAAATGTGAAGCAAATAGCTGGAAAGTTCCGAAAACGCAACAGCGGAA
Source organism: Diabrotica balteata (assembly GCA_918026665.1). NCBI lineage: Eukaryota > Metazoa > Arthropoda > Insecta > Coleoptera > Chrysomelidae > Diabrotica > Diabrotica balteata. The sequence continues at coordinate 164,478,042 of OU898276.1, read as the reverse complement.
AAATAACAGATAATAAAGGCAATCTTGCCATAACCAAATAAGGTAAAAAGAAAGTATGAGAAGAATACTTGGAGACACTTTTCGATGACCTTAGAACAATACAAGAGCCCACCATTAAAGAAAATTCAGGTCCCGAAATCCTACCAGAAAAAATAACGGCAGCTGTCAGACAAATGAAGGATGGAAAGGCACGGCGACTTGATAAAATTGCTAACCTGTATTGGACTCAATCTCCGAATAGATGGAGAATATAGAGATCAGGTCAAAATCTAGAGAAATGAGACATGAGTGCATAATTTCACCACTGATATTCAATCTGTACTCGGAGCACATTTTTGAAGAGACTCTCAAAGATATTGATGAAGGTATCTCAATAAATGGAGTCAAGCTCAATAACCTGCGGTATGCAGAGCTAAAATAACGAAAACAAGTAGAAAATATGGACTGGATATAATCCACCAGCAAAACCAAGCTAATGATCATCAGCAAGGAAAACATAACTGGAGTAAATCTGCATGTGAACCACATGAGAATTGAACGTGTCTCACAATACAACTCCTTGGGAACTATAATCAATGAGTCGTGGAAAAATACCCAAGAGATTAAGTGTCGCATCGGAAAGGCAAAAGTGCATTCTTGACTATGAGCTCTGTGTTCAAGAGCCATGATCTCACCCTAGAAACAAAAATAAGGCTCCTTAAATGTTATGCGTAGTCAGTGCTTCTGTACGGAGTAGAAACGTGGACATTGAAGGCGGAAACTCTATTAACACTTTAGGCTTTTGAGCTGTGGCTATACAGAAGGATCCTGATAATACCATGCACAAACAAAGTCACCAATGAAGAAGTACTGCGGAGGATGAACACAACTGCGGATTTGGTTGTGAACTTTGTGAACATTGTGAACATTTGAACATTGTGAAGGACCGTAAGCTTTCGGACGTATAATGAGAAATCAAGACAGATACGAGCTACTTCAATGCATTTTGCCAGGTAAACTTGAAGCATAAAGGTCCCCAGGATGAAGAAGAATAACCTGTCTTGCTAACCTGAACACAGCTGTTTCGTATAGCAACCAACAAAATCATCATTGCTAGAATGATCGCCAACGTTCGGGACGGAAAGGTACCCTAAGAAGATATAAAAGTCGTTGAACTTGTACTTGCTTGGTCTGCTTCAATAAGATCATTAGCAGTATCAAAATCTCTGTCCCTTTTTCAGTTCACATCCCAGTTCCCAGTGTCCCCATCTTTATCCTCAGTGTAGTCACATTTTATGTCACTCATTTCTTCAATTGTCCAATTCCTTCCGAGTAAGTATTTTATTTCTACTCATTTTCACTTCCGTATTTGCCTCAATTATAATAAATGTTTTTATAGATAAATAAACATATTTATAAGTATCCTACTCATATGTTTATAACCGCTTAATTCCACATACTCTACCTAATGTCTCCATTGGATCCGCATGGTGAGTGATGTTATAAATTACAAAAATCTAAATATTAAAAAATAAATTCAATGCAACTAATTATAAGTAGATTTGTACCTACATTTAGTCTAGCGGCGGTATGTGTTTTGAGTTGGGTGTGAAGTATATAATTGCATTTTTAGCATAAAACGCTCCAAAATATCACTACAAGTCATAATTTCACCACGCGTGAGTTGTAAAATGTGGGTTTAAGTTTTTGTTAAACAAAATATGAAAAAAAAAAAAATAAAAAAAATCGATATTTTTCATCCTTTTTTCGCCTATCTCTCAAGAATTATTAGTTTTAGAATAATTTTATACAGACTAATTTGTTTAGAATAGTTTGTATATGAGGTGATCCTTGCAATACGTGGCAGCAAGATTTTTTCTTTAAATCGATTTATTTATTTATTTTTACGCACAACAGGCCGTTAAGGCCTAGGGCATTTTTTTAAAACATAATCCCAATATTAATTAATTTCAATTATTTTAAACAAAAATTTAACTTAAATATGTATATACAACACTCTTAACTACTCTGAAGCACCTGGTGGATCATATTTCTCTATTCGCTTCTATTTTGTGCATTTCTTTTCCAGTTCCCCACCTTCACGTGTCTAAGGTCTTCCTCCACTTTACTAATCCACCTCGTTCTGGGTTTACCTCCATTTTGGGGCCGATTAGTTTTCTGGTTATTTTTAGTTTAGGCATTCTGTTTGCTGCCATTCTTTCCACATGACCCAATCATCTGATTCTTCTCTCCCAACCATCTTTTGTCTTCCGTTCTCTGAATATGCGTCTCAATATTTTCCTTTTCCACCTTTCTAGAGTATCCTCTTCCTTCGTATTCAATGTCCATGTGTGAGAATATGCTTTTATTTGGCAAGACGTTATAATTAATTACTTCTTCGGGTTTTTCTACCGCACCAACTCTTTGCAATACTCATCATCATTCAGCCCATACTCGTCCACTGCTGAACATAGGCCTCCCGTAGTTCACCCCACAAATTTCGGTCCTGAGCCGCCTGCATCCAATTTTGATGTGTCCGTTTCAGGTCATCCGTCCATCTTGTTGGTGGTCGTCCTCTATTCCTAAAGGCATCTTGTCTGGGTCTCCACTCAAGAATGCGTTTTGTCCATCTGCCGTCCTTCGTTCTCGCGACGTGCCCTGCCCAGTTCCATTTTAAGGTTGATATTCTTTTGATTGCGTCGGTTACTCCCGATCTACGGCGCAATTCTGTGTTGGGTATTCGGTCTCTCAGGGTTAATCCCAACATGGACCGTTCCATTGCCCTCTGTGTTGTTCGAATTTTGTTTGCGGACGTCTTAGTAAGTGTTAGCGTCTTCGCACCATAGGTTAGAATCGGCAGCACACATTGATCGAAGACTTTTCTCTTCAAGCAGATGGGAAGAGCTGATTGGAAAACATCTCTTAGCTTTCCATAAGCTGCCCATGTCAACCCTATTCTACGTATTAGTTCATTGGTCTGCTTATCTCTACTTAAGCGAATTTCGTGTCCCAGATATTTGTATGCTGATGTTTGTTCTATACTTGTTCCAGCTATGTTGATGTTCTCACTCAGAACAAGGTTTGTCATCACTTGTGTTTTTGAGTTATTGATCTTTAAAACCCACTTGTGTAGAGGCATGGTAGAGTCTTTCGCACATTTCGATGGCATGATCTATGCGGTCTGTTATCAGGACTATATCGACTGCGAACCTGAGGTGACTAAGCTGCTCTCCATTTATGTTTATGCCCTTTTCGTCTAGGTTTGCACGCTTACACATGTATTCTAATAATGTTGTAAACAGTTTTGATGAAATGGTGTCGCCCTGGCGAACTCCACGATGAATGTTGAACTTGTGTGTATCTTCATGGAATCTGACGCATGCCGTGGCATTATCATAGATATTTTTGATGACAGTGGTGTAGCGGTGATCTATTCGGCACTCTTTTAAAGCTTCTAGCATTTTCTGGTGGTTTACTGTGTCGAATGCTTTCTCATAATCCACAAATATTAGGACGAGGGGTTTATTGTACTCTATACATTTTTCGATGAGGCTTTTAATAACTTGTAGATGGTCGTTTGTGCTGAAGCCTGACCTGAATCCTGCCTGCTCGCATGATTGGTAAAAATCCATTTTGTTCGAAAGTCTGTTTGTTATGACTTTTGTAAAAAGCTTGTATATGTGTGAGATGAGGCTGATTGGTCTATAGTTTACGAGATTTGTTAAATTTCCTTTCTTAAACATTAGAATGATCACTGCATTTTGCCATTGTGATGGTGTTGTTCCTCTTTGCAATACTACTTTTGTATTATCTCTATAAAGCAACTTTCGGTTGCTACGGAGAGTGCCCACCAGATGCGTCTTTCGTTCTAATAATTTGGTTGCTAAGGAGACACTTGTATAATAATTATCCGTATACAGTTCTCTACCAGAATCCAGAAGATCGTCAATTAGAATAGATACTACATTCAAAGATGCTTGACCACCATTTTCGGTATCCGCTCCACAATAACCCCGAAGATTGTAAGTGTATCCTCCTTCCTTACATAGTTCTATACCGAACTTGTGCCTTTCATTTTCTATTTATTGTCTAAATCGTAGTCGACCACGAAATGGTACCATGGTCTCGTCAATGTACACTTTTTTACCAGGCGTTAACGCTTTTTTAAAGTTTTTTAAAAGAACTGTAAGGAGGGGAGTAATTTTGCGAAGTATGTCGTCTGCAAAAGCATTATTATTATTATCGCTAAAATGCCACTTCCCATTCATAAGAGGATGATTTTTATGTCAGTCCTTCTTTCGCCAAACACTGCTCGCCATAGAAATTGGTTTCGTTAACCATAAAAGTTAGCTTCAGCAACCTAAGAGAGTGGTACGGATGTACATCAAATCAACTTTTCAGAGCAGCCGTCTAAGAAGTCCGAATAGCTATGATGATTGCCGACTTCCGCCGCGGAGATGGCACTTGAAGAAAAACCATAAAAGTGTTTGTGTTTGTCACAAACAAATAACTTGAAAAAACTACAGGGATCCATAATAATATAATCTGCATAGATTTAAGCTCTAACTACTGTATCTTTTCCATCAAAGTCAAAATTCTTACAAGATGATCCATCAACAGGGTTCCACTGTAAGTTATTCAAGTCAATTAGGTCATTTTGATGATTACTTCTATTTTCTAGGTCACTTTCAGCTCTTCTTCTTCTTCTTCCTTCTAGTATATAGGCTTTAAAGCCTGTTTCTTCTTCGATATTAGCCTCATACATTGTCGCACCAATTTTTTCTTGGTCTGCCAATACTTCTTCGTCCATTTGGTGTTTTATCTCGTGTTATTCGTACTATTCTATCCTCTGCCATTCTACTGATATGTTCGTTCCACTTCTGTTTTCGTTTTGTCACCCATCCATTTATGTCATCTGTATTGCATGCTCTTATTATGTTTTCGCTTCTCTCCCTATTCAATAGACTTTTCCCTGATATTTGTCGGAGTATTTTCATCTCTGTTGTTTCTAGCAGTCGTCTCGTTTTAACTCTGTACTCGGAGATTACGTATTCAATAACATTGTCTGCATTTTGTAAATTTGAATGGATATTATTTGACCCTGTTTGTGAGCTAATCGGCAAATCTCCAACATTATTAGTGGCAGATAAACTTGCTTGAAGATGCTCCGAAATCCATTATAACATATACTTTTTGACCTAATTTACGTTTTTTGGGACAAAAACTGCACTAACATCGCTATTTTCATCTTCCGAGTCACTCGAAGCTTGCAAAATAGGAAAGTAAGTATCAGACGAATAAACATCACCTATTATAACAGAATCACTCTCCTCATCCGACATTAGTTCATCCCACAACTGCAAAATGCATTTCAAACCTTTTTCGTAATCTGCCATTGTGCGTACATCTTGTTTACATTCACTTTACTACACTGCTATTCTCAAAAACTCTGTTCATCTAAGGAGCTAACAACAGACTGGCTTGCACGAGTCGCTTGATTCTCAAGACAGTTACTTTGTCCTTGCATACCAGGTAGTACCATGGCACAACGTATCTAGCACATGGCTCCGTAGAAGCAACATACATTTTTTGGGCTGCGTGGCATAAACCTTAGGGCACAAAAACATCTTTCAAAATTCACAAAAAAAGACAGATACCCAAAAATATTATTTAAATAGATTATAAAATACCTTAGCAAACAGAGACTATAACCAACAAAAATTGGTCCCAGGAACCAACAATTTTCATTGTATGGTGGCGCTTAAGGTGTTAAAAACAATTAATATATAGAACCTACTTATATATTATATAGGTATGTATGTATGTATAAATTATGAAAAATTACGGAAAACAATCAATGAAATTCATTTAAAAATGTGATTTCAAACTATAAAATTTATTTCACTGATAGCTATAAAATAATAAAAAACAATAATATCGATTTTTAAGTTAATTAAAAAATAAGTCTTTTAAAAATATAAAAAAATTATTACTTTTATTTTAATTAAATTGCATTCCATTATATATTTAATATTTCACCCTATGCTTTTTACGGTATGGCTGAGTATTTTTTTTTCATCTAAATGTTACAATTTTCTAGAGATGTTGGCGACCACATTGACCCATCTTATTTTATTCACAGCAGCTCGAAATAGATCAGTTGACGTTAGACCAGTCCACTTCCTAAGATTGGCCAGCCAGGATATACGTCTACATCCAAGGTCTCTCTTACCCTCAATTTTGCCTTGTAGAATTAACTGTAGAAGTCGGTATTTATCATTACGCATGACGTTGCCGAAGTAAATCAATTTTCTGTTTTTATGGGTTAATAATTTCTTTGTATTTTCTTCTTCCAGCCTCTGGAGAATAGTTATGCTACTTGTGCGGTGTATATATGAGACCCTCAACATACGTCGGCAGCGACACATTTCAAATGCCTCTAATCGTTTTATTGCATCTTCTGTAAAGCTTCAGCTTTCTACTCTATAGAGGAGGACACTAAAGACGTAACATCTAAGAATTCTTATGCGTATGTTGATACTTAAAAATAAGTTACAGTGAATCTTTTTAAGGCTGTTGAAAGAGCTTTTGGCTTTTTCAATACGAGTTTTTATTTCGTAGCTGTGATCCCAAGTATCCTTAATATTGCAGCCCAAATACCATACTTTTTCCACTCTTTCTAACGGTGTATCGCCTATTGTAATTTGGACACTTAAGTTGGTGTTCTTATTAATGATCATTATTTTTGTCTTCTTGCAATTTAGTTTTAAAACGTATTTGTTACACGCTTCTACTATCTATCAATGCTGTCAATCATCCTTTAAAGCCCCTGCGCACTATTTGCCAGCAACACTGTATCATCTGCATATCCAATATTCTAATATTGTTTATAAGTTAGCTATTTACAGCAAACTCATCTTCTGATTCGTCCAATGTTAAATATTGCCGGTAACAATATGCAACCCTGTCTAACACCTTTTTTGACTGTGAAGATCTCTTCTTCTTCTTCATGTACCATGTCCTTTCAGAACGTTGGTTACCATCAAAGCTATCTTAATTTTATTCACTGCCACCCTAAATAGCATGCTTGTATCAACACCATACCAATCTCGCAAGTTATTCAACCATGAGGTTCTTCTTCGTCCTGGACTGCGTTTGCCTGCTATTTTTCCTTGCATGATATTTTGTAGCAACCTATATTTGGGACCCCTCATTACATGTCCGAAATATTCCAGCTTTCTCTGCTTGATATTTTTATGATCTCAGTAGAACGTCTTGCTGAGACGTTCTAGTATTATGGAGTTTCGGATCTTCTCCACCCAGGAAACTTTTAAAATTCTTCTATAGCAACACATTTCGAAAGCCTCAAGGCGATTTAGATCGATTTTAATCACAGTCCAGGACTCGACACCATAAAGTAAGACCGAGAATACGTAGCAGCGAAGTAGGCGGATCCTCAGTGCCAATTTTAGGTCTCTGTTACATAACACCTTGGACATCCTTCTAAAAGCAGCTCTAGCCTGCTCTATCCTAGATCTAATTTTACCCCGACTTTCTGCGTTACAATTTAATTGCTGTTCAAGGTAAAAGATTTTATCAACTTGCTAAAGTTTGGTATTATTTGCATATATAGACGGTTTTATATGCTGCTGTTTACTTATTACGAGTATTTTGGTTTTCCATATGTTAAGATCCAGACCTGCCTCCCTACAACTCTCAACGACACTATCAAGTAGTGTTTGCAGATCTTCTTGACTAAAAGCTAAGAGTACTGTATCGTCCACATATCGCAAATTATTGATGACTTCGCCGTTCACAAGTATTCCTTTTTGTTTTTCAGAAAGTGCATTTCTGAAAATTCTTTCGGAGTAAACGTTAAAAAGCAGGGGTGACAGAGGCATTCCTGCCGTACTCTTCTTTTAATATTGAGAGCCTGTGATCCCACACTATCTACTAAAACTGATGTTGTTTGATTCCAATATAAATTTGCAATTATTCGAACATCTTTGCCGTCCAAGCCAATGTCTTTTAGAGCTTCGATCAATATAGAGTGCTTAACACGATCAAATGCCGTTTGGAAGTCAATAAAACAACAGTATATGTCTACAGATATATGACGACATCTTTGAGGAAGTACGTTCATTCCAAACAGTGCCTCTCTCGTTCCAAACCCATTACGGACACCAAACTGAGTGTCATCCAGGTATTCCTCGCATTTATTGTAGATATGACCATGTATTACCTTCAGAAAGAATTTCAATAAGTGATTTAACAAACTGATTGTTTTATAATAAGCACAGGTTTTTGCTGGTTTCTTCTTAGGTAGAGCTATAAACTGTGAATTAGACCAACCATTAGGTAGTTGTCCGCTGGTATAAATGTTATTGAAAAACGAAGTTATAGCCTCTAAAACATTGCTATAATTTATAAGCTTATATATTTCAGTTGGAATTTCATCCGGACCAGTCGCTCTGCCATCTTTTGATGATTGTATGGCTTTTATAACCTCAGAGCGTGTTATTAGGGGTCCGTCGCAGTTAGTAATATCGGGACGTGAACTACTCCTATCGTCTTCGAATAGGTTCGTGACGTAATTTTCCGTCCTCTACTTCAAATAGTACTTTATTATCCGACAACCGAGAGCTGGCGGGTGAGCTGTGCGAAAATCGAAAAGGAATTATTCTAAGAGAGATAGGAGAGGTACTTAATCGCTGGTGTCACAAACGCGTAGTTGCGTTGTTAGTTGAGATCTGAAAATTACGTTAATAGATATGTTTAGTTGTTGTGTCATTGCGTGTGTTATTTAACTTATTTACCTCGAAAACAAAATAAAAATAATAATAATATTGAATAAAACGTCGAAAAAATTTGTTAATAATATTTATTTTCATAAAACGTAATTATTTCTCGAAAGGAAGGTATTTTTGTATGTATCGTGGACTGATACAACTCGTGTGTCTTAATGATTACTAAACTAAACACAACACAACACAGAACACACGTTCTTTGTTTATTTTTTTAAGCCAGACGGTAAACTCAAGCATTATAGGCCTTTATCTTGTGATGTTATTGCTTGCAATATCATATTTCGTTTCCTATTTATGAAAAATGCAATGTATTCAAATGTATAATCAAAGTGTCCAGCATATCAATAAACATATTCGAGAAACACATTTCAATTTTTATGTCATTTATATTTCACATGTGTATAACCAATTGCGATAATATAAATTTTAACATGAAGAAGTGTCATTTCTTTATCTTCAAGATTCTTAGTGTGCAGCCATCTTTTGTATGCTTCCTGTTTCTTATTTCTTTGCTCTTCAAGCTGTGTGTTCCAAGTGGTTTTTCCCGCTGATCTGTGGACTGTTCTGGTTTCTTCGCCTAGAGCTTCTTGGGCTGCGTGGTGAATACAGTCAGTTATATGTTCGTATAATTAATTGGTTTTAGTAGTTAGGTATTCCTCGAGTAGTTTTTTATTTAATCTATTTTGGTATAAGATTTTAGTGCCATATTCTTGTAGGCTTCTGACATTATATCTCTTCAGATTTATATCAATTCCTTTTGGAGTGTTGATGCTTTCAACGTGTCGGTTAAATGGAATTAGAGTCTTAGCCGGCATGGAAATTAATAAAATCCCTGAAAACCGACACATCAAATAAAAGTCGAATACAGCCTATCCAGATACATACATGAAAAGATCATTACGCAAGGAAACTGAATGAAGACAGAAATATTTATAATACTGACTCACCTCAACGAATACGAGTACAAGGTGAATATGTAAACGTGGAAGAAAAACAAATACAACAAGCGCTTAAATCGATGAAGAATAACAAAGCATCCGGGCCGGAGAATATACCAGCAGAACTTCTAAAAAACGGAACACCAAAACTAATAACCCATCTTAAAGTGCTATTCATAAGCTACTTAAATGGGGAAAAAATCCCGAATAGTTGGAAAGAAGCATGGATTACTCCAATTTACAAAAAAGGTCCAAAAAATATTTGCGGAAACTACAGATGTATCTCTGTCACCAGTACCTTTAGCAGGCTGTTTGGTAAAATGTTAAAAAACATGATTGAGAAAGAATACGAACCTCATGAAATTGAACAGCAAGCAGGATTTAGAGCTGGAAGATATTGCGTAGACTACATATTTACCCTAACACAACTGAATGAAAATAAAGTTGCAAGAAACCAGGAAATACATCTTTTATTTGTAGATCTCACAAAAGCATATGACACGATTCCTGTGAGAAAGCTGTGGCAGTCTCTTGAACGATCTTCATTAAATAGCACGATCATCGCCGCAGCCAAACAATTATACAATAAAGCATCATCAAAAATCAAACTAAACAACAACTTATCAGAAGAATTTCCAGTAACAAAAGGCTTACGACAAGGATGCTGCCTCTCTCCAATACCATTTAAGATCTATATAAATAAAGCACTAAAACATTGGAGAAGATTCTGTTCAGGAATGGGGATCCAAATTGACGACGATACAACATTATACACTCTACATTTTGCGGACGACCAAGTAGTAGTGGCAGCAGACAAGAAAGATTTAGAATTCATGACGAGACGGTTGTTTAAAACATATGATGAATGGGGCCTCTCTGTAAATAGAATCAAAACGCAATACTTATGCATCGGAAATGAAGTAAAAGATCTATTGGTCAACGAACATGAAACAATCAAGAACTGTGAGGAATATATGTATTTGGGAACAACAATCAACACGAGTGGGCGCACCGAAAAAGAGATAGCCTAAACCCGATGCTATGATCAAAAGAACTATCAAATCAAAGAAAGCATCTCCTCTTTAACTCCATCTTTAAAAGTATAGTGCTCTATGGATGCGAAACATGGCAACTTACTAAATCCCTTGAGAGATGCCTAATTGCATTGGAAATGGACTTCTGGAGAAGATCAGCTAGAAAATCAAGGCTTAATAGAATACAAAATGACAATATCAGAAATATAATGGGAATCAAGTCAACCATCATTGACGAAATTCAAAGGAGACAACTGACCTGGTATCGTCATGTGAAAATATTGAGGACGACAGGCTGCCAAACCAAATTTTAAAATGAAGGCCAAGGGAAAGAAGAAAGAGAGGAAGGCCAAAACAATCCTGGCTGGGTGGCATTCAGAAGGCAATGTCGGAAAGAAACCTTCACCCTGGCGAATAGAATGACTGACGCAGCTGGAAACTGGGAACCGGAAGGCGGAGAACGCTATAAAAAAACGGGATAATAATAAAATAATAAGTGTTATTTAATTTTTGAAATCATTAGCTTGTTGCTACAAATTTACGTTGTATTATCAATAATAGTGAACTGTAAAGCACTAATTAACTGATCCATTGTTTACTTATTATTTACTGGACTTTTTTTGTTCTGTAAGTTTTTATTTATTTATTGATTATAATTTTATTGATTGAATTTATTTCGAAAATTAATATTATAATTACCAGTTAATTGAGCTACACGTTCTTGTATCTTTTTTAAATCAACTAAGACTTTATCTGCATTAGCTTCTTCGGTTGTAAACTTAAAAACATTGAAAATTATTTCTCGTGCTTGAGATCCCAAAGGGATCTCGTGCCTTTTAATACACTTGCCATTTTAATAAATATAAATAATAGTTTAAAATATAGGGCCACTCCAAATAAAAATGTAAATACTTGACAACACTGTCAGAAATTTAGCACTAATTACACGATGTGAACTCCTAGCCGACTGCAATAGAAATGAGCAATCTCTTCCACTTTTCAATTTGTTCTACGCGCAACCCGTCAGCTCTCGCTTGTCGGGTTATACTATTTTCATCCTGCAGCAATGCAGTTTGTTTCTTATTGAAGATACCAGCCGCTTCTTTCACTTTTTTATACATGTTAAACGTGTCGTATCTTTTTTCAAATTCATCAATGTCGTGACATTGTTTGGCTAGATGTTGACTCTTTGCTTCTCGTATTTTACGTCGAATCTCTTTTTGTATACTGTTGTAAAGTGTTTCGTTGTTTTTCGCTCGTCGCCATTTTTCCATCAAATCTAATATGTCATCTGTCATCCAAGCCTACTTTTTTAGTTTTGACCTGCCTTGTAAATTTCTCACACAGATTTCTTTTACTGTTATTACGATTTTATTTAAGCCCTCATCAGTGTTTTCACCAATATTTTGCCAAATTAAATTTTCGTTCAGTTGTCTTTGAACTGATTCCTTAAAATAATATAAGTTAGAGATGAGTCTTATATCCTTACCATCGAGTCCTGAAGTTTTTAGGATATCGATTAGTTTCCCATGTGGAACTTTATCAAATGTTTTCTCGAAATCAATGAAACATGCATACACATTGCAGGTAACATCCTTCTCTGTATTAGAACTTGCAAACTAAAAAGTGCTTCCCTCGTTCCGAGACCTGTAAGGTTACTAAGGAGTACTTTAAAAGGAATAACACCAGCTTGTAGAACAAACAACAACTTAGGTAAATATATCAAGAACAACAAGAGCCAACACAAAAAGCAATTACACAGCAGTGTATAGACACCTAAATGCGGTAACTGCTACGTAAAAACTTACATCGGTCAAACTAGTAGAATTTTTATCAAACGTATAGCGAAACAGAAAAGAGCTTTCAATAACAGAAAAACATACTCTACGTATGCACTTTAGCTTCTAGACTCAGATCATTCTTTTAACAATAAATTTCAAATTATTTACATTCAAAATAAAGGTATTAAGCTATCTTTATTACAATTTATGGAAATCAACAAATTTAAAAATACAAACATAATTCTGAATGACCAACTGGCCGAAATAGCAGTAGTGATAATAAGTTAAAATAAATTTTGTTAAAGTGTTGAAAACAAAAGTTTTCAGTGTATTCATGTTACAAAAAATGAATTTACATCAAGTAACGGTCGAATCCATCACTTATAACGTAAAAGATTTACTTTGTTATTTTATATTGTCATACTTAATTAAAAATTGCATAACTCCAAAATTTGCTCTTATTTAAAAAGTTAAAGCTACCTAACTCCGTTTTTAAAGTAATATTTTAAAAACAGATCTGTTGTTATGAGCAGACTAACAGTTGCTTCCCACGGTCGGCGATTCTACAGATCATCGCGGACAGCCGATCAGCACGGACGAGAACGCACCGCAGACAGAGCTCTTCCTACGGTCCGTGACAGTCTGTGTGGGTCCGTGACAGTATTGTTTGATTATATCATAAAAAGGCCACTTAGGGTTGTAAACATTAAATTCGGCATTAAATTATTTCTCTTCTTTTTTAATTCTTTAATCGAAATAGTACTATTCTTCAATTGATTTTTTATTTGGTTCCTTACATCGTATATATCGGTTCCGCTTCTTATGCTCTGGTGCCGTAGAATTCCATAAATTTGTTTCATTTTGATACAAATTTCAAAAATCAAAAATAACTTCGTTTGTCCATTCCATTTTTTAGCAAAAAACTGCAAACAACTTTGACAACACTACAGAGAACTACTCGTGTCAGCGAATGAAAAACTTCTGATTTGCACTTGTCGTCTGTTAAAACACAGACGCGCTAGGATCGCGTCGCACGAGCATGTACCCCACCTTTGATGTTACCGACTCTAGATGGATAGGACGGACCAGCACAGACGTGCCTGCGCTACCACGGACGAGACCCTTCCCATGGTGCGTGCTGGTCCGCTTACGTCCGTAATATTGCCGACCGTGGGAAGCCGCTATAACGGATACTTTTTAAATAGTTGTGTCAAATAAGACAAAGACCTAATTTAAAATTATGTTGTAAATCAGATTTTCGGTCTCCTGTAAAATGTAAAATTTGTTTGGGTATTTTTCATGTGAGGCCGACGGATACATGCAAATTGTGATAATATGATTAAATACATTTAATATCACTAATTTCAAGTTTATTAAAAATACATTTTTTTTAATATAATGTATAAAAAAAGTAAATAGGATCAACAAAACAGTTCGATATGTAATATATAATAATACCCACCTTAACAAACGCTATATCGTAATGAGCTTTTACTTTATTTTTATCTGCATCGTCCACAGAAAATTGTTCATGGATTTTATATGATTTAATATATATGGTAGTACCTGAGCGGCTTTGATCAGAAGTTCCAAGTAACACTGAGGTTGGCTTTAAACTAAAAAACAAAATGACATTAATACGATTGATAAAATGGGTTAGGCTTTCACGGCCATCGTCTAACTTGTTAAGCTGTTTGTTCGGCCTGTTAGGCCGTTGTCTTCTGAGAGTAGTTCTCGACGTTTCGCCAACACTAAGGGTTCTGGAGATGTTACTGCTTTGCTTGTAAGCTGAATCTGACGCCGCGCTGTACTACGGAGGTGTCACCTCGGGGGAAAATTAAAAGGGTCTAAACACCTTCTGTAACCTCCGGGTGCTCTGTAGAGGGCTTCGGAAACGTCAACGATAACGCCTCTACTTGACTCCATTTTCGGGATACGAACTCTAAGAATAATTGCCTCCTGATGGCTCGTCTTAATAAAGACGAGATATTTTTTACATGAATTACAAGTAAGAAAGTCGAAATAAATATCAGGTTGTAGTCTTCGGTGGATTGCCTTGACAAAGGCAAGATATTTCTTACATGACAAAGATATTAAGGTTGTCGAAATAAAATCACCAAATATTCAGTTGAATAATAATACTCAGCCACAGAGTATGGAAAGCTAAAAAGGAAGCAGAGCCCCGAGACCACTAAGCTCTCGGAGAGCCCGTGAGGGACTGACTTGGTTGACCTGAAAATCGCCTTTTTTATACACTCTGATGTAGCGATAAATAGGGATTTCCAGGCCAGGAACCAATAGGAAAAATGAGGGGCGGAGCGATGCGTCTCGAGCGCGTACTAGTCGCGCTTTAGGACATCTCCCCTCCTCTGGAGACTCTGTGGCTGGGAAAGAAATTTATTGAATCATAAAAATACAGTATAAATACATGTGAAAAATACACAATAAAATACAAGTGAAAATACACAATAAAAATACAAGTAAAAATACATAAAAATCCACAAGAAAATAAAATGTTCAACGAAAGTTCATAAATTCACAGCACTGCACTACTTACAGGGAGGTCGGCGGTGATGACGGCATCTCAAGCTCCTGCAGGTCCATCCTCGGTCGGTGTGCCAACTCCTTCAACGGGTTCGTCGTCTTCTCGGTCGTCTGGATCCCATCTGCCATATCCTACGGGGTTTCGTAGGGTACTAGTGTGCCGAAGCCTACGTGGTCGTCCAACCATTTTTGGTACGGGTGCGATAACTGGGTCTACTCTGGGACTTTCATCGGCATCTGGGGGTTCTAACTTCGAAGAAGGCTGGCTCGTCAAAGGCGCCTGCACGTCGAAGGCATCCGGTCTGCAGAAGGCCTCGATGTAGGCCTTCTGCACCACTTCCCAAAGCGTATTCGGCAATGGCAGATTTGTCAATATGTCCTAAACGACAATGGCTTTTATGTTTATTTGTCCTTGTGTTTGTGTGTCTTTTCGTGGTCCCCACATATACCATTTCACAGGTACATGGTATTTGGTATATTCCGGCCGTTGCTAATGGGTCGTTTTGTCCTTCACCGATCTTAAACATACCTTGATTTTCTTTGTAGGCTTGAAAATGGTCTTCACATTGGCTTTTTTTAAGTATTTGCCCAATTCTGTTCGTTACCCCCGATATATAGGGCAAGAACGCTTTGCCCGTACATTCTGTTTGTTCGTCCTTTCTTCTAGAGACGTTGTTCATCGCTTAATGTATTTCTCTTCTGGTATCACCATTAGAGGTGAGCGCTTTTTCATAATGAAGAAGTTCACTTTGCAGATACTGTGGTTTTCGTTTTCAATATTGTAGAAGATCAAGGTTATTAAAAATAGACAGGTTGTCTGGTAACTTTACACCAATCAGCGTCGAGAATCTAATGGCGGGAATGACGTCACTGAGCTACTTTCAAATTCATTCACTTTACCCTTGAAATGAACGCGGAAAACAGCAATGATTGTAAATATATTAATCTATGTGTATTGAAAAAATACGTTTGGACTTTTAATAACTATTTATTTCATTCAATCTTTAAAAAATGTGGGAGATAAGTACCTGCAGAGTTACAGAAATCATAAAATATTATTGCAGCTAAACATATGTAGTAGAATAGCATTACTATATTAAATTGGAAGTAGAGTCTTTCTTGTGTCTTCGATAAAGTCAAATGACAGCGGCTATGGTCCATAGTAGCGCAAATAGGAACACCTCACCACTTAATTCAACTAATTAAAAGTCTATATGAAAATAATAAGTGGACTGTAAAAATAAACAACACCCATTCCGATCATTTCAGAACAGAGGCAGGAGTCAGGCAGGGATGCATAATCTTGCCAACTCTGTTTAATATCTACAGCGAACACCTTATGCGAAAGATAATAGATGGATGGAAGGGTAGAATATCAGTAAAAGGTCAAAAAATCAGTAGCTTGAGATATGCTGATGACACTTTAATAATCGCAGCAAATCAAAAAGAAATGGAAGACATAATGTGATGTCTGGAGGAGAAAAGCAAAACATATGGACTAAAGCTAAATAGGATTAGGACAAAGATCGTGACACTAGACAGAGCTCGTAATAATCTTCAACATATTAAAGAAATTGGGGGCGTTAAAGTAGTAAATAGTCATATAACTAGGGTCCCTAATAACAAATGACGGAGGGTGTGGCAGAGAGATACGTAGAAAGTTGATTATTGATAGAACAATGAAACTGGTAACAATTTGGAAAAATTCTAGCATAATAATACACACAAAACCGAGGCTGTTAAGGGCACTCATTTTTCTATAGCCACATAATGCATCCGAAACATGGATCATAAAAAACGAATAAAAATAAACTAGAAGCTTTTGAAATGTGGGTATACTGCCGCATATTAAGAATATCCTGGATTGGTCATCGCACTAACGTATCGATATTAGAATAACTTAAAGTAAAGGATATATTGCTTAAAAACTGATAGTCGAGGGTAGAGTTGAAGGAAAGAGACCTAGAGAAAGATCTCCAAGCTGTTGGGTAAATCAAACAAAAATATTGATTAACCAAGGGTTACATGTAGCCGAACAACTAGCCAAGAACAGGGAAGGATGAAGGAAAATCGTATAAAAACTGTAAAGGCCTGATGGTGTTACCACGTCCCAAAAGGGATTAGGACTGAGGAGGAGGAATCCTATATTACATTCTCTAGCTTAGCCATTATTTAAAGGTCTTATAACTTCTGAACTGAACCTTTTATTTAGTTCATTATCGGTATTTTTTATTCGCCTAATGTAAATAACCGCACATTTACCAGGCTTTCGGACAGATACAAAATGTGATCTCCTGTTTCTTTCTGTAGGTGACAGAAACTTCATAGATTGTGGAAAAGTACCTACTCGCTACTAAAGACATGTAATTGAGGATACGTATTTTGTACTAATCCTAAATAACTGTATAACTATTCTGTATTATTAACTGTATTAGTAGTTTTCAATTTCGTAAATTAAATGTAGTTTATCTTAAGTATATACTATTTTTATATTATTTACGACTGTTAAAAATGGTACTTATTTTCAAACTTACAGAGTATTATTAAGACAATGCGCCGCTGTTAGTACGGTATCCTTATTTATGAGTGACCCACCGCAGTAGTGACCAAGAAGAGGTAACTGAAGGGAGACCATCCAAGGATGTTTTTCTATAAAGGTCTTCTTTCCTCCAAAAACTCTAACATGACCTTCTGGAACTACAAAAAATATTATTGGCAAAGAAATGTTAATTTACAAAGTAATTTATGATGGATATAATATATTTCACTCATCTTAAAATTTTCACATAATCTGACCAATCACAAACCAAAGACAGCTTGTGTTATCGCGAAAACACCAACTGTCTTTCAATTCTGATTGGTCTATCAGCTTCGTGTTTTCAACGATGTAACCATGGATACCGATCGCAAAGCAAAGTTTGATGCATGGCCTGGAATCTTATATGAATGACTTGGTTCATTCCCCCATCACTTTGACCCCAGCGAGTTAATAAAGAGAAATGACAGCCTATCTCTCTCACGAAGACTTTAACCAATCATAAACCAAATAAAATAATCAAACGAAGCAATGTCAATTCTGTCAATCCAAATTAATGACAGATCTTCCGTTTGTTTACAAGTTTTCAATTTTATTTTATTATCTTTAACTTTCGTTTGCATTTATTCTTAGTAATTTTAATTTAAATTTGGTTACTTAATTTTTAAAGTTTATTTTTGAGTTACCTATTGTAGCAAAGAATTTTTGTGTTGTGCTAGTAACAAAACTAAACATGGTGAATTATTGTATTGTTCGTTGTGTACAAATCATGGAAAAATTACAAAAAGAATGATAGTAAGTTGTCAGGAAGCAAAAAATAATAGTATTTAACTTCTGCAAATATGTGTAATAAATATTATGTAATTATTTTATAACTGTTTTATCTTAAACAACAAATAAATATACGTATATCTAGAAAAAATTGTGCATCTTATATCCTTATTTTCCAATAAATTTTAATTAGTAAACGAAATAGCCCACAAGAGGCGCTAAAGGGTATGTATGTAAGGGGTGTTCATTCGAATTTGCCGCCAAAAGATGATTAGTATTGACCCCAGCCGCAAGGGGCCTAATGAACGAAATTTATACATTGAGTTGCCTATCTATTTCTACTATTATATTATTTATCTATGGTTTGATGTTTGCCAAAAAAATTATTGTAGCTGTATACGTCAAAATGAGTCGTTTCGGTGGTACTTCAAACGAAGTTATAAACCAAAACATTGAAGAAAATATATAAAATTTTTACAATTGCACCGTTTATAATAATTATAGTCGAGAATAATGTATTTTTTTCGTGTACAAATTATTTATTGTTATTCGCTGTGAGCTTCGCTGGTAGCGCTATCTCGCGGTTTGAAACTTGTACTTTTCTTGTAAAATCGGTGCAAGTGAAATATGACAAAACGAGAAAAATAGATATTTATCTAAAAATACAAAATTATGAACTAAAATATTATTGTAAACTGATTACTGAACGAGTATACAGAATTAATAGTAAAAGTAATTACGCCTTTTTATTTTATTCATTATAATTTTAATATTTAAGATATAAGTTCCTGCGATTGGATGACTACTTACGTAAGAGGCCATGGAGAAAAAGAAGAAGTTTATGTGAAAATATTTAATGGTTAAAGGTTACCTTTACCCATCGAGCAATAAGACAAAAGAGGGAATCTAATCGTTATAAAAAGGAGACCAAAAAAGTGGCCTCTGATGGCGGACACATCCGGAAATGCAAAGGCGCCAAATTTAAATTTTTCGACACTTATCAACAGTAGCTATATAATATTTTTCAAAATGTGTCTTAGACGAGAAAGTTTTAATTAATTATTAATGATAAGAGTCTAAAATGCGACACAATTGTTAAAAAACTTCAATATAAATAAGATTTCATGTGACATTTGGGACAAACAATAACATAACCCAACTAAATTTGATGTCAAACAAGGAGAGAGACTCTATCCTTGTCTAAAGTGGCCTCTCAAGATGGCACTTCCTGTCTATCAATATGTTTACCCCTTCTACCTTTACATTCCCTCTTTTGTCTTATTGCTCGATGCCTTTACCTCTCGTAACCATGATACTATGACTAAGAAGATAAGATAACGCATAAGTCGTGACGTCATTGGAGGGTTGCACGTTCGAAATGTCAGTTTTTTGTGTGTATCAATACATAATCTTTAATAAATAGTTTGGAGATATCCTTATGTATACGATTATTGTAATTATTAAACCTCTTAACTTATCTTCGTCTAGTAATTTCATCACAGAATGCATACAAATCCCATTTAACTTTAACAAGAATTCAAATTCTACTCTCCAATGACGGCATGCGTGAACACGACCGATTTTGTGCTACGGGAAGATCCTATCTTGTTAGTCATAGTATCATGCTTGTAACGTTGTAATTCTTGCTTTCATTTTGCATTTTCATTCTGTTTTTGCTGTTATTTTTTGTGTGCCTAGGCCTTAGTGCTTAGATATTAATCTATTTTAATTTTATCAAAATTGATATTAAACATTATACTGGTTTCAAGTCTATATCACATGATATCCCATTTTAACCAGCTACACCAAAAATCTTATTGATAGCAATAATCCATTTTTCTCTTTGAACTGCATATTTTGTGCTTGGCAACAGGAAATGAATAAAATTTACAATCACTTATACCCAGTATTTTTACATGTATCAATACAACAGCTGCTATATCTTTTTCTTTTTGAAAAATCCATATTCGCCATTATTTGAATGTTTACAAGTTAAATGCACAAAACTGCCATTAACAGCGTTGGTGAAAACTGTCAAATCCCCTCTTCTCATCGGCTCACAGCGAATAGGTAAAAAATAATTATAACATATTATTTATAGTTATAATAAATATTTCATGATTATGACTAATTGTGAATTATTCAAAAAATGGGTAGATTTGGGTTATCTAGATCAAATGTATTATTATTAAATTCCTTCCTCTTATTCTACTACCTATTCTTAAAGAAAACTTTTGAAAACTTGAAAAGTTTTCAAGCAACTCAGTTTCATTTAGAAGTAAATCGACAGACTTATCGCGAAAATTGAATCACTAGTGGTATTACTATTGATTATACCTAATAAACCTAGAATGAACCTAAATGGCGAAAAAAGAAGTAATTTATGAATTATATACTAGAGAATATTATAAAAAGTATTTATATAAGGGCATCCTTAAGAAATTAGTATGATAGATTGTTTAAAAAGTTTTTATTTTGCAATGTATTTGGTTATTTTGATAGTTATGATAATATAAATAGATTAAGATGAGTGAATTTGATATATTGGGACATTTTGTGAATGAAAGTGATATGGGACAGTGAATCCAGGTGAAATTGAACAGAAAATGGACATTTCAAATAATAATTATGGATTAAAATAGTGAAAACTTTGTTTTCAAACTTCCACAAAATTTATTTAAAATTTTATCACTACAGCTGTTTCGGCTGATTGCCTTTCTCAAGTGATCTATTTTTGGCTTGGGTTTACAAATTTATAGTCTCTAATGAAATAAGTTGAAAAGGGGAGAACTGTTTGTCTCAAGTTGGTAATTCAGAATTATATCTGTGTTTTTTAATTTGTTGATTTCCATAGATTCTAACAAAGATAGCTTAAGGCCTTTATTTTGAATGTGAATCACATGAAAACAAAGTTTTAAGTGTTTTATTGTTACATAAAATGAATTTCCATCAAGTAACGGTCGAATCCATCAATTGATTAAAATAGTGATATTTACTAATTTAAAGTGTTTAATTTATACATACCTTTTCATTCTAATCTGAAAGCCTAAATTTCCATAAAATTCTCAATAGAAAAGAAAAGAACTTTCTAGAGGTTTAAAAATAAGAAATATATCAAATAGAAAGAATCTAACCTCTTTTCGTTCGAGAATTTTCGTGAACATTGAAATATCTATAAATACGCTGTCACTTGGAGCGTAAAAGAAGATTAAATATTGAGAAGTCAAACTGTCACAATTCATTTTTGGAAAGAAGTCAAGTTTTTGTTAAATTTTCATAGAACAGAAATTAAACAAACAATAATATATAAATTATTAATAATCAAAAGTCAATCACAATAAAGAAGAAATTATATTTTACTCAACTATAAATTTTAATAAGAAGAAAAATAATTTGAAGTGGTGGAAGTTTTAATTAAAACATTGTGGTCTATTTTGGAAAACTCTCATAAAAAGAAGGATAACCAGACATTCAGACCAGACCAGAGACCAGAACTGAAACATTGAGTGGAGATTAAAACCTTTATTTTGAAAAAACAATTTTATTTAGGCATTCAGTGACAGAAAGGTACCAAATTTTGTTAGTATAATTTAATTATTGTAGTAAGAACTTCAGTGTAAAGATAGGTTGTTTTAAATTTATATTTAAATATTGTCTGAATTATATATATATATATATATATATTATATATATATATATTATATATATATATATATATATATATATATATATATATTAAGATAATATTAAATATAGGAGAAACGAAGGTAATCTAAATTGAACTTAAATAGTAATTAAAGAAACAATTTATGTTATATACTGAAATAGTAGAATATTACAAAAAGTATTTATATGAGGGTGTTTTCAAGAAATTAGCATAATAATAAGTTCAAATAGTTTTTATTTTGCAATGTGTTTGGGTATTTTAATAATTGTGATATTATGGATGTGTTTGGGTGCGCCATATGCATAGGCAACCAAATATACACTGAATAAGTTACATTTGAATAATAAATACGGATGTAGAATAGTGTTATTTATTAATTTAAGATGTTTAATTTACATATAAGTTTACATTCTGATCTGAAAGGCTAAATGTTCATAAAATTCTCGATAGAAGGGTAAAGAATTATTTAGCAGACGTCAATATAAGGAAGTAAACCTTATTTTCACTAGTAGAATATTCGCGAACATTCAGATAATGATGAAATACAACAATTCGAATATGATTTCTTTCAAGAATATTCGGGAACGATGAAATCATATAAGTACGATGTAATTTGGAGCAACGATTCATTAAGCAGTCAATCATTCAGTCAGTCGGCCAGTAAATAGTACAAGCAGTTCATTAGTAGATAGTATACAGTGGTTAGTTTTAGAGTTATACAGTACAGTATGCAGTAATAAGTGATTCAAAGTTTTATAGTATTAAAAGTGTATTACATGGAGATTGAAAAAAATTGTATTAAGAGAGCATTAATTGGAGATTAAAAATTATATTATATATAGGGAGATTAGAAGAAATTAAAATTATAAAATTTATATGGTGATTGGAGATTGGAAGAAGAAAAAATAAGATTATAAGAAAGAAAATTATTAAAAAGAAGAATAAACAAGAAAGAATTTATAAAGAAAGAAAAGAAGAAAAAAGAAAGAAAGAATTTATAAATGCTATTAAGAAGAAAAATATTTTAAACTGGTGGAAGCTGATAATTAAAACATTGTACTGTAGTTGGAAAAGGCAATTTCACAAAAACAAGGATAACCGAGGTTGATGACGAAGATATTGAGTGGTGATCAAACCCTTTATTTTAAAAAACAGTTTTATTTAGGCATTCAGTGACAGAAAGGTACCAAATTTTGTTAATATAATTTAATTATTGTAAGAATTTTCAATATTAAGATAGGTTATTCTAAATTTATATTGTCTACATTAGATATTTATGTGTGTTTCATAATAATTATAGTAAAGATAATTTAAAAAAGTATCTTCAAACTAATTCTTTGAGAACCGCGATAAAAACCCTATACTTATATATGTTATTTTCAAAAACTCATTGCTCATACAACACATCATAGCAATATATATATATATATATATATATATATATATATATATATGTATATATATATATATATATATATATATATATGTATATATATATATATATATATATATATATATATATATATATATATATATATAACAATATATATATATATAACAACACAGTTTATTAGGGCTGCAGTCAGAAGGTTGGCCGGGATGTTAAAGAAACACTCTTTTGACTTTTGGTCCAGTTTTCGGAACTGTTTTATTCCTTTTTCAAGACACTGTAATAAGAAGAATGTGTAAACCTTTACGAAAAATCATAATTCGTCAGTGCAACTTACTAGTCGTTGAGATTATATAATGGACAAAACACATTCTAAAATTTTTAAAACTTTGAGTATAGATAGTAAAACTTAGTTTATGACATCTTTTATTGGCGTGTTTTAACTCTGATACATATACTCTGATACCAATTGTACCAACGTATACATTGGAGAATCATCTTGTAATTTTCATAGTAGGGTGATCTCACATCGTGGCGACATAAAAAAAAAATAAATAAATGCTTGTGCACACACATAACATGCATAAACGTTGAAACATGAATTTAATTTCCAGGATTCCTGTATTTTGGCAAAAGAAAAAAACCATTCAAAACGTATTTTCTTGGAAATGAGTTTTATACAATCTAGTTCGTCTTTCATTAATAAAAAGTCTGACATAGATAAACTGAGCAACATTTATTGTTATTTACTGGAAAAACATCAAAATAAACATTTACCTCTACATATACACGACATAATACACCTGTATGCATAACATGTTGCATACCATATTAAGACAGATTTAATATATTAACAACTATAAGAACATAATTACATTTTAATCATACTGACTTTTTCTTTCCGCTCTCTATGTATCAGAGTTAAATCACACCATTAAAAGATGAATATGACATACAATATTAACACATGGATACCTGATGTCATCCAGCAACCGACCCACTTGCGAGACCTGTCAATCACAACTAACAGTTAACCATATTCTCACCGAATGTCATCAATATTCAGCAAAAAGACTATTTTATTGCCTTAAAAGTGATCTAAAATACATACCCAATAACTTGGATCAAATAACCTCAAGTCTAAAATT
The DNA here is from genome assembly GCA_918026665.1 of Diabrotica balteata. Lineage (NCBI taxonomy): Eukaryota > Metazoa > Arthropoda > Insecta > Coleoptera > Chrysomelidae > Diabrotica > Diabrotica balteata. The sequence goes on along the minus strand of OU898276.1, from coordinate 164,453,447 downwards.
TCTCAGAGACGTCCAGTTATATTATTAAATATAATTTTGATTGTATTATAACAGTATGTACTCTATAACATATTTTTGTAATTTATTGTAAAAACAGTGTTACATTTGCAACCGTTTTCGTGTAAGTGGCCTTTGTTACCGAGCTCGTTACTCCTCAATAAAAAAAAAATTGTTTTTTTTTTCTTACCTGCATTAACAATTTTGTTTCTCGGTAAAAAAGTATAAAGCAATAATGCAATATTCCAGTTCAGATTCATGATTAAACTATCTAAATGATACTTTAAAAAAGACAGTACTAAATTAGCTTTAGTGGGTTGAAATTCATTTTACATTATAATAGGGTGCACAAGTGTCGAAATCGAGTTTATTGTCATTGCTGGTGATAAATCATCCGATAAAATAATAATCATCTTTTTTATAAATATAAAAATCATCAATTATTAATATAGTTTACTACATATCAACAAATATATTTAATAAAATCAACGAGTATAACAACAATTAACAAATTAAAAATATTTTGCAGTACGTATTGTATTCAAAATAATATGCGGTGTTATCTAAACATACCTATATTATTTTTTTTATTTATTTTGCTTCAACCACTTAGGGCTATGAGTATAAGAAAAATACAAAAAGTGATAAAGACATACATAGGCATATACAAAATATCAATTACACAATAATGAAGATAATATAATATATTTTAATTATTGATAAATTGTATTAAATTTTATTAAAAAAGTTTATAGATTTCAAGAATTCTATCAAGTCAGCTACGTATTTAGATTCTCCTAGAAGTCCTTTTAATGTTTTAGGAATGTGGTGATATAGTCTTTTTTTTTTTTTTTTTTTTTTTTTTTTTTTTTTTATTGATAACAGCATCAACCACTTTGGGTTATTAGCTGTACTATAGTTGTTACATAGGTGCTTAAATCTAAACAGTATTTTAGTTAATTAGTAGGTTTACAATAATTAGATAAGTTCACATTTTACAATTTGTAAATAGAGTTTACAAATAATTGACAGTTACAGTTTTTTTAAAACATCAATATCCTTCAAGTAGTTAAACAAATTTGTAAATTTACAATGTACTCCTAAGACTGCCTTTATATTGTTAGGTATTGAGTGTTTTTGTCTTTCACTAATATATTTAGGACACTCTATTAAGATATGTGTTACATTAATGTCGCAGTTACATAAGTCACAAATAGGACGATTTGATTTGGAGATTAGGTAGCTGTGAGTTAGTCTGCTATGACCTATACGTAAACGGGTTAGTTTAACAAACAGCTGGCGATTTAAGTTTGTCTCGCACCAGGATTCGGTTGAGCGCTTCATTATGTGTAGTGGTGATCGTGAAAGATTCCATTCGTTTTCCCATTCATTTGTCACTTTTTCTTTAAGGAACAATTTGAAGTCAGAAACGGACACTAAGTTCACTAACACTGAAGAGGCACTGTGTATTGCTTCTCTGGCATGGAAATCTGCTTTTTCGTTTCCTGGAAGTCCAATGTGTGATGGAACCCATATAAAGCGTACTTGCTTCTCCGAGTTGTTTAGTAAATGTAATTGTTCTTTTATTAAAATACATATAGGATTACTTGTATATAACTGTTCTATCGTATGTAATGAACTAAGAGAGTCGGTAATTATGACAGATTTTGGAATATTTTGAAGACGTATATGAATGAGGGCTTGCAGAATTGAGTATAGTTCTCCAGAGTAAACGCTGCAAGTGGAAGATAATTTAAACTGTAATACAATGTGCGGAGCTATGACTGCTGATCCCACACCATCAATAGTTTTGGATGAATCTGTATAGATATGACAATAATCTGGGAAAGAAGCAAGTATGTTGTAAAATGATTGAATAATTGTTGCATGGGGGATCTCAAGCTTATTGTATTTAGAAAGAGTTAGATCACATATTGCAGGAGGAAAAGTCCAAGGGGGAGGTGTGAATGTATTTGTTTGATCAAAAAAAATTGGGAATTGAATGTTATGGATAGAGAGATATCTTCTGATTCTCTCATAAAAGGGAGGGTTCGTTCTTTTTTTATTTATATAAGTTTCCTTGAAACGTTCAGCGATAGTGTGATGGAAAGTTGGATGCGATTTTATCGCACATATAGAAGATGCGTATGTTAATGACAAGTACATTCTTCTGTAGTTTAAAGGTGGTTCCCCGGTTAAAGATTGCAGACTTTTAATGGGGCTAGTACAGAATGCTCCTGTAGCTATTCTTAGTGCTGTATTTTGTATGACTTCTAGTTGAACAAGAAGTGTCTTCTTTGCAGATGAGTATACAACTGATCCATAATCGAGTTTTGATCGTATTAGTGATTTATAAATATGGATCAAGCTTTTAAAATCTGAACCCCAATTACGATTGCACAGTGTTCGCATTAAATTGAGACCAGATTGACAAGATTGCTTAATTTGCATAATATGGTATTTCCAAGATAGTTTCTTATCAAAGATCATTCCTAAAAACTTTAAGTGTTCCACATAAGTTAAGTTGTTTTTATATAACTGAAGATCTGGATTTGTAGAGTGCTGTTTTTTTGAAAATAAAATACATTTGGTTTTGGTTGTAGAGAATTGCAATCCCACAGCATTCGACCAGTTTTCAAGGTGATTTAATGCACATTGTAAATTTTTTTGTATAGAAAGAATATTTTTTCCTCTTGAATATATAACCAAGTCATCAGCGTATAGTCTCGCCTTGACAAGTTTTGGAAAGTTTTCTAAGATTTTGTTTATCGCTACTAAGAATAGTGTTGAGCTAATGACAGAACCTTGAGGTGTTCCATTTGCTTGGTCTTTAGTGCTGGATACTGTTCCATTTACCTTAACTTTAAATTGTCTCTTATTGAGAAAATTATGTATAAAATATAGCATGTTACCTTTGACACCCCAATGACTCAGTGTGTTAAGAATGTCATATCTCCAAGCCATGTCGAACGCTTTTGTTATATCAAAAAAGACAGCAAGACATTCCTGTCCAATTGCAAATGATTCATGTATTTCGGATTCTAGATCTATTAAATTATCTATGGTTGATCTGTTTTTGCGAAAGCCGCTTTGTTCATTGATTATTAATTTATTATTTTCCAAAAACCACCTCAATCTATAATTCACCATTTTTTCTAGGATTTTGCACATTGTATTGGTAAGAGATATTGGCCTATAGGAATCAGGATCAGTTCGTGATTTATTTGGTTTTAGTAATGGAATTATTATCGCCTGCGTCCATGTTGTGGGAAACTCATTATTGATCCAAATTCTGTTGTATAGGTTAAGAAGATATTTTTTTCCATTATCTGGTAGATTTTGTAAGAAACTGACAGGAATATTGTCTGGTCCTGGCGCCGATTTTTTGCTGGTATTTAAAGAGTGATTAAGCTCTTCCATGGTAAATGTTATATTAAGGGGATTATCTTCAATGCAATCAAAATCTATTAACTGATTTTCCGAAATCATCTTAGTATTGATAAAATCTTTAGAAAAGTTATTATTGCTGGAGTTCATTTCAAATTGTTTTGCTATTAATTCTGCTATGTCGTAATTAGATGTTACTATCTGTTTATTTTTGCATAGGAATGGAATCCTTTTATAGGTATTGCTTCCAGATATTTTTCTAACATTCTCCCATACCGTGCTTATAGGCATATTGGTATTAATAGAAGACATAAATTCTTGCCAAGATTTTTTTCTGTTCTTTTTAGTTATATATCTAGCTTGAGCCCGTAATTTCTTATATTCTATGGTATTTTCAGGTGTTTTGTGACGTTTTAATTTGTTAAAGGATTTTTTATATTTTTTTATTATGTCAGTACACTGTGCGTTCCACCATGGTAATGAATTTCTTTTATGTAGAGTTTGTGTTTTACCTATATGACTTTCGCCAGCAGAATGAATTAGTGATATAAACGAATTTAGAAGTTCATCTATATGTCGGTTTTCGGTGACTTCTTTTAAAGTATGGCAGTTCTGTTGAATATACTTTTTGAATAAATACCAATTGGCTTTCTTTAGATTCCATTTTGGAATTGGAGTTGTATTAATATCTTCATAATTATTATTGAAAGAGATTTTAATAGGATAATGATCACTTCCATATAAAAACGGGATTACATCCCATGAAAACTTTGGTGACAGCACAGGATCACATAATGACAGGTCGATAGCTGATGAGGTACCTGTATGAATATTATAACGTGTTGATTGTCCATCATTCAGTAAGTTTAGGTTTTTTAAGGTAATTATGTTTTCTACAATTTTACCTTTGGAATTTATTCCAAGAGATCCCCATATTGGATTGTGACTATTAAAATCACCAACAATTATTCTGGGAGTGGGAATCTGATCTAGTACATCTGAAATATCTGCTTCTGTGATTGGTAAGTCAGGTGGAATATATAAATTACAGATATTTATTTTTTGTGGAAAGGACACTGATACTCCTACTACTTCTAATTTACTATTAATTACTATTGCTTCCGATTCATATTTTTGGTTAACATATGTAACAACTCCTCCACTAGCGATATTTGCGTTGTTTCGGTTTTTATGGAAACAAGAATAATTCCTCATGTCATAACTATGCTGTCCTTTAAAGTTTGTTTCTTGTAAACAAATAATTGATGGCGAGATTATTGAACATAAATGTTTAAGCATTTCTAAACGGGCATAGAACCCGTTAACATTCCATTGAATAATCGGATCGAAGATTTTAGTTTATTTCTTGAGTTGAATTTGATGTAGTGTCACTTTCTTGATTTGCGGAATCGTCTGAGTTCAGCATTTTTTGTATTTTGTTTATTATTTTAGTGCATTTGGTTTTCATGCTTTTTTCTGTAAAATATGGCTTAATTGTTGTTATCATATTCATAAAGTTGGGTATATCCGTTGTGTACGTTTGTATTAAGCTCAGGGGATCAGACGAGCTAGAATAATTTTCAAAAAAGTCAAGAGTTTGTTCATATGTTAAGTTAAAATTATTTGACTTATTATGAAATATTATTTTTGTTGGCATCATCATTTCCTGAATTGATATGGTAGCTTCAGGTTGCTTTTTTTGTTTCTTTTTGGTTTGTTTTGGGATTTTAAATTCTTTATTTAATTCTTCAGTGGGAGATGGAGTAGTATTGATTTCCGAAATTGTTCTTTTGTTGGTCGATGACTGGTCTTTAGATATACCAGTAGTTTCCATAAGTACGGGAGGTATTAAATTGGTATCTGTTTTTTGGTTAGGTGTAGGTTCGGTATTAGAATTACTGACTGGAAGATCTGGTTCTATTTCTAAGGGCGATTTGTTATACTGTGAGGATTCTTGTGGTTGTTGTTGTATTGGTTGTTGTGGTTGATGGTGGATAAGAGTGGGATCATTTTGTGGATTATGACTTGTACAATTTGCTGCAATGTGATCTGTTTGCTTACAAATAAAACATGAAGGTTTATCTAAACTTAAAAATATGCGATACGAAGTTTGTTCATATGTAATTAAGAAGGAAGAAGGTAGGTCCATATCTACAAGTGGTTGAATATATGTTTGTCTTCTAAAACTGAAGACGTGTTGAAATTCTGGGAGTTGACTACCTATTCTAAGGAAGGTTAAAGGTGACATTAATTTGAGACCCAATTTAATTAACTCATTTTCTATTAGAGTATGTGGAATAGAAGGGCATACATTCGATAGTAACAGTCTTTCGTTCGGAGTTATTAATCTTCTAGCCTTTAGATTTTCGCCTTTTATTGTTATTTCTGCTGGATTGGACATAAATTTTTCGACCAAGGATTCGCTGGAGAGATAGATACATATTCTGTTATTTGATAGTCTTGATGAAAATAAAATATTCCGTGGATGAACAACTTCGCCAAGAGCTATTAGGTACTCTTCTATTTTAGTATCAGGTAGCGCATTAAATAAAATTGCTTGATTCTTAGAAGGAAACTGAATTGAAGTATTATTAAGCACAGCAGAATATGTTGTTTTGTTTTGAGATTGTTGATCGTCAGTCATGGCTGTTGACAAATTTTTAAGGTCGGATCTGATATCATTTGATAAACTCATTAGTAGGTAATTAATAATTATTTAAACCAGTTGTAGAACCAGCAGTGGTTCTGATAACAGGCCTTTCGGCCGACACTTAACCTTACAAATAGTATGCTTTTGAAACGTTTTGATATATAAAATAATAATAACTCACTGTTTGTTTTTTCGGTAATGTAACTGCACTATATACGATCGCTTACTGCTTTTGTTTAAGTTTTTTGATATTAATTACTTTGAAAAGTACACTTTTGCGGGACTGAAATGTAAACACAGTTTGTGTCACCATGTTCAGGACCGGACTCTGATATAGTCTTTCAACTGAGTATATTGAACAGTCAATCAAAATGTGCTTCACTGTCACTTTACATTCACAAAAAAAAACACACACACACACAGGTCCCTCTTCTCTCTTCAAGTATTCATGTGTTGTAAAAGTGTGTCCTAAACTGAGACGTGTTATTAGGACTTGATTTTGTCGCTTTGAAGGAGCGAAGTTCCATGGAAAGATGGAAGATTTTATCTCTATCAATTTGATGGTGCTTCTATTCCATTGGTTTTGCTAAACATCGAGCAATTTTGATTTTAAGTAAGGTTTTAAATCTAAATGCACTGTTAGATTTTAAATTGATGCGGCTGTATTGGTTACTGCGGACCTAGCTAGACTCTACATTTCGGTACCATCTATCACAACGTGTGACGGTACCCAGAGAAACTCTACTGTCAAATTATTTTGATATATACGGTATAAAATTAACTTAATCTGCTGTAATGTTGGAGGAGAGGGATAAATCTGAGTAATTGATGTCAGACAACTAAGTGAATCAGATATTATAAGAGATTTGGGAATTTTTTTTTCTAGAATAAGGTTAGGGCCTTATTGATGGCAAATTATTCTGCTGTAAAAATAGTTCTCTTAGTAATTTTAAAAACGGGTATAATAACCGTTCAAATTCCACTGTAGAATAGAATTTAATGTGGGCTTATGTATAAGTTTTAGACAAACTCAATTTATCTGGAGATTAAAGCATTTTTAAAAAAATCAGTTAGTTATTCAAAATTTAATATCGGTGTTATAAGTTTATTAGTAATAAAATCTTTTACGGATTCCATACTGTTAGCAATAGTCTCAGAATAATCAGTAGGTTTGGATTTTTTAAGTTTTTGTATTGGTTTTGTTAAATTTTCTTTAGGTTCTTGTAAATGTGGGGTTAAAATTCTGTCAAGGCTTAGCTGTGTTTACTTCTTTACTAGGTGTATTAGTTATTTCAAGTGTATCAGTGGTATCTATTAATATGCTATTAACAGGGCATGCAAGTGTTACGGAAGAGTTTGGGATTGATGTCTGAATGTATTGAAAAATTAGGTATTGTTAATATCTTGGTAGTTGTTACATTTGTATCTGTGCATGTAGTTTGAGAACTTGGGAATGATGTTGATGGTGATATTTGAGATGCAGTTGATATTGGTATAGTTAATGAATAAGGTATAGTGGAGGATTGTAAGGAAAAGGACTTTGCTGGAAATGCTGATGTGATCGGGACGTCACGTGGAAGAGTACTGTATTTATAGTAGTAGTTGACATTGTTGTTGTTAAGTTTTGATTTGGATTCATACAGGATGGACAATTTACTACAAAATGATCAAATTGTTTACAATCGAAACACATCTGTTTTTCTACTAAAGATAAGATGTTTGATCGTGGTTTATGACAATTGATGGAGGAATTAATGTAGCTTTCAAAGGAGAGATATATGTATGTCTTCGAAAGGTCATTATATGTCTATATTCTGGATTTGTTGTACATATTCGTAAAAAATTAACTGGAGTTAATAAATTGAGGCCTAAAGTTCAGATTCTATGACAGCGTGAGCAGTACTAAGGCAAACATTAGAGATCAGTAATCTTTCATTTGGAGTAATTAAGCGTCGAGCATACATTATTTGTTCTATGATAGTTATTCTTCCGTTGTCAGCATTTATGACAGTTTCTACTAAGTCTTCACTATCTAGGTGAATACAAATTCGGTGATTTGAAATTCGTGATGAAAAAATAAAAAAATTGGTTCTATAATTTTTCCCAGTGCAAGTAGATATTTCTCAAGTTTGGCGTTGTCCAGAGAGTTGTATAAAATAGCTTGTTTCTTGGATGGAAATTTTGGAGCTGAATTGTTTAACGCTGCAGAATATGAAGAAGTTTTATATGATGTCAATAACGTTTGGAGCCTTGATGCCCCAGGACTATTAACATTATCCATTTTCGTTGTTTAATGACATCAAGTAATATAAATAATATGAACTTTTGAAGTAAGTATCTAATTAGATTAAAATTACTTAAAGATTTTCTCCAATAAGTTCACTAATTTGAGTTGAACTATGTATTAATTGTGGAGACATATTTTCTCCAAGAGTCACGTTTGGCTTTTTTAATGGTATATCTAGCGACTGCTCTTAATTTTTTTAAACTCTATAGAGTATTCATGAGTTTTGTGTCGTTTGAATTTATTAAACGTTTGTTTTGATTTTTTTAATGCTTCTTTGCACTCATGATCCCACCTTAGGTACCGACTGATGTTTGTGATCGTACTTAATTATTCCAACGTACTTATTTGCTGATTCTGTGATTACGTTTGTCAAAGAGTATATTGTTTTGTCTATTTCTACGTTTTTATTTAGGTTTTTAGATTGTTTTCAAATTAGAAATTTTGTCCAATTTGTGCCTTCTAAGTTTCATTTTAGTTGTTGCGAGGTAGTTGATTATAGTTCATTGCTTATTATAAAAGGGGAGTGATCACTATCATATAGATCTGGTAACACTTCCCATGTAAGAGTAATGTGTAATTGATAGTTCGCAAATACATAGATCTATACTGGAGCCTTCACCTGTTCTTATGTCAAAGCGCGTATGTTGTCCGTCGTTACGGATATTTTAGTTGACTTCTATTTTAAGACCTAGAGATATTAGTTTTGCTAAACCCCATAATGGATTATGTGCATTAAAATCACCAATTATTATCCGTGGAGCAGGTCGCTACCTTATAAGGTTTGAAATTTCTTTTAAATCGGGTGCTTTATTGGGGGGATTGTAAATATTGCAAATTGAAAAATAAATTGTGTTTATGACTCTAATTTCTATTGCTTCGATAGTTGTTGTGAGTTTTATTGTTAGCGTCAAAGTTATCTTTTATGTAGATTGCTACCCCTCCGCTAGCAATTTTCGCATTTTCTTGTCATGAGCTTTGTTGTTTTTGAAGTTGGTTTCTTGTTAACATATCAAACTAGGTTTATGTTTTGAAATTAATAATTTTAACATTTTTAAATGGGTTTAATACCCATTTATGTTCCATTCAATTAGAGAGTATAAAATGATATAATAAAAAGTTTTTGTAGATGCGTCGCTTTCTAAGAATGTTTGAAAGTCTGAGTTGATTTGCTTTAATATTTTATTTAAAAAAAAATTATAAAAAATCCTTTTGGGTTTCATTGGGTTTTTTAAAATTATATACCTTTTATAAAGAATTTTTATTAAAATTTTTTGTGATATATGGTATACAGCCAACTACAGTAACTTAGATTCCTTGTGGATTTTATTATTTATTCGAGTGCATTAGACTTTAATTTTTCGATCCTTCGCAAGAGTATATATTAGTTAATAGATCTCTGACATCTGCTGTTTCTTCTGTATACATTTTGGCGATACTCAACGGGTCTGGGAGTTCCCACAGTTTTCGAAAAAGTCTAATACCTGTTCGTAAGTTAGTTATCAAATAAAGTTTTACAGTATCTTGGCATTTCTTCTAATGTTTTTTGTGGTTTAACATTTTGATCTCATTTTACTTTCTTCTCTTTATTTTTTGGTGTAATAATAGTAGTTTTCTCTGTAGATGTAGTAGCTGGTAGAGAAATTTGTCAGATTGTGCGTTTGTTTTGTGCTTTGCCTGTGTTTATATGCATTGCCTTATTTTCTAGATCTAGTTTTGGGTCGTTTGTTATTTGTAAATCTTCTTTTGTTGACTGCATGTGTGGTTTTTGTTATTGGGTAGTTTGTGGTTGGGTTTCTTGTTATGTGCTTTCTTCTTTTGATTGTTGTTGTTTAGTATTTGTCTGGATTTTTTAAGTTGATAGATTAGTTGTATTTTCAATTGGGTCTATATTTGAAACTGGATTAATTGGTGTTGAATTATATGTTTTAATCGCAGGAGACATTGTGCAGTTTTTTGTTAAGTGGTTGTTGGTTTACTTACATGTTTAGCAAGCTTGATTATCCAATGATAGGTAAATCCTGTATATCGATTCCTTATGTGTGATAAGAAAATAATCAGGTAGGTTCTGGTTATTTAGTGTGTTAGTGTCTTAGGAAGGAGCCTTGAAAATAGAGATCAGGTTAAAGAAGTTCGTCAGGTGTACAGACTAATTTGGATTTAGAGAAAAGCACTCAACTATCGCCCAGGCCCATCAAATACCTGATCTAGTAGAAAAAGCAATAGAAGAGAACAATGTATCCTTTATCATCTTACTGGACGTAGCATAAGCGTTTCAAAGGGTATGGCATAAGTAGCTTGTGTACAAATTGAAATTCACACTACCAAAACCGTTTTGGTTATTTCTTAGAATCATGTATTACAGAGAAACTGTAATTTTTTTGTAGACTTTCCAGTCTTTGTTTGTGGACCTACCGTTTGACACCTCTTGAAGAAGATTTTAGGTTGTAAATAATCTAAGGCAGTAAATGAAGAAATCTTTAGACCACCAGCGCCAAGTTACTTAAAAGTTATTAACATTTATTACTTTCCTGTCAATATTATCATCATCCAGCCTTAAAAGTTCACTGCTAAACATAGTTCTTCATGTTCCCAACCCCAACAAAAAACCTTAGAAATTTAGCCTTTATACGATAGCGTATTGTATGCAAAGGAGCAGGATACAAGTACTCTTAGAAACCTCATATTCACCGTGTTAATGTGAGCGATGAGACGTTAAATTTAGTTCTTGGTCTATTTTGAAACTTAGTTATAATTTTAGTATGCCAATATCAAAAATAACACTACAAAATGGGCGTCCCATATGGGGCTACGCGCCAACGTATAAGACTGAGTAGAATTCAGAACGTGACTCATCAGACTAATTAATCTGAACTTTCAGCATCTATTTGCTTTATTTTTCTTGCATATGGGTATAACTCTTGATTAAAGCCAGTTTTCTGTCAAGTTTCCGACGGTATATGTTTTGTTCATAAATGATGTAAAAGTTTAAAGATTTTCTTCATTTACAAGTTTCATAATTTCTACATAATATACTTATATCATATGGACCTAATGGGCGACTTCAATGCTAAAGTTGGCCAGGGAAGAGTGGGTGGATAAGTGGGGAAATATGGTTGCCAGATGGAATAATTTGTAATAGCTAATATACTTTTTAAGCTACCAAAAAGAAGATTGTATACATGGAAATCTCCCGGTGATACAACGAATAGAATAATTCGAAATCAAATTGACTTTGTCCTCATTAGACAAAGATTTTGTAATTTTATACTGTCTGCCAAAACTTACCCTGGAGCAGACATCGTTTCAGACCATAACCGCATAGTAGTCACATAACGAACCAAATTAAAACTGGTTAAAAACCCACACAAAATAGAATTGATATTAAGAGATTAAGGGAACCACCAACAAAGGAACAAAATGTTATAACTCTTACTGAAAATCTATGTAATGCCTAAGAACTGAATGAAAGTAGCTATAACATTGATCAAAAATGGGAAAATATAAAAGTAGCAATAATTAAAACAGCAAATGAAAACTTAGAACCAAAGAAAAGAAAACATAAGGACTGGATGACTGAAGAAATATTACTATTAATGAATGAAAGAAAATCATTCAAAACAAAAAATCCAATTAAATATAATGAAACTGACTCACTAACTAAAAAGGGAATAAAATAAGCTAAGGAGAGAATGTTACATGAGCAGTGCCAAGAACTAGAAGGAAGGTCTATATAACTAGAAGGGTGGAAGCCTTATAATAAACGGTGAGCCACTTAATAACATAATTAAGATATGTTGACGACACCGTTCTTCTGGCAGGAGCACTAGAAGAACTGTAACACCTTGCTGAACAACTAATTATATATTGCAACTATTACGGACTAAAAATAAATTTGAAGAAAATCAAGTTCATGATATTTACAAAAGCACAAAACATCAAAGTTAAGCTAGTACTAGATAATACAGAAATTGAACAAATATCTTCGTACAAATACCTTGGATCACAGATCACAGAAGAAACTGATCAGACAAAAGAAATAATATGCCGCATTGGAATTGCACGGTCAACTTTTAATAGAATGAGAAAACTTTTTTGTAATCGCGATATCAATATATCGCTCCGGATAAGAATGCTTCGATGTTATATTTTCTCTAGCCTTTTGTATGGGGTTGAAGCTTAAACACTTAAAAAATCCAACATTAAAAACCTAGAAGCATTCGAAATGTGGGGTTACTGACGTATTTTGAAAATATCATGGATGGATTGCAAAACATACAAACAAGTTCTCGAACAACTAGGAAAACAATGCGAAGTTTTAAATTCCATAAAAATCAGGAAATTAGAATACTTGGGGCACATCATGAGGGATGAATATAATGTAAGGTAAAATCAAAGACAGAAGAAGCGTAGAAATATGTATATATATATATATATATATATATATATATATATATATATATATATATATTTTTTTGGCCTTAGGTACAAGACCAATTTAGCCAGACAATATAGCTATAAGAATAATTGTATATATATATATATATATATATATATATATATATATATATTCTTTTGTTTTTTATACTTCAATCCATTTTAATTTTTGTAAGATCTTTCTATGTTCATCAGTTCGAGGAGTTCTTTTGCCATCCATGTATTATTTTATTTTGTGTATTATCTTGTAGGTTATCTGTTTGTATGGTTGCAATTTTTTTTTAAATTGGCTAAATACTTTCCACTCACTTACCTGATTCTACCAACATTTCACTAAATTTTTGTTTGAGAGTACCATTGTATATTCTTTTCTATTTCTGATGCAATAATAACTATCTCTGCAATAGTAACTATTTATAAAACGAAAACATTTGGAATGATTCACTAAATTCTATTTTATATTTAAGAAAGCATGTTCCTTTTTACAAAAGTACTGTTTATACAAATAGTAACTATTTATAAAACGAAAACATTTGGAATAATGCGCTAAATTCTATTTTGAAATACAGAGCTTACTTTATTGCTTTGGTCGATCAAAGAAAGTCCCAAGTGAAACCATACATCACTTAAGTCCTCCACTAATCTATCCATTAATTCTTTGGAATGATGAGGCGTTGGAGCCAGTCTCAATTGTTCTTCTCCCTTAGCCACTGTAGGGTGATTAATAGCTTGGATATAGTGTCCCTTTTCTTTAAGCAAAATATCACAAATAGCACTACATTTAACAGGATTTCCGATTTTTATGGGGATCATATGGCTTGAAGTAGGTTCAACAGGAAAACCTTTCGCTATTAATAAGTTTCTTAAATATTTGACGTTCGTTTGATGTTTTTGTCTTAAAATTGTTCCTTCTTGCGAAGATAAAATTTCAATTGATTTATGAGCACCAGCAACAACGGCTGGAGGTAATGAAGTAGTGAATATAAAGCCTGGTGCGTAAGATCTTACCATGTCAGTTAAAGCATTAGTGCTTGCTATATATCCACCCATAGTACCAAACGCTTTACCTAGTGTCCCTGCTATAATGTCGATTTTGTGCATAACATTATCTCTTTCTCCAATTCCTGCACCATGTTCACCATATAAACCAACCGCGTGTACTTCATCGACAAAAGTAAGCGCACCGTATTGGTGTGAAATATCACAAAAGTCCTCCAACGGAACCACGTCTCCAGACATTGAATGTACAGTTTCAAATACCACTATTTTGGGAATGCTTCGATCTACAGTTTCAAGTAAATGTTTTAAATGTACCGGATCATTGTGCTTAAATATATGCTTTGGTACCCGGCTGTTACTAATACCACGGATCATCGATGCGTGGTTTCCAGAATCAGAAAAAATTTGACATTTTGGTAAGGCTTGAGCCAAAGTACACAAGGTAGAATCGTTAGCAACAAAACAAGATGTAAAAAGTAAAGCAGCGTCTTTCTTATGCAACTGGGCAAGCTGAAGTTCCAATTGTTCGTGAAGGAGCGAATTTCCCGAAATATTTCGAGTACCTCCAGCTCCAGTTCCGTAAAGTTCCAGAGCTTTACTGGCAGCCGCTTTAACTTCAGAATGGGAAGACATTCCTAAATAATCATTTGAACACCAAACAATTATCTGAGCATGTTTGTAAGAGTACTCTATGGCTGTCGGAAACTCACACGGCCCTGCCAGGCGGTTGATCGTTTTGAATACCCTGTAGGAATGTTCCTTCTTTTTCTTAAATATTTGCTGATCGAAGAAATTATCGTAGTCAAAGAAACCATCTTTATTTTTAGCAGCACTTGATAATATTCTGGATATAATAGGACAGTGTTTACCATATAATTGCAGTAGAAGTACGGCATAAGTTTGCACGTATTGTGTACTCAATTTTGAGAGGAATGGACAAGGCATCGTTTAGCAGGTATGCAACAATTATTAAAACTCTTATTTCGATTGGAGCAAAAGGAATAACACAAAATCCTTATTTAACACTATTAGGTACTTAAAAACAATCTTCAACAAAATCTCTAGTATGGACTTTTAATTTCAAGGATGTCAAACTGAATATGATCGTTTGTCATTGTCATTTATAACCTAAAATATTATAATTTTGTGAATTAGGACTGGTTCTACCCTCGTTTAGTTCATCACGTTTAAATTATACCTAGAGTTATTCGAACTATAATTGATTGCGCGTTCTACAATGGACGAGCGAGGACAGTATCCATATCGACTGTAATAGCTTTGTAGTTCTAATGAATGACAGAGTCGTTAAGTTTTCTGACACTGACAGGGGCACAATATTCACCTAAAATATAATTGACATTTATAATTGTTTATCTTTATTCTGTTAATATCATTTTGCACCGTTTTATTAATAGAAAATAGTGTTGGTGAGTTTAAAAGAGGAATTTAAAGAAATTGTAGGTAAGTTATTTATAAAATTTTGTTTTTGAATATTCAGACTTACTTATTATTACATTCTAGAATGCAAGCAAACGGATACCGTAACAACCAGCGGGAAATGAGCAGAGTGGCGATAAATAGAAATTTAATTTAATTCTATTTAATTCTATTATGTAGGAATATGCCGATTATAAAAAACAATTATACAAAAGAGGTGGTGAGCCAAAAAGAGATTTAGGACAGCAGCGCTAGTAATGGTATTTTAGCTATAATTGGCGTTGAAGCAACAGGAACAATATCACAGTTTAATTATGATTTTGGCATGCTAAATATGCAAAATATGTTTCAATATTTTTTATCCTGTAGTTATATATAATATATATATATATATATATATATATATATATATATATATATATATATATATATATATATATATATATATACAGTGTGTCCACTTAAGTTCGCACCATATGGGAAACTTTCTTAATATTAGTTTTACGAAAAAAAGTTATTCTTCATAAAAAGTTCTGCATGGTGTAAAAACTAAAATACAACCATCAGATATTAAAATTTTTCAGTCGTATACGAGGTATGTTCAAAAATATGAATTTTACCAAGAGCAAAGTACCTCAATTTTTTATAATTTCGAAAATTGTTATCAAGAAAATTTATTTAGAAGTCTACATGTTCAAATATATATAGCCATGTATACAAAATGTTTAAAATGGAGATTTTCTACATTTTGCTATTGCATGTCTACCCTACAACAGTAATAAATGCATAAGTACATTTTTAATCAAGTTGCCATGATATTTACATATCTGACATTAAACGTAAAATACATATTTGACAGTTACAATAAATTCTAATTAAAGATGCCCGTGGTATTGAATTTTTGAAAGAAAATCAGTTTAAACCATATAAGCCTAAATTTATTCATACATTGAAACCTAGAGACTACGATAAGAGAATAGAATTTTGTTTTCTTATTCAAGAAAAAATTAAAGACGATCCTTTTTTTGTTAGAAAAATAATGTTTTCAGACGAAGCTACATTTAATTCAAATAGAACGGTGAGTTCTCAAAATTGTCGATGGTGGAGTGACAACAATCCTAACTTCACAATTAGGACTCGTGATCAATATTCATTTAAAACAAATGTTTGGTGTGGCATTTACAAAGATAAAATAATTGGGCCATTTTTTTTCGACAATCCATGACCTCTCAGAATTATCTAAATTTCTTACAAACTCACGTGTGTGATTTTATTGATGACCTATCACTACATGAACGGCAACAAATATGGTACCAGCAGGACGGCGCTACATGTCATAGTACATTGGAAGTAAGGCAGTATCTGGATCATTTGTTTAACGGAAGAGTAATCCACAGATATTCAGAGACTTTTTGGCCAGCTAGGTCGCCAGATTTAACCCCGTTAAATTATTTCTTTTGGGGTTACTTGAAAGAGAATGTATACAAACAAGGGCCGTTTACAAACGTCCAACATTTGGAAAGGGTTATTACGGAAACCATTCAGACTATAACTCCCAACATGATTCGAAATGTGTTAAGAGAATTTTGTCGTAGAACGGAAACTTGTATTGAAAGAGAAGGTGGGTACGTTGAGGCAATGGCGGTTTGATCTAAGAAAATCTATAACTTAATATTTTTTGCAAATATTTTTAACAACTTATTGGTATAATTGCTATTCATGTTAGATCAAGAAGTAATATTGACGAAAAAAAACATTTTATCACAGATATAATACGGTTTAAAAGTTAAACTTTTGACTTACCAAGCATGTAAAAATTCGGTTCTAACAAGTAGACGTTACAATTAAAATAATATTAAAAACATAGGACATACCCACTAAGTCACCACATGTAAAATGTATTTTAAGTCTAATGTGATGTTTGTTGATGTTAGTTTTTCGTTAAAACAATCAGTTATATTAACATCATAGGCGTTCTGAGATTGTCTTTTTATGTGTTTTTAAATTAAGTTAAAATATATTTTGTTTAAATTTTTGACATCTTTTTTATCATTTATTGCGTTATTACTTTTTTTATTTGTGTAGACTCTATAAGCTCTCTCTTCTTCTTGTTGAGTTCACTTTTTAGGATCTTGGTTTTCTCAAAATCATATTTGTTTTTTTTTTCGTTTTCATGTTTTGTGAGGACGGTTGAGTTTTTTTTGTCATATTTGTGGGAACGTATTTTTGAGTTAAGTAGCTGACTGGTTTGTCCAATATAAACTCCATCACAATTGGAGCAGGGAATTTCATATACAACATGCGATCTTTTTAATAGAGGCGTTTTTGTTTTTAATCTTGTAAAATTCTTTTTCAAAAGATTTTGCCCTTTAACAAATATTCTGGATGTTTCTTCTCTATTTTCCTTTATTACATCATCTAGTACAATATTGAACAGGATGGGACCTAGTACACCTCCTTGTTGTAAGCCATCATTGACACTAAACTCGTCTGATTCCATATTATTTATTACTCCATAATATTTTTTGTCTATTTCGGTTCACGGGGTTCTATCAAATGCTTTTTCCAGGTCTATCAAGGCTTGGTATAGTTCCGTGCTTGTATTTAGTTCATTTTGTATTAGCTGCTTGACTGTAAAAATATGGTCATGGATGCTTCTTTCCTTCTTCAAACCACTCTGTGACTGCTCCAGCTTATGGTCTACTTCTTGTAGTAGTCTTTTCTCCAATACTAGTTCGTAAACTTTGGAAGGGATACTCAGGAGAGGTATACTTCTGTAGTTGCTGCAGTCTCGTCTGTCACCTTTTTTGAAAATGGGTAGAATAACGCCCACTTCGCAGTCTTTTGATATCTTACTCTCATTCCATGCTTTATTGTAAACTTTTCTAAGCGTTTCATTTCCATTTTCTCCCATATTTTTTAGCATTTCTGCAGTAATCTTATCATAACCAGCTGCCTTACATCTTTTAAGCCTAAGCATTTTTTGTCTTATTTCCCTTATTGTTATTTCGTTTTAATTTGGGTTCTCATGTGGGTTTTCTTCAGTGTTGTCTATATTATTATTAGAGTCTTCTTGAGTTAGGAGGTCTTCGAAATATTCTCTTCAGCTGTTGATAATACTTTCGTTCTCGCAGAGGATGTGGCCATCTTTGTTTTTAATTTGTTTTGGTGTTTGTTGTCTTTTGTAAAATAGTTTTTGGTTAGTATGGTAGTCTTTCTCCAGCTTATTCCCAAAATCCTCCCAGCTCTTCTTTTTTGTTTCAATCACCATGTCTTTTACTTTTGCCCTCTGTTGCTTATATTTTTGATAGCTTTCTACATTCTGGTTCCCTAGATATTTCTTTCACGCTAACTTCTTGGATTTAACCACTTCTTTTATTTTATTACTCCACCAATTTGTACATTGTCTGTTTTTATTGATTTTAGCCATTTCACAGATTTGCTTGCCCCCATCTAGAAGAGATTCTTTAAGTTCTTGCCAAGTTTCTTCTAAGTCATAGTTCTGGTTTAAGTGCTTTTGTAGACTATTGTTTACATAGCTTTTGTATTTCTGTGCTATTTTCCTATCTGCCAACTTGTATGATCTACTACTTGCATTGGTCAGGTTTCTTGGGGTTCTGTCTCTTTTTCTTGGTATCTTCTGTGTGCGTTTTTGTTCCACACCGATACTAGTTCGGGATACTATCAGGTAATGGTCGCTATTTATTTCTGCTCCTCTTCTGACTCTGACATCTTTGATACATTGTCTTAAGGGTCTGTTCACCAATACATAGTCAATATTGGACTTTTCTTCTCTATTCTTGACTTCTCTCGTACATTTGTGCACATCTTTGTGTTGAAAAAACGAATTCATAATTATCAGATAATTCTTCCTACAAAAGTCTATAATTTGTTGACCATTATTGTTTCTTACTAGTTCTCCGTGTTGTCCTAGTACATCCGACGATTCTTGGTCTTTTACGCCTACCATACCAATGAAATCGCCAATTATTATTGTGTTACCTTCTGCGCTATCTGTACCTGTACCTTATCCTGTAGATACAAATATTAAATGTAGAACTCTATGAACATATTTTTTTACAGATACAGAAATTACAGTTGAAGAGGAAAATAATATTCCTGAAGAAACTCTTGAAATTATCAATATTCACATTGATACAGAATTTACAGATTTGGAAATCATGGACCCCATGAGAACAGCATTACAAGTTTTAAATGTTTTCGGTAACTGATTTGTTAAGCATGTAATAAGCATTTTTTCTGTTTTATTTATAGATGCAGAGTGTGATGCATTGATGATGCAAAACTGGGAATCACACAGGAATGAAGAACTAGCTAACAAAATAGAGTATAAAGATTTTCAAATTAGTTTACTCAAAGAAGAGACAGACAAAAAGAAAAACGACTTGTTAAAAAATCATGAGTTAGAGATTAAAGTATTACTGGCCGACCTAAAAAACAAAAACACCATTTGAATCCTTTGACAAAAATAATATTTGATATTTATAAATTAATAAAATAATTAAACTTTTAAGTTTAAAAGCTTTGTTTCTTACTTTGTAATAACAAATCAAATTAAAATTATTTTCATCTTGTGTTATCTTTTATTTTGTGTTATTATAAGTCAGCAAAATGATTTAAAATGAGACAAGCCCCCATTCTGTTTTGTGACTTACTTTCTATCAACTGATAAAAAATGTACCGCAGCAGCTTCAAAATGAAATTTATTTGGTGGTTCTCCTTCATGTTTTTCTATTGCAATATTGTAAAGAATGCCATTTGTGACTATTATCGCCTGTGAATGTTCCAATGACACACTCATACCCATCGAGAGGATAGGAAACCTACGTTTTCACACACCATATGTTATTTCCACACAATTTCTAGTGAATATGTGATTCATTAAAAAGTGTTATAGCAAGAGTAATGGACTGCTCTAAGAAAGTGATAAAAAAATATTATTATCATACGCACTGTCTCCTGGAATAACACTCTTTTCAAATTCTACAGTCTCCAATCTTCCTCTGATTCTACTGTTACTATAAATTACCTAATCATGGGACAAACCAGGCCACCGTGCAACAACATCCATTATTTTTAAATGAGCATCACAAATTGTTTGTAAATTCCATGAAATATCCCTTCTGATTTTTGTATCTTTCTGCTTCATTTGCACCTGGAGACATTATACAAACATGAAAGAATCTGACAATGGCATAAAAATCTTTTTTCACTTTTAAACGTTCCATATCTGTTATTAGAAATTTTAAATATATCTTTTTCGTAAGGTCTTTCATGACCTGGATCACAATAACACAAGAAGACGTTTTGCTTGCTCCAGTATGGTTTCCACATGAGAGTAAAAAGTTACCTGTGACATAAAAATGCAAGGTAAGATGTAATTTTGTTTTTGGTCTTGTAGCTTGATTGCGATTTGTTAAGGGTTTAATTTTATTTTTTAATAAAATTTAGTATTGTGGCACATGTTTTCTTCTGTAACCGGAAGCGTTTGAGAAATTCTAGTTTATCAAATTCACAAAGTAATTTGGCCTATGCTATAATAGGTTACAATATTCCACAAAATAATTTGGCACTGGGAACAGTTTATGTTAAATGTTAATGTTAATAACTATAAATATTTAGGAACATGGATAACATCAGATGTAGACCAAACCAAAGAAATTAGGACACGTATTGAAATAGCACGTACATCATTTATTAAACTTAAAAAGTTTCTTTGTTGTCGGGATATAAGGTTAGAACTACGCCTGAGAATGCTTCGATGTTACGTGTTCTCTACTCTTCTTTATGGTCTGGAAGCTTGGACACCAAAACAAGTTCATCTGAATAAGCTGGCCGCCTTTGAATTTTGGTGTTACAGAAGAATCCTACGAATATCATGGATTTAAAGAATGTCAAACATGGAAGTAACTAGAAGGATAGGAAATGAGGCGGAAATAATATTAACTATTAAAAAACGAAAACTTTAGTACTTGGGATATGTGATGAGAGGGCAAAAATACGCATTATTACAACTTATTATGCAGGGCAAAATCCGAGGAAAGCGAAATGTGGGAAGACGAAGAATATCCTGGCTTAAGAACTTAAGGGAATGGTTTGAATGCAGTAGTGCAGAACTTTTTAGAGCGGCAGTCAACAGAGTCCGCATAGCCATGATGATTTCCAACCTTCGATAGAAGATGGAACTTAAAGAAGAAGAAGGGAACAGTTTATAAAAAGGATAGAAAGCGACTTGTACGGTACACAAAAACAAATATGGAGATTCATAAGAAACCAATGGCAAAAATGACAGAATTCAAGGAATCCAATAACATACCAGCAAACGAATGATAAAGTTACCTGGATTTGCCAGGACTTTGTGGTGATGCCAAATATTTGGACAAAACTGGCTTTTAAAAATATGGAGGTGTCTAATATTGACATTCTGGCTGAAATTCTTATACTAACCAATCAAAAAATAATCTGAGTTTGAAAAAAACTATAAGCGGCTAAATCAACCCAAACTGGAAGATCTTGATATTATAGAACTTGAAGCCTTTTTAGATATATTACACTACAGCTCTGTTTTCAAATCAAACAATGAATACATTCAGTGTTTGTTTGCAACAGACTGCAGTGGCGGTGACATATTCCGTTGTGTGATGTTTCGGAAAAGAATACTAATGATTTAAAGTTGTATACGTCTTAAAAAAACCCGAAGACCGAGCAGAATAAAAAAAGAAAATAATCCTGCTGTAGCAATATTATGGAATGTGAGAAGTCTCTACGAGCCTGGTAAGATACAAAACACCATACGTGAGATGATAAGGCTCAATATACCAGATCTTGGACTAAGCGAAATGCGGTGGCCACGGACTGGTAAATGTAACATAGACGACCACGATGTACTCTATTCCGGAAAAAAAGGCACTAATCACCGGAATAGTGTCGAATTCATTGTACATAAAGAAATCTTTTCCTGTATTAAATCTGTAATTTACATTTTGAATGGAGTCATCGTGATGTAATTAAACTCAAAACCTCAAAGATGACATAGAAAATTTTTGTGATGGTATAAAGAAGGTAATGAGTCAGCTGAAAAACAAAGACACTATAATAATTGTAGTAATATACAAGATTACTTTAATAATGGGGGACTTCAATGCCAAAGTAGGAAAACGTAGACAAGGAAACACTATAGGGAATTTTGGACTTGGACAACGTAATGATAGAGGAGACCGTTTTGTAGAATTCTGCGTAGAGAACAATCTTTGTGTGACAAACACATTCTTCAAACTACCCAAGCGTGGTTCATGTACTTGGAAGTCACCCGCAGATACTAAAGAAAAGATAATAATGAGAAATCAGATAGACTATTAACAAGAGACAATGTCACTATAAACAGTGACAATTAACAATTAACGAGAGGTACCGAAATTTAATCAAAATAACTAAAACGCTACCTGGAGATGATGTGCCCTCAGATCATAACTTATTAATCAGGTACATAAAGCTTAAACTTAAAATAGTAAAACGCAAATAACCAATTAACCGAATAAACACTGACTGTTTTCAAAATAATAGTCATGAAATTACAAAAGAGATAAAAAAAAGTTCGAAAAATTGAAAGGAACACATAACGTCGAAGACCACTGGAATCATGTCAACAGCATTATGCAAGAAACAAATAAATAGTATAAAACTATTACGATTAATAATCGCAAACAACAATGGATGACTGATGAAATATTGGGACTAATGGAAAGCAGGCGAATACAGAAACATAAAAACACTGAAGAATACAATAAAATTCATAAAGAAATCAGAAGGAAAATCCAAAATGCAAAGGAAAAATGGTACAGCAACAAATGTCTTGAAATAGAAGAACTGAAGAAAAAGAATGACACGTTAATATGTACAAAAATGTGAAAGAAATTACTGGAACATATAGACCAACTGCAAATAGTTTACTTGATAAACAAGAAAATATTATAGTCAATGAACAAGACAGATTAGAGAGGTGGAAAGAAAATATTGAGGAGCTGTTTGATGACGAGAGGACAAAAATTCAAATAAAAAATATATCGACTGGTTCAAACATAACACTCGATGAAATGGAAAGAGCTATAAAATATACAAAACAGGACATATACCAACAGACTGGCTACTGTCAACATTTGTAATGATACCGAAAAAAATAAAGGCCAAACAGTGTAGCAATCATCGCACTATCAGTCTGATGAGTCATGTACTGAAAATTTTCCTAAGAATACTGCACTCGAGAATTTACAACAAAATAAAAGTACAACTAAGTGAAACACAATTTGGTTTCAGAAACAACCTTGGAACCAGAGAAGCACTCTTCAGTTTGCAGGTCATGGTTTAAAGATGTAGTGATATAACAATCAGTATATGTGTTTTATCGACTTCGAAAAGGCCTTTGACTGAGTAGACCATGACAAACTTATAGGTGTCTTGCAACAGGTGGGAATTGATGATCGAGACCTTCATATTATCCAAAATTTGTATTGGAATCAATGTGCAAACATACGAGCGGGACCTCACACGACGGAAGCAGTGGAAATACGACGGGGAGTGAGGCAAGGATGTATTCTATCACCTCTACTTTTTAATATCTACTCCGAATTTATTTTCAAAGAAGCCTTAGTTGAAGATACAGGCATTAAAATCAACGGAAATAATGTCAACAATCTCAGAAATGCAGACGACACGGTACTTATTGCCTCTAATAAAGAAGACCTGCAACGACTTATAAATAGTGTACCTGAAGCATGTGATGAATATGGGCTAAAACTTAATACCTTTAAGACAAAACTTATGGTTGTCAGCTAAACGGAGTTACAACTAACGAACATCAGAGCGTATGGAACAGAGTTTGCACCCTACTTGGGTGCAAACGTTAACGGGGATATAAATAAAGAAATAGGAACTCGCCTTCCACAAATTAAAGAAAATTCTAATTAATAAAAATATTACGTTAAACCCTAAAATAAGATTAAAAGGCTGCTACATATTCTCCACATTGCTGTATGGTATGGAGAGCTGGACCCTTACAGAGACATTAATGAAAAAATTAGAGGCCTTTGAGATGTGGATTTATCTACGAGTATTGTGGATAAGTTGGGTTGATCGAATAAGAAATGAAATAGTTTTACATCGAATGAAAAAGAGCACGGAAATAACAAAAACGATAAAAATTCGAAAGTTACATTTCGGTCATGTAATGAGACATCCAGAGAGGTATAACCTTCTAAACCTCATAATACAGGGTAAGATCGCCGGAAGAAGAGGCCCAGGCCGACGAAAAACATCCTGGCTCCGAAATCTCCGAAAATGGTGTCAAGAGACCACCGCTAATTTATTTAGAGCCGCCGTAACCAAAGTTATTATTGCCAATATGATCGCCAACGTTCGATAATCGGACAGAGTACTGGAAGAACAAGAAAGCAATATCAGTGATTTTTAATTAATTTGTAAATAATTCTTAATTTAATTTGTCTAGTTGCGTAATTCTGTATTTTAACAAAAAAAATATTCTTTCATACAATTTTCGTTATTTTTAAATTAAGAATTCATTAAAATTAGGACCTTACGATTAGGACCTTAAGATCCGAAGAATTGTTTTGTCTATCCGGTTTTTAAAACAAAATTAAAAAATAATAATAATGATATTTTTTACATAAAGTAAATGAATTTAAAATATTAAAGTTTTATTATAAATTTTTTACTACAATCCGAATGGACGAAATAAGCTCTGTCATTAAGCACAATAAATACTTTAATGATCACAGCCCAAACAGCGCATAGAACTCTTATTATCATACAGGTGTACGCCCCACTGCAGTTAAAGATGAAAATGAAATAGAAGAGTTCTACAATGACATTAAAAAAGCACTAGACAGCACCAATAATAAAGATATAACAATAAAAATGCGGGGTTTTAATGCCAAATTAGGAAAAGGTAAATTCCAAGACACTATTGGTGAATTCGGACTAGGAATAAGGAGCGAAAGAGGGGAAAGACTGACGGAATTCTGTCAGGAGTTTAAAATGGTAGCGACAAATACATTCTTTTAGTTACCACCATATGCACCGGAGACAAGGACCGATACAAGAAAGACGAAACAACAAATCAACAAAATCGAAATAAAAGTCATGAAAGTATGAAAGAGACAGACAAATCAACAGAAGTATACGCAAACACAATGCAAAATTCAAAATATTAACAGGTGGATAAAAACAAGAAAAAAAAATTGAACGAACATGTAAACCGAATGGGACCAGATAGATTAGCAAAAATCTGTAAAAACAACAAACCGTATAGCAAAAGATCTGTTGGAAGTCCGCCAATAAGGTGGAAAGATAATGTACAGTCAACAACGACTGAAACAGAATAAAAGGCAGAAAAACAGGAGTAATCCTAGTCGCACGAAGAAGAAGAAGAAGAAGTTACAACCACGTAGATTATATACATGGAAGTCACCTGCGGATAGCAACGAAAAAATTATCAGAAACCAGATAGATTATATCCTTATCAATAAGAGGTACCGTAACTCCATCAAATCGGCAAAGACATATCCAGGAACAGATGTGTCATCAGACAACAATCCAGTAATCGTAAAATTCGGAATCCACTTAAAGAAAATAAAATATCAACAAAAGACACAACAAATAAGCACTCTGCTATAAAACCCGAATATAAAAGGAGAACTAACGTTGAAACTTAACGAAGATTTAAGCAAAACAATAATCATTGATAATAAAGATTCCAACGAAAAATGGGAGATATTTAAGAACACATTAATGATGCCAATTAAAGATACGCTGAGTAGTCATAAAATCGATGAAGCTACGACTCCATGGGTGACATAATATATACGGCAACTAATGGACAGAAGAAGATCCTATAAAAACAAAAATGTAAACGAATACAAAGCCACATACAAGGAGATTAGGATAAAAATACGGTCAGCTAAAGAGATTGAGAGCCTTGATTACAATAAGGCGTTCCATAGGGTCCGACACAACCATCTTATACAGTTACTTAAAGATAAACACATTGACAAAAAATACTTAAGAATAATAACTCATCTCTACTTTAACCAAACAGCAAAAGTCAGAGTAGGCAAAGAACTTTCGGAAGAAGTAGAGATAAATAGAGGCGTAAGGCAAGATTGCATACTCTCTTCCTTATTGTTTAATCTATATTCGGAAGAAATAATTAAAAAGTCACTCGAAAATGTAACAATTTGAATAAAAGTCAATGGCAGACCCATCAACAATATCAGATATGCCGATGATACTATACTAATTGCAGAGAATATACAAGATCTACAGACACTTTTAGATATTGTAGTAAATGCTAGTGAGGAAAGCGGACTAATGCTTAATGCCAATAAAACAAAATTTATGATAATTTCCAACACAGAACAACAAGACATTTTAAACATAAGAGGGGTTCCAATAGAAAAAATAAGAAAATACAGACTTGGTACAATAATTAATGAAAATAACGAGTATACAGAAGAAATAAAAATGAGAATTGCTACTATACAAGCTACAACAACATTTAATAAGATGAGAAGAGTATTATGCAATAGAGACCTTACTTTGCAACTCAAAATAAGAATATTACGTTCATATGTGTCTTAGGTGCTGTTGTATGGGGTGGAGGCCTGAACCTGAAAGAAAGAGTACCTACCAAAGAATAGTAAAAATAAGTTGGGTACACCGAATAACAAATGTTGAGGTTCTCAGAAAGATGACAAAGGAAATGGAAATCATGAATACGATTAAGATAAGAAAATTACAATATCTCGGTCACGTTATGAGAGGGGATAAATATCTGTTGCTACAAACCATAATGCAGGGAAATATACAGGGAAAATGAAGTATTGGAAGAAGACGCATTTACTGGCTCAACAATCTGAAAAAGTGGGATAATTGCAGTTCCATCGACTTGTTCCGAGCTGCAATCTCAAAAGTGAAAATAGCTGTGATGATTACCAACCTCCTTAGAGGAGACGTAGAGGAGACGGTATCCAAAGAAGAAGATTAAACACATAAAAACACCTTTAAGTATGAAATTACCAAATATCAAATTATTTCCAATTTTTCTTACGTAATATTTTCCTATTCATTTCCAACTTAATGATCAGCTCGTGGTATTATTACGCTTATTTATTTTATATACATATCTAACCCATTTTTTGAACAATTAAGGTAAATCCTAATGATTTCTAAATGTAATGGTTATCTCCTAATTAACACAAACATTATAAATAACAATGAAAAGTCATCCTCTGATTTTATCGGTTAAAAAATAAAATAGTCCATGATGTATTGGAAATTTTTTTTAGTTTTAGTTTCCGTGATTGGTGCTTTGGGTAAGATTTTTTTGTTAATTTTTTTTAATTCAGATCCTAACTATAATTATTGTCCCAGCAAACATGTAAATAATTGATATCAACTAAATAAATGCCCAAAAAAAACTCTTCTGGCAAATTTTCCATTTGTGTATCTTGATTTAAAGATTTCACTTAACAATTAAAAATTGCAATCTATTACACCTTTGACTTTTGTACTTATTTTAGTCTTCTTAGTCTTCATCTTAGTATCTTTTTCATCATTTATGCATTGTTACTTTTAGGAATCTTATTCTTCGTATTCCATTTTATTCTTCGTATATTAAATTATATTTGGTGATCCATCTGGTTCGATCAAGTGATTTAATCAGCACTATCACATAAGATTATTCGAAATTTACCCATTTTTGTGTTATATTATATTATTGTTGTCAGTAATACATTATCTGCTCTTGAAGTTCTCGTCGTTTTTATGTATGATCTGGAAATCGCTTTTTCTCTTCTACTACATGCCATTAGCTTTATTACATATTCATTTTTTTATTTTAAGTTTTTTTTTAATTGCCGGATTCTCGTAAGGTATCCATTGAATTCTGACAGGCAATGGTGGGGGAAATCTTTTTTGGACCTCTACATCTCGGAATAAGACACCCTGGTATCTTTCGGCTGAGTGGGACACTAAGCCAGAAGACCCCAGGGTAGTGCCGGATTAACCGTGTTCCGGCTAAAACCTTAACCACCGTTACAGAGAGGTGGTCTTGCCACTCAATAAACAACTAAAATAATAAAAAAAAAACTAAAAATTTATATATAACCATACCTATTACCGTAAATCAGAAAATGTTTAGACGGTAGGCCATAAACTAATAAATAATATTAACTATAAATTTTTAGATCCCTGACTTAATTTCCTCATCTGTCCTTCTGCTCCTTTTTCTTCATCACCCCAGAAATTAGACAGTGTAGTTCTCCCCATTCTTTTTCTCCTCTCAACATTATGTTAACAATGTTTTTTTTATCCAGAACTAAACCGATTCGCCTCCCGAAATCTCCCATCTCATTTGCCCATCTCTGGTAGTTAAAAATTTGGGCGGGAGTATCCTATACCGCACAAACAGTACAGTCTGCCGAGGCAGATTTGCCTATTCTATTTGTGAAGGTGCCAAAACTACCATGTCCGGTAAGAAACTGCGTCAGGAAGTAGTCTAGTTTCCTGAACTTACATTCCCACCACGGTCTCAGATAGGGAATAAGCTCCTCCGTCCACCATGCCTTCCAACTATCATTCGCCCATTCTCTCTGCTACTCTACTATCGTTATTATTTTAAGATTTAACCGATTGAGTTTTTAAAAATTGTAATATTATTTAGTTTTGTAACTTTTATATTTATTAAATTTGTTACAAGTTGTCTGAATGTTCCTTATTGTGAAATATAGGGATTTGTTGATAATGTTGCTCATAACACTAAAGCCAATTAAGCTAATAATTATTCTTTCTATGTAATGCCAAAAGTCTTCCAGTATTAACATAATACAGGGTGTTTTAAAAAGGTATGTCAGAAATTAATTCACGCAATCTGGGGACAAAAATAAATTGATTGAATCCAGCTTACCTTAGTTCAAAAGTGTACAAAAAAAACTTACAGCCCTTTTAAGTTACAAAATAAAAATTGTTTTTTTGCGTAATCTCCTAAACAACATGACATTTTGTAATAAAAATGGATATGTAAGTTTCTTGTTATGAAAGCATTTTACATAAAAAAAGAAACAAGAAAATCTAAGCAAATAAAATTTTTTTAAAGGAGGTGTGCAGCCCTAAATTCCCAAACTTTTAAGTACGTTCAAATTAAATGAATTTTGTATCATAATTAGTTTAACACATTATTATTAAAATTTTTTGCCTCTTATCACTTTCTTCAAAAAACAATTTTTATTGAGGCCATTTTCATTAACCTTTAAAAAATTACGTGCAACTAAATAAATGGCTTAAATGAATTAACAAGTAGAAAAAATGTGTATAACCTGTATAAATATTATATTACAATAAATGTTTAAAATGACCCCCATTTTCTTCAATACACATTCGGTATCGTTTTAATAAGGAAAACCGAATTCGCTGAAAAATCATATTTTTCTGACGAAATTGATTTGCAGCTTCAATTATTCTAACCCTCAATTGTTGTTCGTCCTCTATTGTTACAGAATATACTTTCTCTTTCATAAACTACCAAAAGCAAAAGTCCATGGGATTAAGAACTGGACTTCTAGGTGGGAAAGAAATAGGTGCGTTACGACCTCTTCCAATCTACTGACCAGGATACTACCTGCAAAGGTATTCCGGACTTCATTACTGTAATGCGGTGCAGCGCCATCTTGTAGAAACCACATGTTTTGTCTTATTGCAATATTCACTTCTTCCAAATACTCTTGTAAATCGTTTGCCAAGAACTGCAAACAATTATCACCGTTTAAATTCTTGGAAAGAAATACTGGGCCTATTAGATTGTTATCCACAATTCCTGCCCAAACATTAACTTTGAAAGTCCTTTGGTGACGAGTCGTTTATTTGGCGTAAAGATTTTCTTCGGCCCAAATGTGCTTGTTATGATGGTTTGTTATTCCATTTCTACTGAGGGTAGCCTCGTCGGTAAACAAAATGTTTCTAATAAAATTAACATTTCGAGTGTTTTCCATTAACAACCAATCGCAAACCCTCACGTGAGGAACATTTAGTTGAGCAGCTATTACCTTGTATGGGGATGGTTTTTGACAAAACACCGGTTTTCGGTTATACCGGTTTTTTGCTTACGGTTTAGCCAGGCGGTTATAGCCAGCCAAGTTTTCCTAAAAACCGGTTTTTGTTTTTTTTTTGAATTCAATAGGTTACAAAGTTAGCGACACTTATTAATAAAATAAAATAAAATTTGAATTATGGTTTTGTTTGGAATAATTACATGAGAATAATAATTATGAATGGGATTCAAAATAATACCTAACCTAATCCTAATCACCGTAAAAACCAAATAACCAGTTTTTACTTTAAAAATAAAAAAACGGTTATAACTGGGACAAAAAAAAACAACCGATAAAACCGGTTATTGCGATGTAAAAATACCGGTTTTCGGTTAAAACCAGCAGGTTTTTCCTATCCCTACTTGTACTTGTTCCAGGAACTTCTTCAATGATTTCTAAAATGTTTTCATTAGTTGCATCCATTTTTGGACGACCACTATTCGCGATTGAAAACAAAGTATCTGACCTCTGGCGGAATAAATTTAAACTACTAAAAGTGGTATAAAACAAACCACACTATATACCCAAAGCTGTTGCTTTGAATAGAATTATTAATTTTGTTTAGTAACTTTCAGGATTTTGACTACGTTAAAGTATTTTAAATCAAATCGATATTGTTCTGGTCCTTAATGCAATTCAAGGTCGACAAAAGATATGTCCCTATTTGTCTTTCCTAAACTGGAAAATTTGAAGAAAAAATGATTAATTATGGGATCATTTAAAGACAAATCATGTGCTATGATCTTTTCTGACAGGTGATCTCAAATTAAGGTTGATTTTATGTAATCAAATGAACTATCTTACAATAATATATAATAAAGTACTTACATATTATGTCAAAAAAAGTATAAAATAAAAATTAACATATTAAAAACATAAGGCATAATATAAAATAATGAATATATTAGTTAAGACCAACACTATATTCAGGGTTCCCATATATACACAAATTAGGATTCATCATCATCAATACACAAGCCAGTTTCAAACATTAAAGTTAAAATTTAAGAATTCATCACTTAAAAACTGCTTCCCCTTTAACCAATGGACTCTTTGTTTTATTACAATACAATACGCAAAGACATCATTAAGGTTAATTTCCATTTTTTTAAATGATATAAATAACTCTTTTTAAACCAAACTAAACGTGGAAAAGCAATGGTAAATATTCGACTGTTATGTTTGTTTATACCATTTATATCGGCCATGACACTGCAATCGACCTGCCCTCTACATTCAGTTTCAATCGCGAGTTGCCAGCAACTTGCGGTTGGAATGTACCAGTTTCCCGTAAACGACGATCAATGGTCAGAAATAATCGTCTAACGGTCTAATAATCGTATATCTATTATTTTGATTGGAGTATTTTACTGTATAACGCCTTGCGGCTGTTGCATTATTTCCTTGACATTCACCTACGATATTCCCGATAGTTTATTGAAAATCATAATTTAATCTGATCCAATTTACCCAAAGTCAAATGCATATCTGCCATTTGCTGAAATGTGTAGGACATTGTAATATCAAAATTTTTAATATTAATCTTATTCACACATTAAATGATAGCTTCAAATTATTAACTATTATTGATGGAACTGTTTGTAATTATTGTATCCGTAGAAACTAAATTGTAATTTTACGGCCAACTAGAAAAAACTAGCTTTTGGAAAAAGTGATAAGAGGCAAAAAAGTCTTAAAAATAATATGTTAAACTAATGATGCCACAAAATTCATTTGATTTGAACTTACTCAAAAGTTTGGGGTATTTAGTGCTGCACATCCCCATTTTTCTGTGTGCTTAGATTTTGTTGTTTCTTTTGTATAAAAAATGATTTCAGAACAAAAAAGTAACGTGTCCATTTTTATTAGAAAATATGAACTATGTGTTATTTAGAGCATTCGAAACAAGCTGTATAGATATCTACAGAATATTAAAGAATATAAACTTTGGTTTCTAAGAAATGAATACTTAAAGAAATAAGTGAAATAAATGAATAACTGCGTATCATGGTTATTAGCAATCAAAACCCAGGTCTTTTTTATATATAATTTTATCATCAAATTAACTTTTAGGTGACGATCAATTGCCTTCAGACTCCTACGGGGGTAAAATAGTGGGTGGACTGGACACTGATATATACTTCTATCCTTACCAACTCTCACTTCAATACTTGGGTCTTCACTCATGCGGGGCATCTCTCATATCACCTACTTGGGTGCTGACAGCGGCCCATTGTGTTTTCGGGGTATTTACACCTTTTATATCAATCAGAGCTGGAGCAACAGCAAGGCAAACTGGAGGGGAAGTAATACAAGTTAAGAAGAAATACATACATAAACTATACGATACTTATACTATAGATTATGATATAGCCCTACTAGAACTAAAAGAGCCAGTGGATCCTGATTACGCAGAAGCCATTCCACTTCCACCTGAAGGTTCCAACGTTAAAGGTGGAGATACCGGCACCATAGTTGGCTGGGGCTTTACCACGGAGAATGGAACAGCCAGTAAAACTCTGAGGGTAACTGAAATTCCTATTTTGAATCAAAGTGATTGTAAAAGAGTCATGGGTAAGTTTATCACCGATAGAATGTTTTGTGCCGGCTTAGTGAAAGGAGGCAAAGATGCTTGTCAAGGAGATTCAGGCGGACCGATGGTAGTCAATGGTGTGCAAATGGGAATCATTTCATGGGGAAGTGGATGTGGAGAAGCGAGAAGACCTGGGGTCTATACTAATGTAGCAGTTTTAAGAAGTTACATCAAAGAAGTGTCGGGTATATGATAAATGAATTAGAAATAGAATTACACTATAAAAAATTCATTTTATAACATTTTTTATAGGTATATTTTCTATTTAATAAATTATGTTTTGTTTGTATTTACATTATTTTTAAATTTGTTTAGTTTATACCTGTTTTTTTATTTAAAGGTCTGTTTTATCAAAAATCTACTATCGGTTAAAATACTAAGTACATTTTAATGGATTCGATCGTTACTTGAGGAAAATTCATTTTATGTAACAATAAAACACTGAACACTTCCAAAAAATTTATTATAAAACCTTATTACTACAGTTGTTTCGGCAGAGTGCGTTTCTCAAGTGATCTATTTTTGGCATGCGTTCACACTAAATAGTCTTTAATGAAATAGGTTGAGAAGGGGAGAACTGTTTGTCTTAAGTTGGTCATTCAGAATTATATCTGTGATTTTTAATTTGTTAATTTCCATAGATTCTAACAAATATAGCTTAAGGCCTTTATTTTGAATCTGAAGAATTTAAAATTCGTCATTAAAAGAACGATTTTGATCTAGAAGGTAAAGTCCGTATGTAGAATCTGTTTTTCTATTATTAAAAGCCCTTTTATGTTCTGCTATTCGTTTATTAAAATTTCTACCAGTTTGACTGATGTAAGTTTTTGGGCAGTAGCACCATTCAATTTTGGATACACCATGTTTAAGTGTTTTTTATTTTGGCTCTTGTTGTTTTTAGTTAATTTGCCTAAGTTGTTGTTTGTTCTAAAAGCTGGTGTTATTTTTTTCTTTTTATGTGTTTGGCTATTTTTGTTAAAATTTGCCCTGTATATATAATCGAGCAGTAAGTACTGGGTTTTTTCTATGGTGGTGGAAATACTAAATTCAGAGCTTTCTTATGTAATTTTTTATTTAAAATTTTATTAATTGTTCGTTTGTTGTATCCATTGTTTACTGGTATTTGTTTAATAATATTTAATTCCGTCTTAAAATTGTATTTTGACATCGGAATTTCTGTTAATCTTTGTAACATACTATGATAGGCTGCCAGTTTATGTTGTGTGGGATGGGATGATGAATTATGTATAGTCGTGTCCTTATGGGTAGGTTTATGAAATATGGAGAAGTCATGTTTGATTTTAGGGCTGATAATTTTTAAATCTAAAAAATTCATGGAATGAGTTTTTTCTGTTTCTTGTAGACGAAGTACTGGTATGTTTCACAGGAACTAACAGACAACTCGACTACTTTTTATCGTATATTAATTCACTTCATTGTCAATATGAATTTACAATAGAAACAGAACAAAATCAATCCATAAATTTTTTAGATTTAAAAATTATCAGACTTAAAAACAAACAAGATTTCTCCATATTTTATAAACCTACCCATACTGACACGACTATACATAATTCATCATCCTATCCCACACAACATAAACTGTCAGCCTTTCATAGTCATCATCATTATCCTTCAATCTTCGCTTATCCACTGCTGGACATAGATCTCCCTCATAATTTTCCATCTATTTCGGTCTTGTGCCTCTTGCATCCAATTCCTATGACAATGTTTTAGATCGTCAGTCCAACGTGTTGGTGGAAGACCTCTGCTTCGGTAGGCTTCTCTTTGTCTCCATTTCAGTATCCGCTTTGTCCATCTATTATCTGTCAATCGAGCCACGTGACCTGCCCAGTTCCATTTCAGTGTTGCTACTCTCTCTAGTGCATCAGCAACTTCTGTTCTTTGTCGTAGCTGGCGATTTGGGATCTTGTCTCGTAGTGAAACGCCCAACATAGCACGCTCCATCGCCCTTTGACGGTTATGGTAAACGCTACATTATACGTCAGAATGAAGATGATAAGAGTTTTATTCCTCGAGGCTAGTTTAATTTTTTCCTCGACAAAGAATACAGGTTTGCAGAAACATTGGTAAAAAAAGGTGTTTGGAAAATGCATCCTACCACTCAAGAGTAGAACAGAGATTTCCTTCAAGCAGCTGGACAAAAAAAGAAGAAATAAAGTTGTGATTGATAGGAAAGAAAATTTATCACAGTGACATATTTTTAAAAGTCGATTTACTTCAAAGGTGTGGAGAGCACAAAATTCAAAACAAATTTGTTACTGACCAAATGGCTCTTAAATATTGCCATGAAGGTCTTCGACGTCAGCCCTAATATTGCCACCATAATGCAATTGAGTTAGTTTTGGGTAGAGCCAAAAATTTTTATGTTAAACGTGCATCCAAAACAGATGATGCTAGCGTTCTTAGAACGGAAAAAATCGCTGAAACAAATAAAGGCAAAACAATGGCAAAATTGTATTAGAAATACGGAAGACAGTGAATAGGACAAATCATTTGCTAAAAAGAAGTAACAAAAAAGTATTTCGGGAATTCCATTGGGGCTTTGTAGTGTGTTTTAGTTAAACGATACCGTACCTTCGGTCTAATTACTGGACTGCATACTCTCAATAGCTTTGGTAATAATTACTGGACTACATGTGTTTAAATCTTTTGTTTTGCTGATAACTCGGAAGTGATTTAGTGCCAATTTGTCATAAGGTTATATTTGATACAGTGTCTGCAGAAAGTAAAGTCTTTGATGTATTTTATTCAAATTTAGATATACCAGCAACTTGGCAAGTATTTTCCAATTTAACTGCATGCAAAATCATTTGTATAATTTTCACTTTATGCAAAATAAAGACTTTTAGAGACCTTGATGAGCATTTGATGTCGACAAGTAATTTCGAGCATTCTAAATATTCCGTCCCACTTCTTTTAACACGCCCTGTATATACATATTATATTCATTCTATTTAACTTTGATACAGTAAAATCCAATATTATTACTGAACATAAAATACAGGAAATTAAATATTTTTAATTTTCAAGCGATCGGAATTAAATATTTCTTACTGTTTGAGACCCACTGATCATAATCTTAATTACATATCGACCGTCACAGGGTAAAAGGAGTATATGAATATACTTTTACAAGCATTTCCAGCAGATTTAACCGTTTTTTACAAATTTAAAATCTTCTTCTTAACGTGCCCTATCAAGTCCCCTTGACGTTGGCGATTAACATGGCGAAACTGTCTCTGTCTCGAGCGATTCTAAATAGTTGCTCAGCTTTCTTTATTCCTGTCCACTCCCTGATATTCTTCAACCAAGAGGCCTGCTTTCTACTAATTCCTCTGCGTCCTTCGATTCTACCCATCATAATAAGTGGAAGAATATTATATCGGTCTTCCCTTGCTCGCGAGCAGCATTTGCTCTCTCAAGGACTGCCACATTTGTCAGTATAGCCGTCCATGGAATTTTTAGTATACGTCTGTGCAGCCACACTTCAAAGGCCTCCAGACGATTAATGGTGGATATTTTTAATGTCCATGCTTCGACACGTATAAGAGGACTGACCAAATGTAGCATTTAACCATGCGCTTTCAAAGTTGAAGTTGCAAGTTATCATTACAGAAGAATGACCTCATTTTTAAAAATGTCTTGCGGGCTATCTCCATTCTACATTTTATCTCTTGATCTGGATCTAGTTGTTCAGTAATATGGCAACCAAGATATTTAAAACTGGACACTCTTTGAATTATATGACCATCAACATATAATCGTGCATCTTGA
This sequence comes from Diabrotica balteata, assembly GCA_918026665.1. Classification (NCBI taxonomy): domain Eukaryota; kingdom Metazoa; phylum Arthropoda; class Insecta; order Coleoptera; family Chrysomelidae; genus Diabrotica; species Diabrotica balteata. Next base: position 164,416,686 of record OU898276.1, on the reverse strand, counting down.
TGTGCTAAACGGCTAAACACCATGTGTTTTGTTTTTGCACAGTTTATGTTTAGGCCAAACTCTCTTCCCACTGTATCAATGGCAATTAAAAGGCATTGTAATCCATTCATGTCATCACTTAAAATATGCAGCAAATTATGCAGCGCTTCTTTAAATATTCTATCTGAATATAAATTAAATAACAGTGGGGATACTATTTAAATATTGGATAGAAATTTAAAATACTTACTTTTTTTTTAAACTGCGTATACAAATGCCAAATATGACTTTTAAGTTTTAGATTTTAACAATAAAAGATTTTACTTTAGGGCAGCTACCGCTTTGTTACTGAATATTTTTTTTCAGCACTAAAACAAAATTTTTCTGCATATCGTATTATGTTACACTTCATTCCCACAGGCTAACGATATAGGAGTATGAACCCATCACTTTTGTTAACTAGCCTAAGGTCGATCATCGCATTATTTAAAAGAATATTGACTTACAAAAACGATTGAATACGACATAAAACATTTACACGACACTCCTAATTTACCAAATTTATTAAACAGCAGAATAATTAGTCTACGTGTGTTAGTATGCACCAATCTACAGAGCAAACAGAAAAATTCCGGCTGGTGTAAATTCAAATAAAAATATTTACATTATTATTAAATAAGGTATGATTTTTTATTTATTTGTTTATATCGTTCTAATAATTGTCATAAATATTTTAAGTTCTGTGTACCTAATTATTATTATTAGAAATTCTAAATGTAAATTCACTTGTCTAGCACCATCTTTATGATTTATATCTAACCAATATATTCTAAACTACATATCACTCTTTACATCTGAAAGAAGTCTGCCTGTTTCACCCCCGAGTAAGTTCAGTTCGATACCCCTATTGATGCTAGTAGCCACCGCCTTCACGCAGACATCAATTTTATTCTATATCTCTGAGATGGCGCTAAAGTGACGAAATTGGCTTTTGGTTTAATTTACTTTATTTTTACTACTTTTTACTACTAAAGAGGTTTACTAATGTAAAAATAATAGTCTTGTTCACTTATTTGTCATAATGCATCTCCTGACAATGTTTTCGAAAATAATACGTATCGACACCTGATATGAAAAAGATTGTAACTGACTTTTGTTTAGTTTAGAGGAGAACACTATTTCCACATTATTTTATTTTTTTCCATCGTGAGTTTTAATATTTTTTTGTAGTTTTCCTAATCCATATTTTATAACTTTTTCTTAGCTTTTCACTTTCACGTATCACATTATTATTTAAATTACTGATTGAGATCGAGTTATAGTATCAATTTTTTAAAGAATTTTAGGTGAAGATTTAAACAATTGTGGATTGTTAATGATGCATTGTGTCATTAATTTGCAAAATTCGAGATGACCATCAAAATATTCTACATTTAACTCTTGTACTATTTTAATTTTATATGGATGAAACTTAAATTTATCATCATCAGTTGGCGCTACAGCCCTTCGTGAGCCTTGGCCTCACAAGTCCCCAAGAAATTGTTTTGAGCCCCTCAAAACAATTCTTCCACCCTTCTCTATCGAGTGTCCATCTTCTCCAGTCCCTCACTCCAATCTCCCTCAAATCTTTCTGTACATCGTCCAGATATCTGAGTTTAGGTCGCCCCCTTCTTCTTCTTCCGACCGGCCTATTTATCATAGTTATTTTAGTGGGATCACTCTCATCCATCCGCATAACGTGGCCCACCCACCTTAGGCGGTTTATTTTACTGGTCTTCACAAAATCTGCATCACCGAAAAGTCTGTAGAGTTCAAAGTTATATCGCCTTCTCCACAGACCCTGTTTGTTTACTCCGCCATATGTGGTCCTCAATACTTTTCTTTTAAAACTTAAATTTATGGAGGACTCAAAAGGCGGTAGAAGATGAAACACCAATTGCTCTGCTTATTGTTGACAGTGTCTCTGATTGCTAAGCCTTTAAGTTAACTTGCCCTTAAACAGCTACTTGAATTGCTTTATTATTTGCAAGTCCCTGTCGGTTATGTTTTTTATTGCAAACTGACCCTGTTGCTCCAAATTTCTCCATCAGTTCAATCACATACTTATAAGTTGAATGTCTATTGTGGTGTGTTTCAATAAAAATTCTGAAGCAGCTCTTGCACAATTATTATTTTTTTTTTGTATAAACCTACAATTTCGATTCTTTTTTGCAAAGTGTAAACCATTTCAGCGATGAAATTGCACACGTATCAAAATAGGCAGTTACAAGTTATAATCAATTGTCGTTGGGTATTAACCGATTAAAATAAATGTCCAAATAATATCGAAAACCTTTGATAACATATTTAATACAAAGTGAATTTTTTTGTTTCTTGGGTTTTGAAGGTACTACAAATAGTTACGGTTAAATATTTAAAAAGTTGAAATTATGCTCACAACCTATTTTGTTACAGTCCATTAAGGTGAGAGAGATACTATTTTGTTAAAAGAAAAATTGTCTATCTCATAAATTAATCACTTCAAGCCACAGGTATTATAAAGTTTTGAAATCAGTACAAAAAGGGGAATTTAGATATAAAATACTACAGATAAAACTGCATACTTCGGGGCACATATTACGAGGAGAAAGATTACACTTTTCAGCAACTGATACTCGAAGGGAAGATAGAGGGTAGGAGAGATCTGGGACGTAAAAAAAATGTCATGGTCTGCGCAATATTCGAAATATAGGAGATCCACAGCTATGAAATGCTTCGCAATGCTGCTAAAAATAGAATTATTTAATCCTGACTATTTAACATCTCACCTGACAAGACGATATACGGTGGAACGCCTACGCTGAAATGCATTGTACCTTAAGGAGAAGAAGAAGATATAAAATAAAAAAGGGAGAAGTAATTAAAAAAAAATGTTAGATTCTGGCCTGAATCACAAATAGGTTCACATTACTAGGTCTGGGTTCAGATTGTTGGCCAACATATACCTTTATATTAGCCGTATAAACCATTTTAGCATCAGAGAGTGCAAAATTTTTTATGACGTACTTGTTCGGTTTTGATGGAATATACTTACAAAATCGACACTTACCCCTAAATTCTGGTACCATCTCATCGATGGTGACATTATTCGGTAAATACTATACAGGGTGAGTCATGAGGAATTTACATACTTCTTACCATATGTAGAGTCCCTCAGGGAGCATATCATGTGGCCACTAAAAAATGTCAACTCCTCTTCTTTATTAATTAACAGGGTGATTTGTGTAATTGACCATTTATTTCATTTTACTGTAGTGTTTATACGGCTCATTTGATTTTTTAATTTTTGCATGATACAGTACACTACTATCAAGCATTCGACTGGTATTAGCTAAACTAAAAAATTCCAGGACTGGCTTTGGAAAAATTAATTTAGGGATTCGTATTAAATATTACACCCTGTATATATATTTTTTTAAATGCAATAAGTGATTTTCAAACTACATAAATAGCCAATGAAAACGACATATGCGACAATGTTGTCGCACTTTTATTAAATTTTTAGTGAACGATCAAATCTTACCAAAAATAGAACAACCATAATGAAGTATCAAATTATAAGGTATTAATTTAAACAAATGTTATAATTTCAAACATTTTAATTAAAATGAGTTCCTACAACATAATCTAATACGTAGAAAATTAACATCTTTACTGTCACTTTGTATATATCTCTACGATAGAATCAATTGTTTTTCAATTTTAAATTTTTACTCATAGATCGTATTGGGGCATTATTTTCGATAAATAATAAATTAAATTGATTAAAAGGTCAAACCTCTTGTATGTGTTAGTTTTTGTTGATTGTAAATGATTAAAATTTTATGTCAAATAATAATACATTGCATCAACTGTACTAAATAAAAATAAATCTAAAAAAGTTTAAAATGAAGGTTGGCGTTGACCGTTTGACGTTTCTTGATATTTTATACCCATTGTCATTATTGTCATTATCAATTGTTATTTATGTGTACAAGAATACATATTTGTGTTAGTTTTGGTTAGAGCTTTTGTTACTTTCGTTCAAAATGCCACATCAGTTTTCGACACAGAATATGCAGACATAATATTTGTTTATGGATTCTGTAATGGGAATGGTAGGGCTGCTAGTAGAGAATATCGCAGGAGATTTCCTAATCGTCGAACTCCCAGTCATCCAACATTTGGGTCAGTTTTTAATTATTTGCGAGAAAATGGCACTTTTCCTAGTGGAAACAACAGAGCGACATGTAGATGAAGCGCAGGAAGATGACATTATGGACGCCGTTACTATGAACCCTACAATAAGCACTAGACAAGTAAGTCGAGAACTCAATGTTACTCAATCAAAAGTAAGTAGAGTCTTACAAAAAAATAATCTATACCCATATCACATTCAAATGGTTCAGCGACTACATGCTGGAGATGAGATCGATAGGTTGGAATTTTGTAGATGGATTAACAATAATCGACCAACGCTATATCAGGACACTATTTACAGATGAAGCCCAATTTACCAGAGACGGGATAAATAATTCACGAAATTCACTATGTGTGGCAGAAGAAAATCCCCATGCTATTCGAGAACGTCGTTCTCAGTTAAGGTTTTCGGTTAACGTGTGGATTGGTGTCATAAATAACCAATTAGTAGGTCCTCACTTTTTGATGGTCCTTTAACAGGGCAGGTCTATTTGAACTTTCTACAAAATATTTTGCCGAATTTGCTTGCCAACGCGAACGTTGCTATCCGAGGGATGTATTTTCAGCATGATGGGGCACCCCCACACTTTTTACTGGCAGTGAGACCAACATCTCAATAATGTTTATGGCAACAGGTGGATAGGACGTGCAGGTCCTATTTCGTGGCCTTCAAGATCCCCTGATTTCAATCCCGTTGATTACCATATTTGGGGACGATTGAAGCAACTAGTTTACGCAGTGAATATTAATAACCGACAACAATTAATTGATAGAATTATACATTGTTGTAATACTATTAGAAACGATCCCCAGAGTATCCGTAATTCAATACGTCAATTAACAATTCGGCAACAAAAATGTGTACAGGCTGCAGGGTTCCATTTCGAAAATCTATTTTGAATTATTTTTATTTTGTTACATTATTGTATCTTTTCCAGTTCTAATTTATGGGTTTATCATAACTATGTACATATTTTTAGTTTTTTTTTTAATTGTTCTTCGTTATTGTTAGTAGTTACTGTTTTTTGTTGTGCAGTGACTCAGTTTATCATTTCAATTAAAATTTGAAATTTATAACATTTGTTTAAATTAATTACCTTATAATTTGATACTTCATTATGGTTGTTCTATTTTTGGTAAGATTTGATCGTTCACTAAAAATTTAATAAAAGTGCGACAACATTGTCGCATATGTCGTTTTCATTGGCTATTTATGTAGTTTGAAAATCACTTATTGCATTTTAAAAAAATATATACAGGGTGTAATATTTAATACGAATCCCTAAATTAATTTTTCCAAAGCCAGTCCTGGAATTTTTTAGTTTAGCTAATACCAGTCGAATGCTTGATAGTAGTGTACTGTATCATGCAAAAATTAAAAAAATCAAATGAGCCGTATAAACACTACAGTAAAATGAAATAAATGGTCAATTACACAAATCACCCTTTAATTAATAAAGAAGAGGAGTTGACATTTTTTAGTGGCCACATGATATGCTCCCTGAAGGACTCTACATATGGTAGAAGTATGTAAAGTTCCTCATGACTCACCCTGTATACACTTCTACAATTAGTTACAAAAGTGTTGAAAAAACTTCGTATAGGAGCCATACTTGTCTGCCTTTAGTCGATTTTTACGAATTGCTTTGTCATTGAATCGCATACAGCGAAGGAGAAATTTGAATAGTGGGGGCGACATTGTCAGGTGGAAAACTTCTATACTTGATCCATCAGTGTTCCAAAACTCATCTGGATTGACACGATTACCTTTCAGACCTGCTGCGTAATAAATCAGTCCTCTTAGTGCCTGCACTTCTAATATATCAGTGTGCATCCCGATCAAGAACAAAGTTATTTGTTTCTGAGTTTATATATTTGTTTGTACTTTCCACAATTATTTCTAACACAGCGTTATTCACAAAATATTTCTAAATATCACTAGGAGTCTTCAAGACACGTGTAGGTTATCTCGACATCGGCAAACTTACTACGTAATATTTTTGTCTTGATCTAACATATCTCGGTAGAACAGCCTTTTTTTTCATCTATTGACTCCATATTTTCCAATAAACGCTAAGGTATTACTTCCACTTTCTTCTTCCTCGTCTGTCATAGTTTGTTCCGATTCACTTCCGCCATCACGTTCCTCAATTTGATCGATATCGTTTTTACTTCCCTCATCGTCAAAATAATTTTCATCGTCGGTAGAAACCATTTCCCATAATTTCAACAAGAGTTTTTGTTCGGCTTCAAAGGACATCTATAAATAAGAATTGACAAAAACTTAGCGATAAAATGCAATAATAAGATGCTAAATAGTTATTTGATCTGTGTATAATGCAACAAGTAATAGCTACACCGTTAGTCGCTACGGACTTTCGCACCGAAAGTAATTATAAAACTCGCACAACTGTACTTAGGCAGGTAAGAATGTACAATAATACGAGTTTGATTGGTAGGGAAAGGTACAGAAAGTGGCGATAGAAAAATAACAGTTATTTGTAAATCCTGAATGAATAATTTTAACGTCGGTTTGTAACACCGATAGGGACTAACGGAGAGTTAACAAACTGCTTAGAAAACACTAGTAAATATTCTCTAGGAATGGCTACAAGTTTACATAGTTGGAATAATTAAAAAATACCACGCCGGATTACACTAAAGAAATAAACAATTAATACATTCATTCTACAAGACAGATCCTCGAGAAACATTAAAATTTAACATTAAAACCTATCACCTATTCGTCGACTTCAAGGCTGCATATGTCAGTGTCAAAAGAACATTACTATACCAATCAATGGGTATACCAGTTTTTTATAGCAGAAAAACATACGCTGATGACATTGATATAATTAAGGCGTAGCCAGCGATATGTTGAGCAGTATTTCCTAGAATTGGAAAGGAAAGGGCGACAAAGCAGATATTCTAGTCATCAGCGAAGGCAAAAGTAAGTACATATTGGTTTCTAAAGATCCTATAGCAAATGAGGAATAGGAAACAGTAGTTCTTCTTTAAGTACCGTCTCCCAATCGGATGTTGGATATCATCATCACTATCTTTACTTTATCTACTGCTGCTCTGAAGAGTTCTATAGAACTGCATTTTAACCAGTTCCTTAAATTCTTTAACCATGACACTCTCCTGTACTTCTTTCTCCTATTATCTTCTCCTGTATTATCAGCCTTAGCAGTTTATATCTCTGTCCCCTCATTACGTGTCTCATATATTCTTAACTTTCTTATTTTTATTGTGTTTATGATTTCGAGCCTATAGCAAATGAGGAATGGGAAACAGCATTTGGAAGTCATATTTTTGAACTATTGACAGCTTCAAATACCTTGGCTTGTTAGTGACTACTACTAATAAAACAGGCGATACTAAAATTATTATATACAAAATACTGCTAAGACCGGTCCTCACATACAGAGCGGAAACATGTTGAAAGGAATGTTGAAAGACTTCTAGGAATATTCGAGCGTAAGATACTGCGTAAAAAAATTGGAGATATAAACGTCGTGACGTTCATTTAAACACAGCGACAGATGAGCCAGACACATAATATAATCTTTTATTCTTCTTTTTTTTTAATGACTGTCTGTTTTTCAATGTGCCTCTAGTAAGTTGTTGTTCCATCGTTTTCGTGGTCTGCCAACTGATCGTCTTCCTATTGGGGAATCGTCTTGTCATCTCAACTACTCTATTTATTGTCATTCGGCTGATATGATCTTTCCATTCCATTCTACTCCTCTACTTCTTATCCAGTTTTTGATGTTCTTGACCTTGCATCTAAGTCGTATATCTGTACTTCTAGCTCTGTCCCATAGTGTCTTACCATCAATTTTTCCAAGTGTTTTCATCTTTGCTGTATCTAACATCCTTTTTGCCCTCTCTGTATCAGGTCGTTTCTGCCGCGTATGTCATTATTGCTGTGATGATTGTTTTGTAAATTCTGCCTTTCATTTCTTTCCCGATATTTTTATTTCTTTATATTATTTTAATTAGGCAGCCTGCGGCTCTGTTTGCTCTGTTCACTCGATTTTTCACTTCAGTTTTGAGCTTTCCGTAGCTAAGTAATGTAATGCCTAATTATTTAAACCACCCATCACTTGTTCTATTATCCGACCTTCCTGCTCCAATTTAAATCTTAGTAAATTTGCTGTTTGTTGTTACCATGCATTTTGTTTTTTGTGGGGGAATTAACATGTTAAATTTTTAGCGGTTATATTAAATTTACGCAGCTTACATTGTAAATCGTCTTCACCTTGAGAGAGTAGTAGTAGTAGTAATAGTAGTAGCAGTAGTAGTAGTATAGTAGTATATAATAATCATTACCAGCTTTAATAGGTCGATTAGTTCTTCTTCTACTTTTACTTTTATTGTGTTTTTTTTGGTAGATATTTTCGATTGAATTAATGATTTCTCTTGCTATTGCCTCATTATATTGCAGTATTCATTATAGTGCATGATATTCCCGACCTAAAACTTTGTTATTCTTGTGCTAGTGTTATAATTTCGTTCAGTTTATTTGTTATCACTTTGGTTGTTTATTTTTTGTGTTATCTTTAATAAATTAATTCCTCTGTAATTTTTCGGGTACGATTTCCCCCCTTTTTAAAGAGAGTTATAAAGATGTTTCAACCCCTCTCTTGAGGAATTCTGTTTTGTTCCATTACTTTTTGGATTAGTTTTATTAGTTGTTTGGTCAGATCTGGTTCTCCATAATTTAGTAGTTCGTTTGGTATTCTGTCCTCGCTTGGTAATTTTCTATTTTTTAATTTCCTTAATGCTTATCTCTCCTTCCTTAATATTTATTTCTTTGTTTGTCGTCAACTCTGATGTCGGTGATTCATTATCGTCACCTTTAGCAAATACGAATCGCAAGTAGTCTACCCATGTTTTCTTCTGACTGTGTTTCATTTTTATTAGTTCGTTAATTATTTTCTTTGTCCCCTGATCATTCTCCATTTTTCTTTTTGTCTTCCGTAGAAGTTGTATTCCATCGCCGTATTCCGTCGTTTAAAGAAAGTCTGTCAGTGTTCCCTTTTTATTTAATTCATGGATTCGACCGTTACTTGATGAAAATTCATTTTATGTAACAATAAAACACTAAAAACTTTGTTTTCAAACTTCCACAAAATTTATTTTAAGTCTTATCACTACAGCTGTTTCGGCTGATTGCCTTTCTCAAGTGATCTATTTTTGGCTTGGGTTTACAAATTTATAGTCTTTAATGAAATAGGTTGAGGAGGGGAGAACTGTTTGTCTCAAGTTGGTTATTCAGAATTATATCTGTGTTTTTAATTCTTGATTTCATAGATTCTAACAAAGATAGCTTAAGGCCTTTATTTTGAATGTGAAGAATTTTAAATTTGTCATTAAAAGAATGATTATGATCTAGAAGGTGAAGTGCGTATGTCGAATCTGTTTTTCTATTCTTGAAAGCCCTTTTATGTTCTGCTATTCGTTTATCAAAGTTTCTACCAGTTTGACTGATGTAAGTTTTTGGGCAGTCGCCACATTAAGTTTGTAGACACCACTATTTAAGTGTTTTTTATTTTGGCTATTGTTATTTTTAATATATTTGCCTAGGTTGTTATTTGTTCGGAAAGCTGGTGTTATTCCTTTCTTTTTTATGTGTTTGGCAATTTTTGTTGTTATTTTGCCTGTATATGTAATCGAGCAGAAGATACTGGGTTTTTTCTCTGGTGGTTGGAAATACTAATTTCAGGGCTTTCTTGTGTAGTTTTTGATTTAACATTTTATTAATTGTTTGTTCGTGGTATCCGTTGTTTACTGCTATTTGCTTAATTATATTTAATTCTGTCTCAAAGTTGTATTTTGACATCGGAATTTCTGTTAATCTAATTTTGACATCGGAATTAATATACGATAAAAATTGGTCCAGTTGCCTGTTAGTTCCTGTGAAACATACCAGTACGTCGTCTACGTATCTCTACCAATATAAAAACTGTTTGAAGACGGGATGTTTTGAAATCTTTGTCTCTAGATGATCCATAAAAATATCTGATAGCAATGGGCTTAGAGGATTACCCATTATAAGTCCTGCACTGTTATTTGTATATATTTTATTATTAAATTCAAAGTAGTCCTGGTTTATGCAAACTTCAAGAAGATGTAAAATTTCAGATGTAATTATTGGATTTGTACTATTTGTCTAAAGTTTTTTACTAGAATAAAAGTTTCTGTAGGAGGGATACTAGGAAAAATATTTTTTACGTCAAATGAAATTAATCTGGAGTTGTTAGGTAATTGAAAATGTTGTATTTTATTAACTAGTTCTATTGTATTTTTTATGGTAAAGTTAGGTGAAAATTTAGTGTGTTCTGAAATAATCTCTAACAGTTTTTTTGAAATTTTATATGACGGAGCTGTATAAAAAAACTACAGGTCTTATTGGGTGATCCGGTTTGTGTATTTTAATGAAAGAGTATAATTTAGGACTGTTTAGGCTGTGGGTTCATGATATTGAGGTATTTCTGTTCTATTGGATTTAGTATCGATTTTAAATTTTCTAACGCTAGCTTAATTTGTTTTTGATATTTTTCTTTCGGATCTTTGTGTAACTGTATATATGACTTCTCCATATTTCATAAACCTACCCATACTGACACAACTATACACAATTCATCAACCCATCCAACACAACATAAACTGGCAGCTTATCATAGTATGTTACATAGATTAACAGAAATTCCGATGTCAAAATACAACTTTGAGACAGAATTAAATATAATTAAGCAAATAGCAGTAAACAACGGATACAACGAACAAACAATTAATAAAATGTTAAATCAAAAACTACATAAGGAAGCCCTGAAATTAGTATTTCCACCACCAGAGAAAAAACCCAGTACCTTCTGCTCGATTACATATACAGGCAAAATAACAACAAAAATTGCCAAACACATAAAAAAGAAAGGAATAACACCAGCTTTCCGAACAAATAACAACCTAGGCAAATATATTAAAAATAACAAGAGCCAACATAAAAAAACACTTAAATAGTGGTGTGTACAAACTTCAATGTGGCGACTGCCCAAAAACTTACATCGGTCAAACTGGTAGAAACTTTGATAAACGAATAGCAGAACATAAAAGGGCTTTCAAGAATAGAAAAACAGATTCGACATATGCACTTCACCTTCTAGATCATAATCATTCATTAATGACAAATTTACAATTCTTCACATTCAAAATAAAGGCCTAAAGCTATCTTTGTTAGAATCTATGGAAATCAACAAATTAAAAAACACAGATATAATTCTGAATGACCAACTTGAGACAAACAGTTCTCCCTTCCTCAACCTATTTCATTAAGACTATAAATTTGTAAACCCAAGCCAAAAATAGATCACTTGAGAAAGGCAATCAGCCGAAACAGCTTAGTGATAAATAAAATTTTGTAGAAGTTTGAAAACAAAGTTTTCAGTGTTCCCTTTTTATTTGTCTAACTAAAGTATTCATTTTATTTCTGACCTGTTTATAGTGGTTATATACCTATTGGGTTTGTTGTGTTCTATATTGTAAAAAGGCTTTCTTCTTTTCTTCACTCTTTGTCTTCACTTCCTCTCTAAACCATGTTGTTTTCTTTTTTGATATGTTAGTGTTCGTTACTTTCCTCTCTCCAAGTGATTCTGTTGCTGCGTTAATTATGTTATTTTGAGTTTTTTCCAGCTTTCCTCCATGTTATCGTTTTCTAATATTTCATTCCCAGCGATCTCCTCTGATATTTTTTCCCTTATAAGTATTCCGTGGATTCCGTATGAACTGCTAAGGCTCATAATACAGAGAAAGATAAAAGGAGGAAGGAGTATAGGAAGAAGGAGAGTGTCATGGTTAAATAATTTAAGGGACTGGTTTAAATGCAGTTGAGACTCAAGGGAACTCAAGGATTCCGTATTTGTCCTTCGACTTTAATTTTTGTTTATGTTGGTGCCGCTCTCTTGCGTGGGAAGTATTTCGGGATGATTCTTATTTTAAATAATACTAGCCCATGGTCGCTACTTACATCTATTGAGTTGAGACATTTTACGTCGATTAGTTTCGATGGATGTATATCTCTGTTGGTTATAACATAATCTATCATAAATCTTTGTCCACGGGTGTTAATTAAATAAATATTTGTGTTGGTCTTTGTGGTCAAAAAAATTGTTGTTTATTCTTAGTTTGTTATTCGTGTAGAAGTTTATCATCAGTTATCCATTTTCGTTTTTTACATCCTTGTTATGTTTTTGCTTAACCCTTTCGGTCATCGTGTCCACACCGATGGACATCGATTTTCAAAGCATTTTCTTAAAACATCGATGGTTATTATCGCCCAAATCATTTTGTCCTTGTGTGGGTACATGCATAAGAAAAGCATTGAATACAGTGATAGCCATCTGTTAGTCGATTTGTGAAGCTATATAAAACGCAAAACAGGTTGCATTTAGCACGCTGTCGTGGTGGTGAAAACACCTGTTTGTTATTGGAACGATTTCTATTGAATAAACTTGTTTTTTCGTACAAATACCTGCTGATTTGGGTAAGTAAAGAGCATTAGTATAGTGTGTTTATATTATGTATCAAACTGTTGACTGAAAATATCTTATAAAGTGGTGTATATTTATATGTCCATGTAGATGGACAAAATGACTTAGGTATACTTATGCATATAAAAATTAGCAAGGTCGTGTTGTTTTAGATATCCATAAAATGGAAAGTTTACCGTCAACTAGTAAAGAAAAGAGATGGTCACGACCCTTGACTGAGGATGAACTTCTGGATTTACTCATGAAAGACGATGACTCAGAAAATATTACGTTTGTCAGATGCTGATGACGCCAACAGTATTGCGGATCTAAATGACGTTTCCTCAGAATTTGGCGATGATATCCAAGATATTGAGGAAACTATTTTTGACGGATTGATCCAAGAACAGAAGTCAACAGAAAGAGGTGAGTTAGAAAATCTAGAATATCCCAATGAAGTGACTACAGAACAACCAATGTCTGAGGACATGAAAACCAAAGAAAATTCCAACCAAACCACTGAAAAACAAACAACTGCAAAGGAGAGACTGCTAGAGTTTTGTAAAGAGTTCAAACTCACAAATAAGAAAGATGTTTGTTGGAAAAAAAATATTACCTATCTTACCAGGCCAGTACAGTGGTTTGTTCCAGAAGAAGTACAAGTTGATGAATTACCTGCTCCTATTGAATATTTTATGAAATACATACCTGATGCTTTGTCTGCGAAGATTTCAGAAATAACTAACTTATATGCCGTACAAAAAAATATTACTCGGTTTTCTCCATCAGATAAAGAAGAAATAAAGCGATTTGTAGGCATTCACATTATTATGGGAAATCTAAAATTCCCAAGAGAAAGACTGTATTGGTCCCAGCTTACAGGTATTTCAATTGTAAAAGATAATATGACATTCAATCGCTTTTCTAAGTTGCGCAATACCATTCACTTAGTAGATGTAACAGCAAGAGGTGACGAAACAGATCGCATGTGGAAAGTCCGAGAAATATATAATTCCATTAGAAATGGTTGTAGGCAACTTTAAACCGAAACAAATTTGTGCATTGACGAGCAAATTGTTCCATTCAAGGGACAGATCAATGTCAAGCAGTACCTCCCAAATAAACCGAAAAAATGGGGGATCAAATTATGGATATTAGCTGGACAATCTGGTACCATTTACAATTTCATCATATATCAAGGTGCTGAAACGGAAATAAAGGAAAATTATGCACAGTTTGGACAAGGAGCTGGAACTGTGATGCAGCTAGTTGAGAGAATTGAAGAAACTCATCACGGTTTGTACTTTGATAATTTCTTTAGTTCTTATCACCTCTTTCAATGGTTGAACAATAAATCTATTATGGCTGTCGGAACAATTAGAATAAACCGATTTTTTGGACCAGAACTAACATCTGATAAAGATCTAAAAAAATGGTAGAGGTAGTTTTGATGTAGCGGTTAGTGAAGATGGAATTGTGATTACATAATGGTTCGATAATAAACTAGTTTTAGTGGCTTCAAATTTTGTTGCAGCGGGAAAAATGGATTTGTGCCAGAGATGGGATAAGACGTCGAAAGAGTATATAAATGTATCTAGACCGAAAGCCATATCGCTTTACAATTCCAACATGGGTGGTGTGATAAGTTAGATTTTTTATTGAGCGTTTACAGATCCTACAGACGATCCAGAAAATGGACTGTACGTATATAACACATGCTATAGATATGGCGATAGTAAATTCCTGGTTGGAATATAGAAAACAAGCTGAACTGCTAGGCGTACAACACAATAAAATCCTGGATTTGTGGGACTTTAGAATGAGTATTGGGCAACACCTCATTTTACATAAGGTTCCACCAAAGAGAGGCAGACCATCTGGTCAAGAAAATACTGGTACACGAAATAATAAAAAAACCAAAACTGAAGCAAGGCCATATATTGAATAACGGTTCGACAGCTATGGACATTTTCCGAAAATAGATGAAAAAAAAGATAGTACACGTTGCAAAATGGAGAACTGTAAGGGAAAATCACATACATTTTGCGTGAAATTTTGAAATTTTGCGTAATGTTCACTTATGTTTTGTAAGCGGTCGTAACTGTTTTTTAAAATTTCATGTAAAATGATTAATTCGTTATTTACAAAGAATATTGTTTATCTCGTCATTCTAATGATATTCAAATAAATTTCTAAAATCTTCAGGTTTATTTTATTTTGCTTCAAGTCATAATGTCTATCAGCATAGACATGTCATATGCCAAGTGACATATGACATATAAAAAAAATGATGTTAAAATTATCAACAAAAATAGTTTATTTTATATACCAAATATGAGAATTTTCCCATAGCTCAAAAAAAGTTGTGACTGAAAGGGTTAATTCCGGTTATTAATTGATTGCCTTTTCGAGCGTTTAAATCCCTCAATATTATCATATTACCTCTGAATGCTTTACTTGTTTTAATTGGCCATAAAATTCTTTCCTTGTTGTTTTATCAAACATAATGAATATGCAAATAAAACTGTGGTCAGATTCCATTAAATATAAATTATTTTTAATCATATTTTTGGTTTAATCGCTAAACATATTTTAGTTAATTTAATGTTGTTTAATTTGTAAAGTTATTGTTGTAAAATTAATTATAAATGATTCATTTCTTGTGTAATATTTAAATTAATTTATTGTTTCCTAATATTAGATAAAACTTTTTAAATCAAAACATTAAAACATATTTTTGTATAGGGTAGACTGCATACGGTTGGTACGGAAAACAATTTTCCTTAAGTGTTTCATAGCACAGCTATTATAGTTGTAAGCAACGATCAAAGTCTTTGATGTGAAGTAATTGTACAAAAAGGGTGTACATATGTGGGAAATTATTAGTATAATTTCCGTGTATGTGGACTGTATTATATAGGGCTGGTTCAATAAAATTAGGATAAGTAGTAAACGGTATACAGACAATAGCAAATTAAGTTTATAGAGTCTTACCAATGTTTTTTCTGCTCCACACTCTCACGGTTGTTTCCGGTCTTCACTCGTGGTTATTCTTCACCAGCGAAATCTGTCCGATGCACCGGTTTCTGAATACGTGTTTCGCAAATATATCACGATATAGAGCACACTTTGTCTGAACACGATTTAATACAGTATTTTCGATATTTCTCGCGTAACTAAAGCGGGAAAGAGGTAATTACGATAGAAAAACAGCCAAGATAGATGCTGTTCTTCTTGATAAGCGAAGAGAGAGAGAATGAAAGAGAGAGTACGACTGGCTCTAGCGGTGGCCAGATCAAGAGAGAGAACGTCTGACTCTAGCGATGGCCAAACTAAGAGAGTTGAGAATGGTCTGTCCTTAGTGGCAGACGACCATCAAGAGAGTGTCTTTCTTCTTTGCTATCTTGAAACTGTCTGTATTTTTTAAGAGAGGGGGTTGAACTGTAAGTAGGAAGGGTTATTAAGGGTTG
The DNA here is from genome assembly GCA_918026665.1 of Diabrotica balteata. Taxonomy (NCBI): domain Eukaryota; kingdom Metazoa; phylum Arthropoda; class Insecta; order Coleoptera; family Chrysomelidae; genus Diabrotica; species Diabrotica balteata. Next base: position 164,400,485 of record OU898276.1, on the reverse strand, counting down.
GACTAGGATAATGATTGTAAAATTGTGATATAAGGATAGTTAATAATACAGCGAAAAAATGACATGATTTTTCGCATGTAAGAAAATTGAACAGTAATATTTATTTGTCTTTAAATAAATGTCAAAACCAATAGTTCATGTAAAATAGTTTGGAGAGAATATGTCGTTTAAATCAGTGTGTGCGATTGCTACAACCGAATAGGGGACAGTTGTAACATTTAAAAATAATACATAAATCACACATATAAAATCAGTTTTATTATTTTTAATCAGATTTATTAATCAAAAATACCAAACAAAATTAAAATCAAATTATTAATAAAAATTACCAAACAAAATCTGAGTTTAAACAAATTATATTTTCCTATATTTAATTTCTAACTCGGTCTTCATTTCTAACTCGGGTTAGAAATGAAGACCTAAGACGAAGAACAGGAGTTACCGATGTAATTTCCCGAATTGCCACACTGAAATGGAACTGGGCTGGACACGTCGCCCGAACCAGTGATGAAAGGTGGACGAAGAGATTGCTTGAGTGGAGGCCGAGATTAGACAAAAGAAGTAGAGGAAGACCCCCTACACGATGGACTGACGATCTCAAAAATATGTCAAGAAATTGGATAAAAAGTGTGCAAAACAGAGCACAATGGACAAAAATGAGGGAGGCCTATGTCCAGCAGTGGACGCAAAGGGCTGGGTGATGATGATGATGATATTTAATAAGACTATCATAGTTGTGGCATATATATCTACTCCATCATCCAGGCCCGTTTGCAGCTACCTTGGCACTGAATCTAATTGTCTCCAGATCGACTCACTGAATAGGTCGTCTTTAAGCAAATAATACAATAATATTCTTCTTCTGATGATGATTCTGATGGTGTATTAATCTTCATTTTCTTCGCTGTTTCTTTCGTTTATTTTTGATTACCTTTCCAGATAATTGGAGTACTTTTTTCTTTGTTTATCTATTTTTCGACCGTTTCTGTCGCTCTTCATACTCCTTTCTAGGAGCTTCCTTTTCTGAAGTATCTGTGTAGATAACAGACTTTTTGGTTTTCGACCTCTGTTTCCTAGTTTTCTAGGTGGAGCTTTAGAGTAAGGCCGTAAAGTCTCAGGCGAGAACACAGACTGCTTGCTTGTAGACGGTTCTGATGGCTGACACAAAACAGCATCACGAGGAGAGATTGTAACGTTGGCAAAAAGGTTGGCCAAGTTCGAAAAATAAATTGGAAACGGAGGTTAAAACGTATTACAATTTCAACCATGAAATACATGTTGTGGATGGATTAGTCTTTAGAGGAAATCAAATAATAATTCCCTGAGTCATTGCATCAAGTTTATATTAGAAATAATTCATGAAGGTCATTTAGGATATGAAAAATGTATTCGACAAGCACGTACGGTAGTTTTTTGGCCAGGCATGTCAGTAGATATAAAGAATAAAGTTGAACAGTGTTCAGCATGTCTTAAATATCATAGATCAAATAGTCCAGAACAACTATTACCACATGAAATACCAACTTTGCCTTGGCAGAAAATTGGTGTTGATCTTTTTTATTATAGTAAAGTCACATATATATTATTAGTAGATTATTATTCTAAATACTTTGAAATAGCGCCTTTAAATAATACTTCAGCAAAAGAGGTAATTAGTACAATGAAGTCTATATTTGCGAGACATGGAATACCATTGATCTTAATGTCTGATAATGGTCCCCCATTCTCATTAAAAGAGTTTCAGTCATTTTTAGTAGATTGGGACATTACTTATCAAAGTTCTAGTTCTTATTATCCAAAAAGTAATGGTTTGGTAGAGAGGACAGTTCAAACTGTAAAGAATACTTTTAATAAGTGTATAGAGTCAGGCTCTGATCCATATCAGGAAATGTTGCAATACAGAAATACAACGTTAGAATGTGGTTATTCTCCAGCTCAGTTATTAATGTCACGTAATTTAAGAATGAAATTACCTGTTAGTGAAAAAAATACTCATACCAAAAACAATTGATAGGGACGAATATAGCAAATTTGTTAAGGAAAAAGAAAGGAAAGTAAAAGAATATCATGATAGGTCAGCTAGAAACTTACCGAATCTGTTTGTTGGAGAATAATGTATTTTATAAAAAAGGTTCCATCATCACCGTGGTTACCAGCTACTGTGATAAAAATAGGTCCTTTTCCAAGATCATATGTCGTCAGAACACCTGAAGGTGTACATTATCGTAGCAATAGACAACACATATTAAAGCCTGCCAGTACAATTAGTAGACAAAATAGATGAGGTGATAGTTAAGCATGAAAATAGTACAGCAGCTAGTTCCAATTTGTATGAGGCTCCAAATATGAACAACGATACATAAATTTCAAATCAAAGTTATGACAATTTAAATGTTAGCTTAAATAGGTCACATAGACTAAATGTAAGTAATCAATTTTGTACCAGGAGTGGTCGAATTGTAAATAGACCAAAAAGGTTTTCATTTTCAGAAGATATTAAAGAGAAACTGGTCGTCAATCTTATTAAAAGCCCATAGAGACAACGTAACATTCTCCAACCAACAACATTTCATTGGAGGACCTAGCAGCTAGGATACACAAGTAGCCATCGAACAAAGCAATAAGTATTGCATTATTTGTTAAGCTTTGGCAGAGTCTATTATTGTGCTTTTCTTTTAAAAATAAATATGGTTGGTTAAAATTTGTTTTATTTGCTATCAACTGAGAACTCAGGTTCAATCCCTATTTTAAGACAAGACGAACTCACCCTTGAGATACTGAGCTAGGCAAGGTATAGACGATAAGCTCCCATGGTTGATTGAAGTATTATTTTCACAATATTACTTCAATTCTCTTTGGTAGTCTTATCGTTACAAGATGCCTGATTTCAGATTCATTTTACCAGCTTGCCATTCTTGGCTAGGTTCTAGAGATATTTGTCTAGGCGGTGTTTTTGTTGCTTCGAGCTCAGCTATTTCAATTGTTGTAAGCATTTGAGGGTAAATAAATGTTTCCTTTTTTAGGATTAACTGAGCGTACTATGATATTTGAATCACTGTTCGTAAATCGCTGCCTTGTTAGTTGAAGCTTTATTTTCGGACTCAGTTGGGTTTACTGCCCTGAATGAAGGTGGATCCTCATTTAATAATGAAGGTGATAGTGATTTGTCATCGGGTGCAATTCTAATGTTATGTTGATTAGAAATGCCCACCTCTTTAGTAGCATTTGGATTAGGCCTGTCTGTCGCGAACGATGGCGCAGAATCAATTTCTTAAAACAAATCGCGGTTGATTGGAAAGATCCTTAACTTTCGAAAACCGGCCTAGATATTTACCTGAGTGAGAGCGAGTGGCATCACGATAGTTATAATACCCGGTATGTCCTAAATTACCATGACTTTTTCTGGTTGATTTCGCATCCAGGCATCACAAACATTATTAATGGATTTTTGAAAGGCCCATCAACAGATCTATCTAAGAGCAGTAGCTTGTGAGAGCAGTGGGGCGGAAATAACAGTAATACTATCCCATTATCTTTGCAAAAATCTAAGGAGTTGATATGTATATTGGACGAATGATTGTCTAGCACCAATAATATCTTATACCAATAATAATATACCAATAATAAGACAAAGAGGCATTTACATGTTTTTAAAATGTTTAAGAAATTCACCTCATCAATTACCGGCACCGATTGATCACACTGGTCCGTCTCTAATGAAATGCTTTTGATATTTAATTCGAGGAAACACGAACATAGGTGAAATGGCGTTGCCTAATACGTTAGCTGCAAATGTTAGTGTGACCAAAGTGCCTCGTTCAGCAGAAGTAATTGCGCCCATCTGCCTTGTGCCACGTCTTGCAACAACTCTGTCAGGCCTCTTTACTGTAGTAAACGCCGGTTTCGTCGACATTATATATATATGTATATATATATATATATATATATATTATATATATATATATATATATATATATATATCTTAATTTTCAAAATGATCGCGATCCATAACAGTCTGAAGATTATCATAAAACACATTGACATTATGTCGGTTAAAACATGTCCCTTCGAGACAGGGTTGTGGCTTGAGCAGCGCGGATAGATAGTTCCGAATATCTCTTCATCAATTAACGAAACCATTCTTTTCCAGCCATTATTATTTTCCAGCCCAGTGAAAGGAGCGTTTAAATTATATTTTACGGTAAGTTCAAAGGCCAACTTTATTACCTCTTTTGTGGAGAGACCAAAATATATATCAGAACAACGAATGAGATACTTCGCTTATTGCCGTACTTGGTCTTAAAAACTCTGTTATGAGCCACGTATCCCATTTTAGTATTTTCCAGCTTTCCTGGTTATTTTTATTTACTGCATCTCTCTTTCGCTTGTATTTCAAAAGAGAAACATAATTAATGCTTTACTTAACTGCTGCTCTTCTTAAAGAAGCACCTAATTTAATTTTAACGTAAGCGTTCTTGTACAACAATATGTCGTTTTCACCTCTAGAGGTCTTTCTTATGCGTCGCTTAGGCATGTGTAATACAAAAATAGTGCCTATAAAATAACAGTAATTTTAAAATTACTTTTACAACCGTGCCCATGGAAATCGTTACAACTGTCCCTACCGTCCCACACCCCCATTTTGATACTAAGACTGTCGCAAGCACGAAATAGGATAACCAATACAAAAACGTACAAGCTTATTATAATCTCTAACCTGCGACGATTATATAAGCATATTTTGAAATACGTAATAATATTAATATCTAAGTTATAACAGAAATAAATTCGTCAAAAATACTTACTTTTGGTTGACAAAACACAATAGGTCTCACTATAACTGTAATTACTGCGCGAAAGGTGATGCATGCATCACTGAGAACCGTGTAGGGCTACGTTGTCTATATATCCCTTCCCTTGTGTCTCTTGCCTACTGTACACAGTTTCGATAATATTCGAGTTGTTACAACCGTACCCTGTTACAACCGTACCCAGGCACCTCTAATGTTGATTAACTGAGGTTAATAGAACATATTTTTTTATAAAGTTATTTACGTTATACAATTTTACTCAGTTTAATCAGTTGTAGCAGCTCCCCATAAACTAGTTTCTATATTTTCCCAGACACCCTGTACCCTTAACTTGAAATTTTCCAATCAATTACCTTCACTTCTATTCGTAATTAATTTCCCAACGTCATTGCCACAAGAATCGTAAAGTCCGTAATGGTTCTACGGAAAATATCGGATCCAAACGGCCACAGAGGCACTTTTTTATTTTGAACGCAGTAGTTTGTAGTAATCGGGGAATTAGATTGGAAAAAATCTTTTTCTCCAAGGAGTTTGCCGCTGCGATATCGAAGTATTTCCATTAAAAAATACGTGTAGGGGGTGAGTTTTCAATCTAAATTTTAAACGTAATGGTGTTTAGAGATATCGGGATAGATAGAAAACAAAATACAAGGTAAACGAAGATATATAATAAAAAGGAAAGAGAGAATTAAAAGATACGTTTTATAAAATAAACAAATTTATATAATAGAAATCCTTAATGCTATATGCAAAAAAGTGAATTAAACTCTTATAAAACAATCAATAACATAAATCAAAATATTTTTGAAACGAAGTGAATAATTTCACTTTAGTTTGTAACAATTATTTTTGCCTACCACCTAGGGTATTACTATAAGGGGTTGAAAATTGGGAACATAAATTACGTGTCTACAGATAAGTAAGCAACAAACTTAAACGTTTACGAACGGCTACTCAGGGTTTATTTGGAGAGCTGGATCATGAATAAGGGAATAACAAGAGGACGGATTGGGGTAACTACAAAAATGAAACAAAAAGGGGTACTTACATGAATCTCGTGGAACAAACACAATACGAGAAGGTTTTTAAGCTATTTGAAATGAACGCCGCTTAGAAGAATCTTCCTGCTGGATGAAGGAAGGGCTCTTTCTTCCCAAAAAATATAAAAAAGGGTTAGAAACGTTTTAAAAGAAATGATACTCTTTTTTAGGAAAAAAATATTTACATATTTATTGTTGTCTCAGTATAAACAGCTACAAATATAAATAGTGATACAAGATAACAAAAAACAAACTTACTATATTACTATCCGTTTACAAGCTCTAGAAGTTGGAGATACTTTAAGAACTTACAATTGTCAAAAGAATATCTTTTTAAAAGATAAGATAAGAAAAATATCTTTTTAAAAGAAACTATGCATAGATTTTAACCTTTTTTTAAAAAACAAAACAAAATTTCAATTATGATTCGGTTTGTACCAAATGTCACCAAAATAAAACTAGCTGTTAGATGTCAATATTAAATTTTACAACTTGAGAACAATTTTGCTTATTACAATTTCTCAACTTGTCATGAAAGCAGTTATTGAAAAATGTCTATTTTTACTTTAACTTTAACAAAAAAGTTACCTGAATTTTACTAAATGTTATTTTAACTGCGGACATATTCTGGAATGACGACCAGAGACAAACAAAATGAGGATGGAAGTTGAGGCACTGGGATACAAACTTTGAAAACTCAACTTCTTAAAAACTAGAACAAAACTGGAAAGCAACTGGACACAATGGAACCATGTGGGTATCTTTTAATTTGTTGGAAATGCCGTTTTACAAATTTCTCAGATAAGAGACAGCATAAAAACAATAACAGTGATTACTCTTTTCAAAACTGACACATTACATAGAGTATAATTCACTTTTTCACAACAAATTGGCCGGTTCCTTCAAACTAAACACACGACGTCTGATTTCAATAAAATCTCTCCCAAATCCAAACTTCACTTACTGCATAATTAACTGCCACAATACTACACATTTTCCCAGAAAAAAAAGGCGAAAAATAAAAATCCATTACAAATTTGAAGCTAAATTCGGACTGACACCGAAACTAACATGCATTTGACAGCGGCCTCATTGAAAGTGATGCCATTCTCTTTAAAAATCATTCGCCCAACTCAAAATAAACAAAACATATTCGGTAAAATTTCTATTTATTTGACGCGCAAAATATCCTGAAGTGCTTGTCGATCAAAGAATGCCGAAGAAATACTCATCTGTGATGTGTTTATTATCAATTTCAGCGATGCAAAAGGTTTTGGGAATAATTTTTCGGTGTTTTAACACATACAAGGTGATTCAAAATGCTACAATTTCATCCACTACGTCCACTCTTCCCTTGGTACTGTTATCATAGCAGGTTTGCACTTACCGCCTGTGTTTCCATCGATCTCATCTGTATAACGCATTGTTGAGAGCATTAGCACTAGTTTATTTATATATTATACTTTTACTCATTTATCGTTTTCATGTTTGCTGAAAAAAATTCAGGAACCATACGTATTTCGAATGCCAAAGGTATTAAAGTAAAGCAATTATCGCACGTAACGTTTCTACCTGTTTCAGAGATTGGCTGAATTAACCTTTTTACGAGAGAAAAAGCGCTGTTGTCTAATCGAAAAAGTCCATCAGACTAAGCTCCAACGTAAACTTCCAAATTATTTGTATTAAACATTTAAGCATCAAGAATTCCTAAAATTTTTAATACATACTCAGCCTACTAATTTGGAATATATTGACGAAATGTATATCTGCTACGAAATGATTATAGCATTTCATCAATCATTACAAATTCAGAAACGATGCAGTTCGTTCTACATCTATAAGCAAAATCATTAAAAATTTTCCTTCAACGAACTAATTTATCAAAATGTCTCTTAAATTCTCTATCATACAAATTATCAAATCGTTAAGCTCTTAGTAGAAGCTGAAAACGTTGGAATCCCATGGCATGTCAGCAAAACTCCACTCCTGTACCATCTTGCATCCATAAATCCGTCAAATTTATATGGAATGAAAGCAGAACGACTATAAATACCAGAAACTTAATACTGCCTTATTTTCCACCACGTTTGTATTTCGTGCATCTTGATATCTAATATACAGAGGTTTGACTTTTGCAACGTATCTATTTGTGCACTAAGCTATTTCTTTAAGTATGGAGCCCGGAAAATACAATTTCCATTGTGAAAACTTGTATCCGCTTTTAGCAATTTTAGTGACTCCGTTGGACTAAGTGACAATAATCATTACTTTTGTTTTAGTTTTTAATGAAGCTAATGGAAATTTGTTCCATAAAGATTTCTTGCCTTTTTCAATAAAAGAGCTACCTTCTCCGATATTTGGGTCCATTCTGTATTTCTCTTTTGTCGTTTCCCCATTACTTATGATCGTGATTTCTTCCAATATTCCTAACAATTTTTCTACACTGGTCTTTATTTTCAGCTGCTCGCAGAGCTTCCCAGAATGAGGTTCCAACTGAATTCTTAATTTGTCCGGACCATCTAGTTGTTGATGATCCTCTTGATTTTCTCCCCAGAACGTTTGCAGAACCAACTAATCTTTACAAACTATCGTCACCTCTTCAAAACACATGACCAAAAAATTGCAGAATACGTTGCAGACATATTGTGGACAGCCTTTTTTAATCTAGAGTTGGTTCAGAATGGAAACGTTTGTCCTATAAGCTGTGTAAGTAATGCGCAGCATTCTCTTCCAGCACCATATCTCAAAGGCATCATTTTTTTGCGCTCGCGTCCGCAAACAGTCCAAGCCTCTGTCATGTATAGAAATATTGAGAATACAAGGGTATTCACCAGTCTCATCTTAATATTTTAAGAGATATATTTGACTTTCTAAACTTTAGTTAGGCGACTCATTACATTTTTTGCCATAACAATACGTTTTCAAACTTCTGCTTCACAGTTACCATCGTTAGTTATATTAGATCCGCGATAGATAAAACTGTCTACTATCTGGTATTAACTTAATATTTTAGTTAGTTGAATAGTGTAGAATATGTAGACCACCATTATTTTTGTCTTAGCTTTATTGATTTTCAGACCAACTTTATTGCTTTTGTACTCAACTCTTCGCAGGAGATTAAACATTTCTTACGTATTTGTTGCTATTAATATAGTGTCATCAGCAAATCTTAAATTGGAGAGTTTCCTACCAGCCACTGTTACTCCACCGGCTCATCCACCAATAAGTCATCCTGACTTATTCACCATAAATGTTGAATAAGTCAGGTGACAACAGGCATCCTTGTTTAACACCTCTCTTGGTCTTGAATTGGATTTCGAACGTCTGATTTAGCCGTACTGTTGCTACATTGGACTAGAACATTTATAAATTTATGTATATATATATATATATATATATATATATATACAGTGTAGGTAAAATTTTATGGTCGGTATGGTAAAACTTAACAGGATATCTAACACAGATATAAAATCATATTTTCAGCGAATAGACAAAGATAACAATCATATTCCCCCTTGGTCTCCCTCCATAAATCTTCTTGACGCCCATTGCCTGTTAGTGAGACGATTAGTTCCGATCAGAGATATTTTACATATTCTGTGGTTCCGATCCTCATAAAGCTAAAAATAGGTGGTCCTATTTTTTAAATTTTTATCGGAACCGTTTTTCGTAAACTGTAACTAGTTGATTGTTTACCAGTATTCAAATTAGCGAGTACACAAACATATTGGCTATTATCGTTTATGTGTATAAGTATTGAAGTGAAAGAAACTAACGAAGAATATATTTATTATAACTTGAAAAATAAATTAAACAATACAAATAGTACTTACATTTACATGGACTTAAGTCATCTTTATCAGTTTCTTTTTCTTGTACTAGTTAATTTTCAATAGTATAATCTTCTTTTTCTTTTTTTTTTATAGAAGTAACCAGCTTCAACCATCAACTAGTTGATTTTAACGAATTTAACCGAAAATTTAGAGTTTAAAACGGTTTTATTAGGCTGCTGCCATTTTTCTGGAAACCATAATTCAGAAAACATCGCTTTTAAAATTAGTGAAATTATTATTCAGTGGGGTCTAAAACAAAAAGTAAATTTTGCAGTAACTGATAATGCCTCAAATATGGTCATAGCTATTAAATATGTTTTGGAATGAAAACATTTAAATTGTTTTGCTCATACGTTAAATTTATTGATGGAGGACGCACTTAAATGCTGTCGTGTACAAATAGATAAAATAAAAAGTCTTTTTTTCGACAATTCGGCAAAAAACACATTTCAAAAAAGTACCTTATCTTCAGAAACGCTTTAAAGTATCAATTACAACATAACAAAGATCCCAAATCGGCCAATCCAAGACGTGGAAACTAGGTAGAACTTCACCTATTACATGTTAGAAAGAATGACGGAGTTAGAAGAGGCAATCCGTTCCACATTGGTATCAGTTAATACAGACTTAGACTTAGACCAAATCTAAATAATGAAGACTGGATTATTTTTTCGTAATTGTCCCAAATTTTACGGCCTTTTAAAGAAATAACAATAATGAGTGGCCAAAAATACTTGAATGATAGTTCAGTGATTGTTCTGGTACGCTGCCTGCAAAAATCTTGCAATAAAATTTTAGCAAACAGTAACCTTACATCCATAGTATCCGACGTAGTACGGGTTTTTATTACTAATTACGGGATAATTACTAATCTCGGGTTTAGCAAAAAGATTTAGAGGGATAGAATACAGTGGCATATTGTCATTATGTACGTTTATGGATTCACGATTTAAAGTGCAGGGATTTTCTGATAAAAATGACGCTAAAAAACAAAAGAAAGAGTTAAGAAGCTGGTTACTTCTATAATTAAAGAACAAGAAGATTGTACTATTGAAAATCAACCAGTATAAGAAAAAGAAACCGATAAAGATGACTTAAGTCCATGGTGTATTTTTGATCAATTAATTGGACATGACTCATCTAAACGTACACCTGTAGCGAGAGTCCATTACAATGGTGGAAAAACCATCGCCATGTATCTCCTAACTTAACCACTATATTCATAAAGTATTGTAAATGTGAACACATGTTCAAAATCAGGTTTAATTTTAAATAAAAGAAAAACACGGTTAATAAGAAGTAAAGTAAAAAAACTTATGTTTTTAAATGTCAATTTAGACGATTCGTGATTTAATAATAACGTGTAATGTAAACGTAGGTACGATTTACTATTTGTATTGTTTAGTTTAGTTTTCAAGTTATAATAAAATCTTTTATTAGTTTCCTTCACTTCAATAAATATACACATAAACGATAATAGCCATTATGTTTGTTTATGTAGGTAGTTTCTTACTTGAAACTACTATTAAAAAATCATAGTTACTTGTTTACGAAAATCGGTTTTGCGACGTCAATGACCCACCTCTATTCGTAAATACCTGTGTACGCTTTGATTCGGTGATTTGACCACGCGACACGCCACGTTGGCAAATAGTTTTGTACGAAGCTTTTTTATTTATATGCAGTTTAATATTTTTATTGGAAATAAGGCTTAATGTCACTTTAAAATAAGCTTATTTTGATGTTTAGATTTTTAATTCGGAATCGTTTTTAAAATACCAAACATTAATAAATTTTATTTATATAAAACGATTTCCGAAGTATAAATCAAAATGTTATATTACACTTATTGTAAAGTAAAATTGTGGTATATTCCCAATAAAAAACAATAAGCTGCCATTTAAATCCATTTCGCCCAAATTTCATTATCTTGGAGCATTGTTCAAATGCGAAAAAGACAACAGGTCAAATAAAACCAATAAGTTTGGCAACGTTGAATTTCCCCTTTTTATTACATCCACTCCATATCCACTCATTTATGTTCGGTGATATAAAAGGCGGACACCTAATATATCTCTCTCTTTTTAAACAGTTGTTTCTCACTCCATCTCATGTAAGGTCCATATTGACCATAAACTTTTACCTATACTGTATATATATATATATATATATATATATATATATATATATATATTTATGATTTTTAATAAGTGTCACCAGGTGTATTGGTGTGCCCATTTTCATTAAAATCGACCACATAATTATCTAGCTTACACAATCAAATGCCTTTTTATAGTCATCGAAGCATATAATCATAGGTACTTGAAATTCTTTAGACTTTTCAGTGAGTTGTCTCAGGTTCAGGATTTGTTCCCGTGTATCTTTACCCTTTGTACACCCCTTTGTTCCTGAGGTATTTGGTAATGTAGATACGATTTTAATCTGTTTTTTATGATATGCAATAAGATTTTACTAGCATGACGTGTTATTAGTAACAGTATGCGGTAGTTTTCACATCTGGTAGTAGTTATTGTATTGTGTAGTTGGATATAAATTGAGGTACACCAATCAGATTAGCTGAGGATTTATTTCTAAGAAAGTAGGTTCTCTAGAGTAGTCAAAGAGCCACTGATGTACACTGCTGGTACCTCGCTTGTCACAGTAGTTTCGCCATGTTTCCAATATTTCGGGTATTTATTGGTCTTTAGATTATCTTTCTTATCTATTGCAGACCAAGTTTGAGATTTTAATCCTCTGGTAAGGAGTTTTATTTTCTGAAATAAATCCCTCGGTTCAGGAATTCATGTAATCAGCTTTGCCTTTACGGCAATGTTTTCTGATTTCTTTAGATAACGCTCTTTGTTCATCATTTGGAACTAGTTTTATTTTCTTTCCTGCGTTGAATCACAGTCCACGTATTATCTAATATTCACGGCTTACGGCGTGAGGAAACCATTGCCTCACAGTCTTTTGCAGCCTTAATTACCTTATTTTTGAGATAAATCCAAGTGCTCTCAGGGTCACTATCTAATTGGTATAAAGAAAGAGCTTCTTCTTCTAGGCTTTATTAGAAGTCATTGATTTTTGTTGGATTTAGAGATATACGTTTATTAGGGGTCTTCTTTTAAGGACTTTAAAACAAAGTCGAATGTTTAATACCAGGAGTTGATGATCGCTTCCACAGTCTGCGCCAGGATATGTTTTACAGTTAAGGGCCGACGACATCCATTTTGATCTTATTAGGATGTAGTCCATTTGATTTCTTGTTCGTCCATCTTTGCTGCGCCATATGTATAATGTCCGTGAATGATGGTAAAACGCGTTTGTAATTGTAAGATGTTGGTCTTCACAGAACTCCACTAGACGGTCGCCATTCTCATTTCTCTGTCCCAATCCATTTTTGCCTAGCACTCCTTCACTGTTTTCATTAGATGATCCTTCTTTGGCGTTAAAGTCTCCTAAAATTATTATTAGTTTACGATTCGGAATAGCGCTTACAGTTTCTTCTAGACGACCATAGAACCTGTTGACGTCTTCTTCTTGTGAAGCTTTTGTAGAAGCGTATATCTAAACAAGGTGTGAGTATTGGTGGATATTCTCATTTTAATGGATTCTATCCTATCATCAATAGTATTATATGCAATTACGCAGCTACTCAGTTTAGAGGGTACAATTATTGCGACTCCATTTCTACTTCTGTTATCTGGGCCTTAAAAATCCACGTTGCTAACAGTCGTTTTAAAATGCTTTTTACCACTAAGTGAGTTTCTGAAAGTAACGAAAGACTGTGGTCTGCCATTTATTTTTCAATTAGGTGTAACTTTTCAGGGTTTTAGATCAGTCTCTGGACCTTTCATGTACCAATTCGCTAACATTTTCTTAAATTAAGTGAAAACTTGGATTCAGTTGCACAATTTCTGCCAGGTGCCCGGTCACTCACACCTTGGCAGCCGGTAGCATATTTCACATCATCCGAAAAAAAAACAAAACGTCTCCTTTCAAAGGTTGGCGATCCAAATGCCAATTGTAGTTTTGGAAACTGTTGCGCGAAAGATTTCTGTAGAGAAGCGGTCAAACCATCTCATCAGGTCATTTAGCCACGAGTTCTGGCGTCTTCCTACTGATCTTTTGCCCTGTACTTTTCCTTACAGTATAACTTGAAGCAATTTGACTCATGACCCAAACATTGCATTTTCCTCCATTTGATTATTCTTAGTAATTCTTTTGTTTACACATGCGACGAAATACCTCAACATTAGTAATTTTTTGTACCCATGGAATTTTCAACATTCGTCTGTATATATAATCTCAAAGGCATCTATTCTTTTTTCTATTTCAAAGTCCACTGTCCAACTTTTACATCCATACAGTAAGACAGAAAAAATGTAACATCTGATCATTCGGATTCTAAGCTGCAGCTGCAGACTAAGGTCTGATCTTGTAAAAATGTTTTTATGCTCATGCATATTTTCTTGCATGGTTCGATTCTTCCTAGGATTTCTTTTTTTTTGGATTACACTGACTATTGATATTTACTCCCAAATATTTTATGCAATTTACCTGTTCTATTATTTGACCCTTGGCATACGCATGTACGTTTACTGGTGTCTTTGAAAATACTAAAGTTTTAGTTTTGCAAATCTTTAGATGCAAACCAAACACATCGCTCTGCTGAACTACCGCATTTATTATATATTGTAGTTTTTGTGCGTTGCTTGCAGTCGCTAGATAATTCGCAAGTCTTGTTCGTCAACTCCAGTTGTTCTCAGAATTTCGATCATCTGTTGATGGTTAACACAGTCAAATGCTTTTTGATAATTAATAAAACATGCATATACATCTACACTCCTGTCTCTGCATAGTTGCGTTAACACCTTTAAAGCAAAAAGAGCCTCTCGTGTTCCCAATCCGTTTCGAAATCCGAATTGAGTGTCACTCATCTGAAATTCGCTTCTTGTAAATTCGTATATGGATAATTCTGAGAAAAGTTTTAAGGACATGAGACATTAAGCTTAGTATTCGATAATCATTACATTGTGAGAAATTTGATTTTTTTTGGTAATGCTACGAAGGTTGTTTTTAGCCAGTCTGTTGGTATTTTACCTGTGTCATATATCTTATTGAATAGTGCTGTTATTAAGTCTAGGCTTTTACTTTCATTATCTGCAATTAGTTTTAGTATTTCGACATTGATTTGGACCGGTGGCTTTTCAATATTTCTGAGATTTTACTGCGTGAATCACTTTTTCTTTGGTTATTTTTGGGCATTTTTCATTTATTCAATTATCTGTGGACGGTGGAGAAAAAGGTCTCGTTGGCAAAAAGAGTTTGTATGTATTTTTTTATCTTTCCAATTTGTCTTCTGTACCCACAATTATTTCGTTATTATCATTTTTTAATATTGTTGCTTGTCTACCTGCCATTTCTTTTACTTTTTATGAATATTAAAGGTGTGGTATTTTTCCTAAAGTTGTTCGATTTTTAGGAATTTTGTTGACATCCAGTTTTATTTTGCCTCCCTGCACTTTTTTTTGTAATGATTTTATTGATTCGCTTGTATTCTATTGAACTTGTTTTATGTTTTTGTCTTGCGTTCATAAGGTCCATGATCTATTGCGTCATTATCCATTCTTGTTTTTTGTTGTGTTTTATGAACCCGATTCTTCTTCTTGTATCTTTGTTATTTTTGTTTTTAGAGCAGTCCATGTTACTTCAATGTCTGTCTGTACAAAGTTTTCGACCGTTTTTATTTCTTCCTCAAGCTTGATACTTATTTCTTTTTTCTGTTCAAGGTTCTTCTGTTGTGAGATGTCTATTTTTGTTGTCATTTTTTTCTTTTTGACTTTGTGAAATCTTTTTAAACTAAAATCCCAACTTCACTTACTGCAATTGTCATCTTTATGGGAAGAAATTTTCTTGGGAAAATAGTGCAGTAGTTTCCCATTGCCTTGTATATCTGCCGTTTCTGGGGCTATCATTTTCATTGCATGCTACTGTCCAACCTATCGCCGCTACCTATAGCTGTCTGGTTACCCCAACATATATGATAAACATAATAAAGAATCCTTTACTTATAATATTAATTCTGATTTTTTATTACGCCATTGATAGTCTCTATCAAATAAATAATAATAATAATGAATAAATGAATTTATTTATTCGATACAATTGCCTTAAATAATCTTTTATTCATTTTAGTTCATAAATAAACACAATATATTTTAATTATTATATATTATAGAATTAATATAATCGACGAATTCTGGTAATTTCGTAAAAGCTCCAGGCCTCTTAGGAGCTGCACATATTGTTCCCCAGGATACTACTCCAATTTGAATTCCAGATACTACAAGTGGTCCTCCGGAATCACCCTGAAATATAATAATATATAATTAATTATGTAATTTGAGATGAAATTAAAGGCAATATACACAAAACTATTGACAGTAATATCAATTAAAAAATTAAACAAATTTCGTTTTTGTTATTTGGTAAAAATTCGCCTGGACCAGACAAAATAACCAACGGGATTCTAAAACACGAAGAAGAAAGTATGACCCTAGATATGGCAAACTAATATTGCACTGCAAAATACCAGACGCATGGAGAAACAGCATAATGATAACAATGTTCAAAAAGGAGATAAAGAAGACCCCAACAATTTAGAGATATAAACCTAAACACCACACTTAAGCTTACCACAAAAGTCTTAACTAACCACTTTATCAGATCAACAACAAGGATTCAGATACAAAAGATCCTGCATAGACGCCGTATTTGTACTAAGAAAAATCATAGAAATGGCCATCAAGTACAAAAAACTGGTATATCTATGTTCTATAGATCTGACGAAGGCATTCGATCGCATTCAAGTCGAAGACGTGTTACACCTACTGTATAAACGAAACATCTTCATCTTCTTCTTGCCAACAAAGAAATCCAAATATTATGTTATGCAGACGACGCCGCATTAATCGCCAAGACAGAAGACGAGCTCCAAATATTAACACACATCTTTAATAGAACAGCCAAGAAATACAATATGATAATATTAGCAGAAAAAACCAATTTTATGATAATAGTTAAATACCCATTACGATGTAAAATCTGGGAATAGATATAACTAGTTACGGATATATTGAAGACGAAAAACGACAACAAAGCTTAAAAGCAAGTGAAGCGGCGGGATAAAATTAGTAATGTTTATTTTCTGTATTTTTAATACTATTTTTTTTTTGATCGGTACTCACCGGAGGGACCGCAGACGTTCGGATACAATTAGCGTGTCTTAGCAAAGACAATGGACGTCGACTTTGTTAAGTATCAAGACAATTACTCTTGATGGATAGGAATTATTTCGATACACTCCATGGTATGAATATTATCGACGAATATAATTGTGGCACCGGATTCCACAATTATTTGGTGATCAGAAACTGTGTGAAAAAGATGCCACAAATATATCCGTACCAGATATCTGTGTTTCGGGATGCCACAAATATGGCTGCATAGACAGTGTGTTTGAAGGCCATGTTGCCATATTTGTTATAGGAGCAAGTTTCTGCTTTACCTTTTCTGTGATACGGATACTCAGTTGGTTACTATTAATTTTTTTTTATTTAGTGCATCATTTTTAGTTTTCATTGTATATTTTTATGTTTTTAGAAGCTATAGCTTCATCTCAAATAAGTACATTATGTAGAGTCTAGTATGAATAATTCAAGCTGAAATTTTGAAACTATGTATAATGTTTGTAATGACATTAAATAAACAAAATTTTTAAATTAATCATTAAGTATACTTTAAATAATGCTTTTTTTTTTAATAATCTAAATACAGACATCCATTTTGTGAACTAATTATCAATATATTGAGTTTTGTATTTATTTTATTGGCAAATGTTATATACAATTGAAAAGTTCACCTTATAATATTCATAAAAAATCATACATTATATTATCAGCTTGTTAAATAGATTTTAAAATCATATAAATATACAGGGTGTTCCACTAAAAATCTAGACATGCGTGACTGAACGTACATTTAAATTATGTTGAAAAATGTAAATTTGAATTTAAAAGTTGACTTGTGTCGGCGTTTTTAATAATTTTCTAAAATAAGAACAAAGACAATTGTATTCCATAAGTGGTTTTCACACTATATAATTTCAACATACTACCTACCCTGTAATATTCATAATAGACTTTACATGATATAGTTTGTTGATGTCAAGTTTTTAAGGAGCTTTTAAGAATATATAAATATATAGGATGTTCCATAAAAACAAAGCTTTTGGACTATGGTAGACTCGCGTGAGTCACCTTGTACATTATATTTAAAAAGCGCATATTTATAATCGACGTGCTCCAGCAATTTTATAATTTTTTAAACAAGGACAGAAATAATTTTATTCTATAAGCGATTTCCACCTTAAATTTAGTACTACGCGTAGCAAAAAACCATATATTCCATACTTTTTATTGACAGTTGGTATATACATATAAAATTCGTCAGATCAATTTGAATGGTAATAATGAATTATTTGAGGACCCCTAAGATAGCAGGGACACATGAGCATAATCCTATTTAACCTATGCCATATTTTTTCACCCATTTTTCACTAATTTATAATTGTTGCAGTTTCGCAACTGTATATAAATATTTGTAAATGTATTAACAGACTTTTTGATAATTTCTTTTCTCCTCGTATATTTTAAACCAGATTTACCTGTAAGTGACACAGCCGTTTTAAGGGCTAAAGATTGCAAGGCGGGCCATCTGCGAAATATCAGTACATGTGTGTGTCCCTAAAATAAGGGTTTGCGTTACATACAAAACCAGAGTCGAAAAGTATCTCTCAAACGATGAACATGTGTATGTGAACAATGTGAAGACAAAGAGTACCTGATTCCGCATCGGCCAAGAAAGACGCTAATGTGCATCACAAACTTTGGTAGTTGAAGTGTCGCTGAAGACATAATTTGCGATAGCGTTGGGGCTATCTTTTTGATGGAGTAAGGAACAATACACCATATTAATTTGTTGCTGCATATATCAAGTACGTGCACTTGGCATATTTATTTGATATTTGGAACTTCATCGCATTTAAGCCGCGATCGCGATTGAACATCGTCAATTGGACATTTTGCATTTGTTTCGGTTTATTTACTGTATTGTATATATTTTTTTGTATTTTGTTAACACCGATTTTATTTCTTGTACGTTTTGTTTTAATAATTGTACTTATTAATTATTTGTATGCACCGCATTCTTAATTTGTTTTTACAGCGTTAAAATATTATATCCTTATTTAGGTTGATTTTTTTTTGGTAAGATTATTAATTTGGCTTTTATCTTTTTATGTATAGTATGTTTGCGCCTATGGTAGGTTTTGTCTTTTGTTTTGTCAGTGGTTTTTTATAGAATCGACATTTTTGTTTTAGTTGGTTTCTGATTGTCTTTTGGTATGTCGTTTCGTTATTGCGTAATTTTAAGTTTGTATATTCTTCTTTAATCATAATGGTATATTTGGTTATGTATATTTATGTTTAATTTTACACCTTTTTAAAATAGTGTTTTATACAGTTGAATATACATACCCATTTCGAAAGGGGGAAACCAGCGAGTTCTAGATTGAACAGAAGATCTTCTCTCCCCATTCAGGATTACCCTAAATGATATATCGAGGTCATCGTATGTGCAGAACGCAACAATTATCATCCTAATAATTTTTCGCCCCCAAACCACCCTTAAGAGGAGCGATTCTACTGGATTAAGGTTCAAGCTAGCAGAATTAAAAAAAAGCTTTTTGCCTATGGCTCATTTTTTACCCATTTTTGTCTAATTTATTACCAGCCCGATAATTCTTCACCCCAAACCTACCCCTAATGGGACCGATACCCCTTGCTTAATATTCAAGCTAACAAAATTCCAAAAAAATATATTTATGATATACCAGAGTGTTCTGCTAGGTGTTTACAAATTTATTACCACCCTAGTAATTTTTCGGCCTTTACCTATCCCTTGTGATATTTCTGTTATTTCGAAATGTGACGTAAAAATTTTTTTTTCTTTTTTGGAAACGTTCCGGCTGGCAGGAAAAAAAAAATACTTTTTAAATACCACAGTGTTTGACTTAGTTTTTACGAATTTATGACCATCCTCGTAATTATTCACAACTCAACTACGGTTAAAATTAAGGTAAAAAGATCTTGTTTTGCAATTTCACCGTCCTTCACTTATAACTGAAATGAAAAACTGTTCTGTTAACTTTTTACTAAACGTTGTCCACCTTGATAATGTTCTACCCCTAAACCATTCCTATTTGTAAACATTTCCACTGGCTTAATATTCGCGCCAGTGGATTTAAAAAGAAAATTTTGAAATATCACAGTGTTCTGCTAGGTTTTTACGAATTTATTATCACTATAGTAATTTTTACCCCCGACAAACCCTTGTGAGAAGTCAATAATTCTGCTAAGTTAACATTTAAGGTGAAGACATTTTTTTGTAATTATATTGTACTCTATTTAAAATAAGAAACTGCTCTGTTAGTTTTTACTAAATGTTAACCAACTACTCCAATTTTACCAGCCACACATTTACGCTAGCTAAATACAAAAGAAAAATATTTTCGAAAATATGAAATACTCCACCGTTGTGCTACTAGATTTTACTTATTTATTACCACCCTAGTAATTTTTCACCCTTCAACTACCTTCTATGGGAAGCCAATAATTCTGCTAGGTTAAAATTTAAGGTGATATAAAATCTATTTTTACAAGTTTACTGTACTCTACTTGTATCTGAAAGTATAAATTGCTTGCCTAGTTTTTACTTAA
The DNA here is from genome assembly GCA_918026665.1 of Diabrotica balteata. Classification (NCBI taxonomy): domain Eukaryota; kingdom Metazoa; phylum Arthropoda; class Insecta; order Coleoptera; family Chrysomelidae; genus Diabrotica; species Diabrotica balteata. Next base: position 164,379,957 of record OU898276.1, on the reverse strand, counting down.
TTTGACTTCCCCTTATAATTTTTGACGCCTTAAGCGACAGTTGGAAAGTATTCCATGAGCTACACATTCACTCTAGCTAAATGCAAAATCTTTTTGGAAATACAAAAGTGCTCTGCTAGATTTTTACTATATTTTTACCAGACTAGTAATTTTTTTCTCGACTACCCTAATTGAAAAGAATTTTGAAATATTACTGTGTTAAATAATATATATTTTTTAAATGTTTAAATGTTGAAAATGTAAAAGTACTTTATTACAAAAATTATAAATTTTAACTGTTTTAAAATATTTACTGGGATTAGAATCGCTAGTACCCTTTTATGAATATAAAATAACAACGTTGAGTTTTATTAAATAAAACTGAATTATTATATTCCACGTAATAATAACCAGGTAAGAAATATTCAATTGGCAATAGTTTTATTACGACTATTACATTAATTAGCTAATTATAAAGGCGGATCGAGACACCTTGCGCACCTATTGTTAAAAGATTAAAAGATTTATTAGGTACCTACCTGAAAATTTCGAAAATAGTTTAGGTATTAAATATTATAATATTCAAATAAGAATTGTATTAAAGATTGGTCAGAACATACTGTTTATTTAGGGTATTAGTTGTATAGCATAAATAATTTATATTACTTGGAAAACATTTTAGGAGATAAATATTTTAAGAATATTCAATTGAGACGGAAATTACAGGGTAGTCAAAGTTTAGTGAAAACAGAACACTTTTTTATTTTAGTTATAAGTAGAGGACAGTGAAATTTTAAAAAATATTTTTTCACCTTAAATTTTAACATAACACCGTTATTGACTTCTATAGGGGTGAGTTGAGGAGTAAAAAATTACTAGGGTGGTAATAAATTCGTAAAAGCCTAGCAGAACACTATTGTATTTCAAAAATACCACATATTTTTCTAACTCCACTGAATATTAAGCTAGAGGGAACGTTTTCAAATAAGATTGGTTTAGGAGTGGAAAATTATCAGGGTGGCCAAGTAAAAATTTAACAAAATAATTTTTTTATTTCAGTTATAAGTAGAGGACAGTAAAATTGTAAAAGAAGATTGTTTTACCTTAAATTTTAACATAACATACTTATTGACTTCTCGTGCGGGGTGATGGAGGGGTAAATACTTACCTAGGGTGGTAAAAAATTTGTAAAAACGTAACAAAACACGTTACGTATATCATAAATATTGTTTTTAGAATTCTGCTAGCTTGAATATTAAGCTAGCGAAACCGCTCCCATCAGAGGTAGGTTTGGGGGTAAAAAAATTATCGAATTGGTAATAAATTAGTGAAATATGGGTGAAAAATATGACGTAGGTTAAATTGGGTTCCGCTCATGTGTCCCCGCTAGCTTAAGGGACCTCAAGTTTTGATCTGATTATAAAAGCAATCTGTTACGTTTCCCGATTTCTTTTTGTAATACAGCTCTGTTTTCTGTAATGGATTTGTCACATTGTTCTTTGTCCTCCAAGCAGGTCTAATTTAAAGAATAGTAGGTTTTATAACATGTGTATTTGGTTAATAAGCTTAGTTTGCTCTAAATATCCACATTATTTCCCTACATATGCATTGTAAAATATTCTAATCTACAAATATAAGGGTATTTAACATGAATATTTATTTATTTCAAACACCTAGTCAGGTGGTGTTGGTAAAACCTTATAGAGGTTTTGGTCTAAAAAAAATTAGCTCATCAATTAGTTCACACAGAGCAATCTATCACTAGCTATGTTTTATCAATAGCACACCCGGGCTTCTCAATCGGTCAGAACCTAAACGGAGAGTTTTCGGCCGTGAAAATCTGAATTATCTGAAAATAATATTCTGATTTATGATAGCCATGATTTTTCTTAATATTAATTATTTTCCTTTATATCAATTTGCCTTAAATTTGAAAAATGAATGTTTAGAAAGTGTCATTAGATGACTTTTTCTCGGAGGTTAGAGCTAGTGTATCTATATAACGTATACCAGTATTAGCAGACCAGTTTAAAAAGATTAAAATACAGATCAAATTAGAAAATAATTCGAATCGTCAAGCAAACGTTAAGCGATGCAGCAGCCCAGCATTTTTATGTTAAATAGCAATAAATGCGATCTTAGAATTGATCTTCGCGTACGTATGACATATTGCTATATCTTTCCAGTGCTATGGATCGACAGAGTTAAACATGAGGAGCTCCTTAGATGGCTGAAATAAACAACACAATTGGTCAATTTAATAAAGAAATGCAATCTGGAATACTTGGCACATTACGAGATATCCTGAAAAATATGAACTTTTGCATGTGATCATTCATCAGGGAAAGATCCAAGATAACCATGCTCCTGGTAGAAGAACATTATGGCTAAAAAATTTAAGGCAAAGGTACGGAAAATTGACTACATCATTATTTAAAGCTGGTGTTAATAGTCACAATAACGAATATGAAAGCCAACATTATACCCGACAATAGGTAATGGTCTTGGAACGAGAATAAGAATACGAATTAGTTATAAAATATCATAATTAGTTTGGCTGTAAGATTTGATAACATGTTGATTAATGTTGAAAACTGTCAAAGGTACTGCTGCGGCTGCTGTTATACATCATAAAAGCATTGAATCGCTTAACGTTGGCTAAACACTCCCATTGACATCAGTTGAGCGCAAATTTCATAGTATTATCAAAAACAGACAAACTGTCACAAATATCAAATATGAAATTAATTCTCTTTTTCATTTTGATCAGTACTTTGAGAAAGGAACGGCTGAAACATCAGTAAAAAGTAATTTCCACATAGTTGATTTAATTTAGCAGCTAGGAGTTTTATCAACATTCAGGAGTTTGTAATATGGAGGTTTCAAAATCAATTCCAGATTCACGAACTACAATCACCAAACCAGAATATCCATTCATTTTTGAAGAAATTGGACAATTATTAATTTTTCACTCCATAACAAATTTGTCATAGTTCGTTTTCTCACATAAATACGGTTAATAATCTAAAATTTTACAAATTGCAATACAGATTATGGGCCACATTAAACACACATTTCGGGACAAAATGTCGTGCTTTATTTCATTCATAGTCAATTCCGAATTAGAACAGTGGTTGTGAATCGATTGTATTTACATTTCTATACAGTACTTTCTAAAAAGTACCTACCTACTTATAAAATAGCAAGCTTAAATTCGGTAATGTTGATGCATGAAAAGATTTTAGCACAAAAACAAGAGTTGAAAATTTCAAGTTTTCGGCTAAAGAAAGACCTTTAATATTGACATCATTTTGATACCTGCTTGTCTCTTGACCCCACTGAACATAAAATCCCTACTTTTAAAAAGACGATCTAGAAGCCGTTTAAGTTCATAGTTTTTGTTTAAATTGCTTTATAACGCGATGACGATTTGTTTATTTATTTTGTTATTATCATTTTTTCTGCAAACGTTTAGTTATTTCTTGAGGAACATTGACAGATTCTGAACATTGTTTTTAAATGGAATGTTCCATACTTTATTATATAAATGTATAGGTCCTTCTGAGAGAAGGATTGATATAACTGCTATAGCGGTATCAAATCACATTAGGAAATTGGAAAAGATAAATCCGGGTCTACAATGGGTTTGTTTAGCATACAGAGCCTGATTTTTTAATTTGAATTTTAAAATGCCATTTGATACAAAAATTTATCAGATTACAAAGTAAACAATAATTGCTATAGTGTTTTGATGATTGGCCGTTGAGTTAAAAAACGGCATAATGTAGAAAAACGCTCAAATTTGACATCCGTTATTTTTGTGACAACGCTTTGATTTGTGTTTTAAATTATTATATACAGCTCTAAAAATTAGGTATCATAGGATATACCATTCTGTTTAAAAAAGATCCAAGATTAGCGTTTTGAAATCTCCATTTCCAGTAAGTCAAGAAGATGTTTGAAAAGCACTTTAAATCATCTGATTCTGAAATCACAGTTTTCTGAGATTTAAAAAAGAGTATTCTTCACTTAAAAATAAAATAGTTTCCACGTATCCGAAAAATTACAATGAGTATGCGACCAACAATAATTCCACAATTTTTCTCTTCAAGCTGGTCGGATGCAAATCTTGAGATAAGTCTTTTAAATTAACAACTTAAACTACAATAGGCGCTGTAATTTGATAATAATGATAAAATTTGAAACATAGTATTTAGGTTTTCTTACTGTCCTTCATATTCAAAATTTATTTTTCAAGTAATTTTTATTCGCAATTGGGTCATACGCGCCAAAGGACGAGTAATTCTATGATTTTTACAAACTTACATAATTTGCATAAAAAATAGATGTGAAAAGTTATACGAATGACCAGAGCACATCACTGAGTATAGACAACTTTATTTAAATTAGTATGTGATACTCAAGCTAACTATAATGTTTGGAGAAATAAAATGCTTCTTTTCTTAAACTTAATATTTCTTTAACCTGTCCTAAAATTATTATCCTTAACATGGTCAACATCGAAATCGCGTATAAGAAAATGGTTGCACGATTGTGGCACCTTTAACACACTAATGCCATTTATTCCCAAATGCGAAATAAAACTAGTTTTATTTCAACTGAAATGTGCAACACCGCAAGGTCATCTTAGAGGGCGCTACTTTACGACCACGCCCATGATGCCACAATTGCGTGTGTAAATTAAATCTGCCTCATCCTGATTTCTGGCAACATACGCAGAATCAGCGTTATACATTTATTATTTTAGCTCTATTCGGTCCTATCCTAGCAAAAAAATACCTATCGAAAGCCAAGTGAAAACAACAGCATATAAAATTATTTTGATAGTAAATACTACTAAAACAAAGAGGATATTGAGAAAAAAAATTGTGGTAACGTGTGTAAGTTACCACAATTTATGAAGTTACCATAATACAGGAATATGTTCACACAGGTTACCACAAATATCGCTACACACACACACACACACACTACACTAGGTACCTGACTGTACCATGCCAATGATCATAGTTGTCGAGGCATTAACTTTAATAAAAAAAAATATTATTTTTTTTGTTGACCGAAAGTGTAGGTACTCCACTAACAGAGTTTTCTTAGGTTTTATATAACTGTTTTCTGTCGAAAATTCAGGACACGAAAGACAAAAATCCATGCAAGGTTTATTGCCAATATAACAGATTATAAAATTAATATAATTTGCAGCTTTTATTTTATTAAACAAAGCATACACTATAAAACAAAAGTTAAATTTCAAGACAAAATAAAGTTATTAAAACCGTCCAAACTATCCATGATCACACAATTAAACCCCCGATTATCCTCTAATTTGAATTAAATAGACTTGTTGGTTAAGGCTGATGATTAAAGGGTCGTTATAAGTTTATCTATCAAGTGAAGGCAACAGCAAGTTTTAAAATTTCTGGTGTAAATCAAAGAAAATTGTTTTTGTCACGGAAGCAACTCGCTAGAAAACTAATGTTGTTAATTTATAGGTAAAGTTATTTAGCAAGAAGGGAAGCGTTTTGTTTGGTAGATAATGCTAGGTAATTAACGAAGTAAAGAGATTATTAATGTGCAGGTAAAAAACAGAGAAGCGGGCTTTAATTGACTCCGAGACAGATTAGGTAGATTTACACATACAGGGTATCCTTGCCCAAAAACGCTTCAAACCTATTTTCAAGGGGATATTCTGTAGGCTAGTTTTTAATCCTAGATTACCGGACATTCGCAAATTTTACGATCCGCATACTTCTTTAAGTATTTTCGGCTACTTACGGTCACCGCTCGGCCTTGAGCCGCTCGTGACCTTCTAATTTAGTGGTTAGCTAGATAGTTGTAACGATACGATCGTTAATAATACAAGATTTCGAAAGTTAGCAAAAACACATTCAATAATGAACTAGAATACCTACGATAGCTACTAATTCGCCGCCGTAAAAGTAGGCAATTTATAATACTGTCTAATATATCGATATGTAGGCAATAATAGAATCGATTCCCTTGTGATTAAAAAGGAAGGGAACAAACCCAACCTTCTTATCTATGAAGGGAACGCTGTTGATTTTAGAACAGAACTTCAGATAGTGAAGTTGATAAGTTTATCACGGCAGGCAGGATCTTAGAAAAAAGAAAAAAATTTAAGTTATTTTTTTGAATTTTTTTTGGGAAATGTGAAGAGTTGTTTTTTTGTTTGTTTCAAGAAGTTATTTACTTGGTGCAATTTTTAAGAATTTACATTGTTTTATGAAAGAAAACCCTTAGAAAGGGCGTAGGAAATTTCGACACTAAGCAGGTAGCGACTAAAATTTAATGGCAATTTTCGACACCAGCCCCAATTCCCGTTTTTATCTTACAGGTATATTCGACACCAAATAAATATAGCTGCGACATAAATAAAATACCATAATTAATTAATTTATTTATTTTAATAAAAGTAATGTGCATTTTATTTCTTTATAACTGTATATAATATCTAAATACAATTATACCTATAATATACAATAGTACCTAATTTTTGTACATTTTACCGTTAATATACTTGTATACAATGATTTATTTGCTATTATAGGAATGATAAGATACAGCTTTTATAAAATCTAACCTACGTATTTGTTGGGATCGTAGTTTATCCATCATTTTCTCCAAAAATGCCAATTTAGCCTTAACAGTAGTATCTTTGATTTTTGCTGGTATATGTAAACTATTTATTTTGACATAAGTGTCTACTTGAAATTCTTTTAACTTTTCAATAAAAATAAAAATAGAAGGATGTGTTGAATAAAAAGAAGAATTAAATCTCGAATGAAAGGATTCACAGGCATTTGTGGTCCTCGCAATAGACGGATTCTGATTAGACCATATGTGTGGTGGAAATAGAGCGCTATCGAAAATGTAATTTTCCAGTAAATAATCTGCATATATATCAAGTGCTGCGTTTATAGGTTTATATGACATTAAATCATAAAGAAAGCATTCTTCAACTTCTGCTGGATTTAAATAAGTTAAACCAAACGTATGCCTTAACCATTTTCTAATTTCTGAATTTGTATCCTTATATTCTTGTACCAAACCCAAAGATTGAATTTTTTTAAACCAGTTTTGGTGTAAGTGAAAACGGCATCCACTAATTTTTGCATTGGGCCACATATACAATAAAGCACAGTGAATTGCTTTTTCAAAGTCCACAAATATTTCAGTTGGCTCTAATGATAATTGAAATGTTTCAAAAATCTTAGACCTTAATAAAGAAAATAAATTTTTGTATGTCATTGACAATTTGTCCTTTAACAAACAGTATGCTAAAGGAACATAATGTCCATTTTCCAAGCCATGTATAGTAAATAATTGTAGAAAATATTTGGTACTGTATGAAAATGTACCATCCATATACAAAGTTTTTAATTTACACAACAAACGAATATTTGTCTCGCATGAAAATACAATTACATTTAATTCAGGATAATTTAAAAACAAAAAACTTTCATTGCGACAGGTTTTAGGAGAATAATTACTAACCGCGTTATGGACTTCTGATATGCTTCTTGGTAACGGACCTGGTAACAGTTTACGACGACAGTTGTAAATGTTCTTTCTTATGCTAGCTATGTCAGGAACCGTCAGCAAATTGGCATCACACTTAGCAACAGCAGTTCTTGTAATTTTGGTAGGCTTTTCCGATATGTCCTCTTGGGCTTTTCTTTTACATGCATTAGTTACCATCTTTACTTCAAGCTTTTTTGGATCGGCTTCATGATTATATACCAAATCACTTCTTGTGATGGTGAGGTCCTCACAGCCTATTGCAAACACTTTTGCGGAACACTTAGTGTTTCTTTGGATGCAGCGCCAAAATATCTCGCCGCTTTTTAACACTTTCTGTTTCGAGAACGAATGATGTTCCACCACTAATAAATCTCGACCACGGGAACTTTTTATCAAATTCATTTTTTAAATATCCGTATACGTGCACAAGTCAACGTCAAACAAGAAATAAATTACAACTGAAATAATTTAGTCACAAGTACACAAGTGCCACGCCCCCCGCCGTGACAATAAATATTGGGAGAACCTGCTTGTCCTGCTTGGGTGCAAATGTCCATAGCCGCTAATTACCTACCTACCTGCTTTACGCCGCGGTGTCGAAATTTCCTATAATAAAATTTGACCCTTCGATTACCCTAGGTACAAAGACAATTTGGTGTCGAAAGTTCTCCCGCCGCTTAGAAAGATTCTGGTAAGTTACTTTCCATACACGTACATCTTCCATTTAAATTTACCAGTTCTCAATCATTTAAACTTTCTTACTTTAGTCACCATTTCCAAAAATCATTCTTATTTTTTATATACATATATAAGTAAATTCCAGTATGGAAATATTAAATATTTGAGCCAAGGTCATATAATGACCACTATATTCTAGTTTTTGTTACTAGAACAAAAACTGTATTAAGTACAAGAACACAGAATAAAAAGGTTTTTTTGTTCTCTTGTAGCCTGCCTGCTCCAACTTAAAGTATTTGGACTTTTTATTTTTGGATTTTGGAAAGAATAATTTTTAATTTTTTTGGAAGTACTTGGGATTTGGGGAAAAATTGGACGTTAAGTTGGGGAAAAGAAGATATCTAATTTGTTATTTTCTGGTTGGTCTACCAGGCTGCTACCACTAAATGTAGGCTGAGCCATCTCAGAGCCCACGTGGACATCAGACAGCTGATGAATGAATACCCCTTCGCAGCAACCATACCATAGGGTTATTAAGTACAATTAATATAAAATTTAAAACAATTTAAAACTGTTTTTTATATAACATATATCTATATCCTCGAATACTTATGCCTTCAACTCAAGTGGGTTATGAAACAGGTTTGTGCACAATCTCTGGTAGTACCCTCACTTTGCTGAATCCTTTAAATTGTCTTAATTTTATTATTTCATATTTGCTTTAAACTTTATTTATTTATTAATATTTTATATTATACTTATAATAAGTTGTCAGGATATATTATCGAATTTTATGGTCATTTGTATGTACCTTCACGTATCAAATTAATGTAGTATTGTTCTAATATCTTAACTGACTATTGTCATATTTTTTAAACTGCCTTTTATGAACTGGTATAATTATTATTTTTATAATATTTTTTGTATATAATTATAGTTTGGGTCATAGTTTTAGGTCACTGTTCTTTTGTAAATATTATTATTATATTATATCGCACCCTCAGTGCAAGACTGCAGTAACTCGAAATTTTATGAAAATGAAGTAATCATGGTATTCGATTGTAAACATGCATATCTATCCCCTGTAAAACTTAAGTAACTTTCAAATGCTCAACCGGCTAAATATTACAACAACAGTTTAACTATTTTGAATTTTTGTACATAAGTTCTGTGCAAAACTGTTGTAATTCTAATTTAAGAGAGTTACAACAGTTTTGCACAACACGGTTTCGAATTGCAATGGTTTCGATAACAAGCAATGAAAGGCACGAAGAAAGTAGGATATTTGTTATTTTAGTATCTATATCTGTGGTGTTTAATTTTAATATACAGCATGTCTATGTAATCTATTAACGGCTGAGATAATAAACAAAGATTTACGAGAACAATCTATTCATGTAAGTTTTATGTCCTTTGTGTGACATTATATTTTCCATAATGTGTGCGATGTCGTTTGACCATTTATTTATTAGATTGGATTAAAACACATAAACTATGACTAATTGTTTACAGCCAAAAAGTATTTTTTCTTATGCAAGGAAAAACAGTTATCTTAAAAGTTGTGTATCAACAATACTGACAGGTTAAAAATATCTATTCTTAGAAAATTTGTTCTATAAAAACTAAATACCAAATTGTATTATCATATTGTCTCCCCGTAATTCCCAACTTTTACTGAGGTAGTGATTTCCAATCCTTTTGGTAATTACTGTACTCAAGGTAGCCTGATTTACATATTTTTATTATAGTCCTTTTGTTTGAATTTAAACAAAATATTGAAAGTTTTACAAATAATTTTTCTACCTTGTTATGACATTGTCATTACAAAGCGAAGAAATTATGGCTATCAGAAACATGTACAAAGATGGAAAGATTAAATTGTCGCTAGCGATAAGCCGTTTTATTAGGTACCTATTTATTCTGGGTAGCTATCTGATTTCTTGGAATCTATTAAATGTAAAGTTTAATACCATACTCAACTCCAAGCTTCAAGTTTTTAATAACAGGCCACACACAAAACGCTGGTGACAACATGCACTCATTAATAGAGCGGCAAAAGAAAAGATTGCTGAAGAGCGGTCCAATTTATGTTCCTACTGAATGGACAACTGCAGTGAAATGTAGCAAAAAAGTGGTTCATCCTACATAGTCCGGGAAATGGAAACAAAGGACTTCAGTGATTTAACTGTTTCCTTTTCGTTGGAAAAAACTATAAAATTGATCAAAATAAAGAAAATGTGAAGTAGGACAACTGGACAGATATAAAAATTCTGCAATGTAGAAAAGATAGTCCGCACACAATTTTCTTTAAGTACAACTATGATGATGAACTATGGAATTCTTTTAATCTAAAAAAATCATCACGGACTACACATAATATACGAGAAGTGCTACTTAAACCTGCCTACAAAGAACAGCCAAAAATTCAAATGGCCAAAAAGATAGATTTGGTATACTTTTGCCATTCGGGTATGATACCAGAAGCCCACCATAGTTTTTATAAAAATGTTTTGGCCCAAGATGATATACGAGAAGAGAACAACAACTAACAGAAAATGTGTCTGCACTTTTTACAATTTTCTCTGTGCAAAAGTGTTGTAACTTTAAAATTCTAATACTAAATGTGTAGTGATTAACAATTTTTTCCATGCAAAAGTGTTGTAACTTTAAAATTCCTAATTTTTTTAGCAATAATAGCAATAATATTAATATTATTTTATTTAAATTTCTATTTTTGGTTAATATAGGCTGAAAAGCATACAAAATCATAATTAAATGTTAATTTTTCTTAAAACTTGTGTCTTATTTTACCGATATTAGCACGAAAATAAACAAAATCGTCTTTATCTCGAAATTTACTTATTCTGACTTACTGCAGTCTTGCACTGAGGGTGCGATATATATATATATATATATTATTATATATATATATATATATATATATATATTATATATATATATATATATATATATATATATATATACATATTATGGTTTTGTGGGCTCTAAGGATTCTAATATAGTGTATAAAGCATTTTAGATTTTTATTTGTTTCCTATCATCTTTTATTTTTCAGTTAGTATATAACTACATATATACCAAATTGGAGTGATATTCAAAATTCACCCTGGCGCCCATCTCAAGATCATCTTTAAAGGATTGATCTAACCGTTGGTTACTTCAGGCAAGCAAACGTGCCAACCTCCTCTCTGAGCAGAACTCTCATTCTCTTGAGCTAAGCCTATTCTATTGTAGTGCTTCAAGTAAAATTTATATTTTCTTTTGTATTGGTTACATTCCCTGTTGTTTAACAATTTTATTTAACCATAAGTATTCTTATTCACTACACCTTATCTTCATTAAATATAATTTCCATTTAAAAGATTAACACTTGGCTTTTCTCTTTCTCATTTGCAAAAATTATTTTTTCCTTTTTCATTGGTAACATAGTGTCGTGTGCAGCTGTACCATTTAAAATTTCTGGTATCTACGATAGTTTTATTAGTAGGTGTATATTATTTTTGGCTATTTCCATCGTTTTCGAATAAATTTCATAGAGGTAAGTTGTTAGCCCCCTTTTTTGTATTCTTGGTTTATATATAAATTTTGGAATTTACTATTTTATTTGGGAATACAGCCAAAATTTTAGTTTGAAATTGATTTATTTGACGTTTCGACTTCTACTTTGAAAATCGTTTTTTGTAATCGGTATTTTGATAACGATTTCAGAAGTGGAAGTCAAAACGTCAAATAAATTAGTTTAAAACAAACATGGTCGCTTATTCCCAAAGAAAATAGTAAATTATATAAGATGTCCCAAGGGAATAGCTTCAGAACAATATATTTTAAAAATCGGGGTATGTTATACGGTCCATTTGAAAGCGTAATTTCTCTGTGGTTAGAGCATTCAAATACATCTCCTGTTTTGTGTATGGTTTAAGGTATTTTAATATTCCAATCGTTGGGTTTTCTGTGTCCATATTTCTTTTATGAGCTGCTGTAGTACCATAATTGTATCGTGGCCACTTTCTTTATATAGTTCAACTAGATTATCTATAAGTAATGCTAATTATTAGCATTTGCCATTAGCAATGGGAGTTAGCAATAAGCTGTCTTAATTTTATTTTAAATTATAATATAAACTATACCACGCAGTGGTCAAAGCTAGTGAAGAACACGCATTACCTATTGAGACTTTTGCTCAGAAAATTATAATAATTCTTATTTATAAAAGTATTTAATTCTAAATTTTTTTAGCAGTAAGGTTTTGCAATATATCAGTTGTAACTCTGCTATATATAATAAATAGTTAAATCTTTAAATACAGAGTATATTTTCTGGTTTATCTCCACCAAAACATTTAATAAAATGATAATAAAATGAGGACATTTAATAAAAATGAGGGCAAAACGATGGTTGAATCAGTTCTTTGTTATGGCTCTGAAGTATGGACAATCTAATGCAGACCTGAAAAGAAGATTGTTGGCAGTTGAAATGGATTATTTGAGAAGAAGTGCTAGAACATCAAGGCTGGAAAGGAAAACCAACGAATCTATAAGAAATCAGATGAATGCTACAGAGTACGGTCATAGACAGAATAGAAAGAAGAGGTTTAAAATGGTTTTGGACACCTGTTAAGAATGCCTGACGAACGTTGGCCCCAAAAACTTCACAGATGGAAGCCCCCTGGTAGAAGAAAAAGAGTAGACCTCGAAGCTCTTGGAATGAAGGTATTAGAAGAGGAATGGAATCGAGAGGTTTGGAGGAGGAGCATGCTTGGACCGAGAGGATTGGCGGAGGAGGACGGGAATACGGCGATAGCCGTCTCCACGATGTATTCTATTTACAAATTGGATTCTGTGATATATATATATATATATATATATATATATATATATATATAGGACATTTCAATTGGGTTAACTCACTCACTTATAATTACTCACCTCACATGTATCTTTTCCTCCTTGCTCGTAATAACCGGCACAGAACATCCTCCTCGTAACCCATCCACTAGGATAATATTCAGCACATGTCTCGGTAGAAATGACAGGTAACATAACGACTTGTAACTGATGAGAAGCTGGCAGATGCTCTCCCAAACGACCCCATCCCGTAGCATATGCTTCTAAACCGTCAGTTATTTGCGTTCCAGCTGTTGCTAATGAGATTGGACTGACTCCCGTTCCAAAGGATAAAGGTCTTGCAAGACGAAGAATGCTAATATCGTTGTCGTACGTGCTATCGTCAAACCCATCATGTACGAAGATTTTTTCTACCTCGTATAATGTACCCTGCTCATCTCTAAAGGAAGAGTTTACTCGTACAGCCAGCACCGATTCCGTAACACTAAAATGATTTAAAAACTTGATGTAAATAAGATTGACGTTTATTGTTTTTATGATAATTATTTTGTGTAATACTTAAAACTGAATTAGTCTGGAGAAAGATATTAAATAAGCATCTAAAGCAATTAAAAGTAATTGCTTCAGATGTACGATTTCACGTTGCTAGTTCCATTGACTTGCATAATTAAAAAAAAAGTCAAACAAAAAGACAGTATATTGTCAGAAAAATAAAAAAAATATTGCATTGTATGCCTAAGGTGTATTCGCTGTGAGTTTCGCCGGTAGCGCTCTCTCGCGGTTTGAAACTTGTACTTTTCTTGTAAAATCAGTGTAAATGAAATATGACAAAACGAGAAAAATAGATATTTATTTAAAAATACAAAATAATGAACTGAAATATTATGGTAAACTGATTAATAAACTAATACACAGAATTAATAGTAAAAGTAATTACGCCTTGTTATTTTATTTATTATAATTATAATATTTAAGATATAAGTTCTTGCGACTGGATGACTACTTATGCAAGAGGTCATTGAGAAAAAGAAGAAGTTTATATGAAAATATTTAATGGTTAAAGCAAATATTTAAGGTTATAGACACTTAAAACGTCTATATTCTGGTTACCTTTACCTCTGTAACTTTGTAATTCTTGTTTTTATTTTACATTTTTATTCTGTTTTTGCTCAGTTATTTTTTATGTGCGTAGGCCTTAGTGCTTAGATATCAATTTGTTTTAATTCTTCTTCTTCTTCTTTCGTTTTATGGCCTCCACCTCTTAAATTTGTTTTAATTTTATCAAAATGGATATTAAACATTATACTGGTTTTAAGTCTATATCACATGATATCCCATTTCAACCAGCTACACCAAAAAAGGGAAAAGGTTTAGTTGATGCAGGGCATGTACGCAATGTTTCGGAATATAATAGCTTTTTAATTTTACACCATACAAATATCATGTTTGCATTATAGGTTATTTACTTATTTTTCTCGTTGATAGCAATAATCCATTTTTCTCTTTGAACTATTTTATGCTTGGCAACAGGAAATGAATAAAATTTACAATGACTGTTGTACCCAGTATTTTTACATGTATCATATATTTTTCTTTTTGAAAAATCCATATTCGCCATTATTTGAATGTTTACAAGTTAAATGCACAAAACTGCCACTAACAGCGTTGGTAAAAACTGTCAAATCCCCTCTACTCATCGGCTCACAGCGAATACCTATTTCTGTTTTTATAGAAATTGTAAGCACAGAAACCTATTTTGTACGAGAGTTAAACAGATTCCCTCCAAAATCTTATGGAATAGCATCCAAAAGTGGTTCAGGAAAACGGAAAAATAATTTTTTTCCCCAAATAAAAAATCTTCTTTTATTCATTTCCATTGACTTTGTCCTCATTAGACAAAGATTTTGTAATTCTATACTGTCTGCCAAAACTTACCCTGGAACAGACATCGGTTCAGACCATAACACCATAGTAGTCACATTACGAACCAAATTGAAATTGTTTAAAAAACCCACACAAAGTAGATTTGATATTAAGAGATTAAGGGAACCACAAACAAAGGAAAACACTGAGAAAAACTCTTACTGACAATCTACGTAATGCCCAAGAACTGAATAAAAGTAGCTACAACATTGATCAGAAAATGGTAAAATATAAAAGTAGCAATAATTAAAACAGCAAATGAAAACTTAAAACCAAAGAATAGAAAACATGAAGACTGATGACTGAAGAAATACTACTATTAGTGAATAAAAGAAAACCATTCAGAACAAAAAATCCAATTAAATATAATGAAACTGATCTATTAATTAAAAAGAGAATAAAAGAAGCTAAGGAGAGAATGTTAAATGTGCACTGCCAAGAACTAGAAGAAATTGAGAAAAAAATATAACTTTTTTAACATACATAAAAGAATTAAAGAATTAACAAGATAAAAAAAAACACTTCAAACTAGGCAACCAAGAGATGAAAGTGGTGCACTTATAAGAGATATAAATAAAAAAATGCGGAGATGGACACAATATATAGCACACCTTTTTGAAGATAAAGAGAGAACCAGAAGCACCAAAAGAATTTAAGGATGATACTGGGCCTGACATTATACGAGAAAAAATTAAATATGCAATGAAACAAGCTAAAGTTGGTAAATCTTCAGGGCCTAATGAAGATCCTATTGAATTACTCAAAATTGTGAATACTGAATCTGTTGATCTTCTTTTGTATCTATTCAATACCATATATAGAACAGGTATAATACCTAAAGAATGGCTTCAACCAACATTCATACTGCTTCCCAAAAAATCCAATGCAAAGGAGTTCAAGGAACATCGCACCATAGCCTTAATGAGTCATGTCTTGAAATTGTTTTTAAAAATAATTCACAATAGAATACATAAGAAATTAGATGAAGGCATAAGTAATACACAAATGGGATTTCAGAAAAGACTGGGAACACGAGATGCACTGTTTGCAGTAAGTGTTCTTTCGCAGAGATGCTTAGATATTAATCAGGAAGTATATGCCTGTTGCATTGATTTTGAGAAGGCATTTGACAGAGTGCAGCATAATCGGCTTAAAGAAATTTTATTAAATACAATCATAAACAGTGGAGACATTAGAATCATATGTAACCTGTGACTAAAAATAAATTTGAAGAACACCAAGTTTCATGGTATTTACAAAAGCACAAAACATCAAAGTTAAGCTAGTACTAGATAATACAGAAATTGAACAAATATCTTCGTACAAATACCTTGGAGCATGGATCACAGAAGATACTGATCAGACAAAAGAAATAAGATGCCGCATTGAAATTGCACGGTCAACTTTTAATAGAATGAGAAAACTTTTTTGTATTCGCGATCGCTCCGGATAAGAATGCGACGATGTTCTATTTTCTTTACCCTTTTGTATGGAGTGAAGCTCGGATACTTAAAAAATCCAACATAAAAACCTAGAAACATTCGAAATGTGGAGTTACCGACGTATTTTGAAAATATCGTGGATGTATCGCAAAACAAACGAATAAGTTCTCGAACAACTAGGAAAAGAATGCGAAGTTTTAAATTCCATAAAAATCAGGAGACTGGAATACTTGGGACATAACACGAGAGGTAAAAAATACGAACTACTAAGTAATATAATGCAGGGTAAAATCAAAGGCAGAACAAGCGTAGGAAGACGTAAAATCTCGTGCCTACGCAATCTCCGTGAATGGTTTGGATGCAGTTCAATTGGACTATTCAGGCGCGTAACCAACAAAATTATAATCGCCAGAATGATTTCCAATCTCCGATAGGAGTGGAACTTGAAGAAGATTCATTTACAGACAAATATTTATCATTTTGGAAACTTTTTCTGTTTTGTTACAATTTTGATGAAATTTGAAACCTATATTGATAGCCCATATTAAAATTAAAATTTACAAGACTAACGGAAAACATTAAGGGGAGTCTAAGTAAGGGTTAGTTAGGATTCGTCAGAAAATAAAATATTTTTCGAACAATTTAAGTTTTCACTTAACATTTCCTTCGCCGATATATAGAAATTAATTTTTCTTTGAAAATAATTTTCAATAAATTGATGTAACTGAATCTTAAAACGGGTAAAATTTGTTTTCCTTTATAAATATTTATATAGATATAATTAATAAATATTGTATAAATATTATATTAATATTGTATAAAGTATCGTTGCGCTTTATTGTGCATTGGTTTTCTTTTTAACAATTTTTTATATACTTAATAGTTTAGCTGTAACTTTTTAAGTACACATATAAAACGACCGAATACGTTATATGCTTACCACTTTCTCTGATCAGAAGCTTTTAGAGCAATTTTAAATCAGCTACCATTAATTATATTATTAGCAGCTATCGTTAAAGTCAATAAGTTTATATATTAAATATAAAAAACAACGCAAAAAAAAACAAATAAAAATTCTTACTCATAAGTACAATGTGCTGCTGTCAAAATGTAATTTGGATTGATTATCGAACCACCGCATCCATGTTTTCCATAAAAGAGAATTGAAACTTGATACGGATAATCCTGAATTAGAGCATCTTGACCTCCAACTATTCTGAGCGCACTTTTTGTTTTGTTTAAGGCTGCTGAATATCCTGTAGGTAAAAGTAAAAAAACAGCTAAATTATAATTGTACAAGTACAAGTAAAGCGCACAAAAGGAAGGACACATTTACAATTAAAAATCGACTAATAATACTGTTTTCTACTTCAAATATTCCTCCGCATCTTCTTCCCTTCAATGTACCAAACAATAAACCGAGACTTCTTCGATAGCATGAATTTATTGTGTTTATTTGAATTTTGCTATGTTAATAACATGTCTCAGGTGTCAATTTAGTCATACAGATCTTATACGAGATCTTTACATCGTAATTATTTGCAAATTTTGACCTTTGAAAGTACCTACTGACTTATTTTTAATTTAATTTGTAATACAGGATGAGTTAATACTATACTTACTTATGTTTATGGGTTTTTATTCATATCTCAAGTTCGACAAAAGCCATTTAACATGCGGTTTGCGCCATTTTGTTACGAATTTAATTCAGTTCCATTATAATTTACAATAAATAGGTGTTTCCATTTATCATTTTGAAAAAAAAAAACAAATTTTTAATTTTTCTATTCGAAAGTACCCTCTACCTATGACAATTAAAACTAAATGTAATTATTTTCTAGTAGATGTAAATTAATTTATCCACGCTCTTTCTAATGACACTAATTTCGTTAAAATCGGTGGATCCAAACCAAAGTTAGAGGTATTTATCCACCAGTACCAAATTCTGAAGACGTACGAAACTCTGAGGACGTACGAAACTCTGACGACGTCTTGACGATGTACCGAATTCTAAAGAGATACCAAATTGCGAACGAACTGTACATTCCGAAAATAAACACGTGCATTTATTTAATCAGAGGTAACAAGAACAGAAGCAAAAACATAATTGAACATAATGAAATTGGAACAGCTATAGTGCATTAGATTAATCAACTTCCAGATACAGTCAAGAAGATTTCAATATTTTTGGATACATGTGGCGGACGAAACAGCAACCAACATCTTGCAGCTTTATTCCTTTACCTCACTCAAATGACTCACTCATTTAAATGTTATAGAGCAAAACTTTTTAGAGTCAGGTCACTCGTTCATGAAAGTAGATAGTATGCTCAGTGCCATAGACAAAAGAACAGCGTTTTGTGTCGGTCTATTCAGTATCTGATGAACGTTATGAGAAGAGCAAGATCAGCGAGAAACCGTTCGACTGAAAGTCACTATAAAGTGCATCAATTAACACTTTCCGATATTATGGATCTAAAAGACATCAAAAAATAATTAAAAATCGCGTCAAAGACGAAGATGGCAATCAAGTCAACTGGTTGCGGATTAAATGTTTGCGTTATGAAAAGCAAAATCCTGACACAATCAAGTTTCGATATGGCCACATTGGTCCATATAAAACAATGAATATACTTGGCCGTGGTAGAAATCCAAAAATAAGCCAAATTAATATTGTACCAGCTTACGATCAACTTATTCCTATCAGTACTATAATAAAAAAATGATTTGCTGAAGCTCTGCCATAAAGGAATTATAACGCAAGAATTACACTGATTGTATGAATCTCTACCTGTAGATAGCAAAATAAAGGACACTACTGTTGAACCAGCAGTAGGTGAAGAGTGCGAAGATTCTGATGAAGATTAGTACAACTAAGTATTAGTTTTTTGTTTCGATTTTTTATCAATAGTTAATTAGTAGGTATCGTTTATTTTACATTTAGGCTGTATTACTTAGGCAAACAGTTGTTAATATACTATGTGTAACTGCAAATGTGCTTATTTTTTTGATCGCTAAAATTCACTAACTACCTTTTATTACATTTTTGTTGTTGTAGAGCATTGTGAAATCTATTATATTAATATAAACTGTATAACAATAAACTAATTATATTCCAATACTGATTCTCCAAACAACCAAAATGAAAGTTTTTCTCCAAACAACCAAAATGAAAGTTAGTGAGTTTTAGCAGTAATAGGACGATATATTGATTAAGTTTTATGACTTTTATGGCTATTGTGAATATCTTATTGTTTTTTATATGTAGCTTAATTTTCTAACTTTGAGTAAAATCTAATTTATATTTTTATTTATTTTACCTCGTATCAATGTCATCTGGCTACTTAAAGCCACATACCGTTTATATTTACATTATCATCTTTATTTGATTTTTTTTAAATTAAAATTCAGCGATGGTTAACGGATGTTTGTTTTCATATCTACGTTTTTTTAACGTTAATTACATACTTGTTATGTCTTATATTTTATCATTTCGACGAGGACTGATAGTCGCATTTTAGAAAACTGTTATCTGCGTTTAAACTACAACGGTTAACTATAAGATATTTAGAAAACTAAGGATTTTACGGTGACATACCTTGATACAGGTATGTAACAACTTCTTCTTCTTCTTAAGGTGCCGTGCATTTCTGCGTAGGCGTCCATCATACATCGTCTTGTCAGGTGAGATGTTAAATATTCAGGATTAAATAATTCTGTTTTTAGCAGCATTGCGAAGCATTTCATAGCTGTGGATTCCTGTCCATTGTCGAATATTGCGCAGCCATGACATTTTATTTACGTCCCAGACCTCTCCTACCCTCTATCTTCCCTTCGAGTATCAGTTGCTAAAAAGTTTATCTTTCTCCTCGTAATATGTGTGCGAAGTATGCGGACTTCTTACTTTTTACATAACTAAAAAGTTTCCTATCCTCTAAGCCCGGTCTTCTGAGTACTTCTTCATTTCTGACCATGTCCGTCCATGATATTCTAAGCATTCGACGCAGGTACCACATTTCAAACACTTCAAGTTTGTTAATAAAACTGGTCTTTAAAGCCCATGCTTCCATTTCGTTTAGGAGAACAGGCCACACGTAACACTTAAGCATCTTGTATCGGAGGTTGAAGTCCAATTTGCAATCAGTCAGAAACATACGAAGCCTCAAAAAAGTATTTCTGGCTTGTTCTACTCTGCTGTTTATTTCATTCTCGGATTCTCAACCCTCGTTCAGCAAATAACTCAAGTATTTGAATTGCCTGACCTGTTCGATTCCTTCTCCAGAAATATGTGTCTCTACGTTGGGGTAATAATTTCTAATTATAATCATTATTTTTGTCTTCTTGATATTTATTTTCAAACCACGAGCTTCACTTGCAATTCAACTTGCATTTAAAAGGCACTGAATATCTTCGATGTTATCTACCACTATGGCTGTATCATCGGCATACCTGATATTAATAAATATGCTGTTAACTTTAATACCCTTATTAGAGTCTGTCACTGCTTCTGCGAATGCTTTTTCTACGTATAAATTGAACAACATTGGAGACAGTATACAACCTTGCCTTACTCCCTTTTTAATGGAGAAATCTTCTGCTTCGTTAACATTTTGAAGACGTACTGTTGCTGTCTGGTTCCAATACATATTGGCGATAATTCTTATATCCTTGGCATCCAATCACAACACTTGTAGGTATTTTATCATCAATTCGTGTCTTACATTATCGAATGCTTTCTCGTAATCGATGAAACAGACAAAAACATTCTTTCTTTAATCTAAACAATTCTGTATTAATGTTTGCATACTAAAGATTGCTTCTCTCGTGCCAAGTCCATTTTTGAAACCAAACTGACTCCATCCACTGACCTCTTGACATTTCTTAAACAATCTAGTGTAAAGTATTCTCAGGAAAAGTTTTAAAAAGTGACTTATTTGGCTTATTAGTCGGTGGTCATTGCAGAAGTTCGCACGTGGTGTTTTTGGTAGGGCGATAAATGTAGCCGATCAATCGGAGCCAATCTTTTGGAATCTGGCCCGTATCGTAGATGTCGTTAAAGAGCTTGACAATAATGTGTAGGTTTTCTTCATTAAGTAACTTGATTGTTTCGGCGTACATATCATCTGGTCCTGGAATTTTGTTACTTTTTAATAGTTTGATAGCGTGTACAATTTCAGCTTTCAAAATACTTGGGTCATACAAATAGTCTCCCAGTTGTGGTGGTTTTTGTCTTCTGTCATCATTGAAGAAATTGGCTGTGTACATTTTCCAAGTACTAAGTATATCGCAAGGGTCCGTTATTATTTCATTTTGGTCATTATGTATACCAGTGGCTTGTTTTTTCTTGAAGACACCAGCAATTTCCTTAATTTTCCTGTGAAGATTGTAGCTGTCGTCGAGATAATATAGGTTTTCAGCCTCGGTGCAAAATGTACTCATCCAGATCTCCTTCGCCGCTATAATTTCTTTACGAATTTGACTGTGTATATTTCGGTACCCTACTTGGTCCTGCCTAATCTTACACTGCCTGCGTTGTTCCACCATGTCTAATATTTCTTCTGTCATCCACTCATCCTTGGTAGTTGTTTTACTCTCGAGTAGACAAGTGTTCTTCCCCTCATCAAATGATTCTTTTATGGTGGTCCATGACTTTTCAACATCATCCTCAGTTGCCATATTGGAGAACCTATTGTTTGTTTCCTCTGTGTACGCTTCACTTGTTTCACTGTTTTTGAGTTTTCCAATGTTTACTGAAGCCTTCTGGTGTTTTCTTTTAGCTGTAGCAAGCCTCAGTTTGATATTTGCTATAAAGAGATTGTGGTCGGATCCTATGTCTGCTCCACGTAATGCAGATACCTTAGTAATAGCATTCCTGTACCTTTTATTAATTGCCACATAATCTACTTGGTTCCTTATAATGCTCTGATGTAACAACTGCTTTTGATAAATTTGGTGAGAATGATATGTAATAAAGAAAATATGCAAACGATTGAATGTCATTTTTTACCTATCCTTAACATCTCTATGTATTGAGAGTAATTACTTCTACTTCTACTATCTTATATTATAAATTTACGGGAAGTCACGGTTATTTTGACTCGAATATATATAAATGCCGAGTACCAAAATAGGAGGATTATTATTATCAAGTTCGATTCACGTAGGTGCATTCATATATCAGTGAATCAATCAGCGTTATTGTTTATCATGTTATTGTTTATAATTAGGTTCGTTTACCATTCGATTATATAGACAAGTTAATATAGTAATGTCGTGAAAGAGATGCATTTTGTTAATTAATTTACCAACTAAGAACCTAAAAATTACACTTCAGCACATCTAGATGCCCAGAGAGCTTCCGTTCTCACGTTAATGAGTTTTAAAGGCACTTTATACAATACTTTTTACACGTGTGTAGATAGTAGGTTGGTTAGCAGTAATTCTAAAGCTGCAGTGGAGCACAATCGTATTGCACCCTTTTGCTACACTGTTTTGTTTCATCATACGCGTGCATTGTAATCAACTATAATTACTTTTGCTGCATATATATCTTACCTATAAATATTGAAATGTTACTGAGATAAAATAAAAAACTTGGTTTCAGAAAAATAATTGGTTTCGAAACTATTTTACGCATTTTGTTACTCAGGCAGTTTTAAAAATTAAATAAATGTAAGTAGATAATAAACTAACGACTACAGAAATACTAGAAGTAATAAACATAGTGACAATATTAGGAAACATACTGGCGTAAGGTAGACCATAACAACAAGGTACAAGGACCTGTGAAAGGGACTATTGCGTTCTGCACATACGATGACCTCAATTTAACAATTGGAGAAAGGAAAGATAAGATATTTTGTTCAATCCACAACTCGCTGGTACTCCAACAGCAACAGAAATACTCCAACATAAACCGATTACAATCTGCTACCAATGTCACTACAATCAGAAAAGTTAAACAAACAAATGGTTGCAATCACCGAAAATATTTTTCACCCTCACAAACACTAACGAACACAAAGAAGAAATATCTCTACAGACTGGGTATCTTTTTTCACAAAATAAATACCCCAATGTAAAAGGTTAAATAGTTACACTAACCACAAAAAGGTCTCTTAGCACAAGAAAACCCTGAATCCTGAAGTAAAAGTAATATTGTATTTCGACACACTGAGTATATGCTTAGACAAAAAAAATACTCCACTACAAGCACTATGAAACAATCAGCAAGAAATGGGTATAAAAACCTGAAAAATGTCTTTCTTATAAGAGGACCTTGAATAATGTATATAAAAAAGAAATAGTATTTCGGCAGACTAGTTATGGTAACGGCAACTAAATAATTTTTAGTATAAAAGATATATTGCAATGTAACGTGGGTATAACAACTCCAAAAAAAGCCTCTGTCAGAAGAGCAACTTGAACAAAGAATGTAAAGCAGAAATAGTCTTTCGGCAG
The DNA here is from genome assembly GCA_918026665.1 of Diabrotica balteata. Classification (NCBI taxonomy): domain Eukaryota; kingdom Metazoa; phylum Arthropoda; class Insecta; order Coleoptera; family Chrysomelidae; genus Diabrotica; species Diabrotica balteata. The sequence goes on along the minus strand of OU898276.1, from coordinate 164,356,046 downwards.
ACTTTGCATCGTCTTTCGGCAGACGACTAGGTATCTTTTTACATAAAAGAAATACCCGACTATATAGTTATGATAACCGCGAAAAGGTATTCAGTAAATAAACCTAGTACAAAGTAAAAAGTCAAATGTAGTTCGGCAGACTGGGTAACCTATCAGATAAAAGAAATACCCGACTATACTATGGTTGTGATAACCGCAATAAGGTCTCTAACATAAAAGAAATTCGACAAAGAAATAGTCTTTCAGCAGACCAGGTATCGTCTTTCGGCAGACGACTGGGTATCTTTTCAGATAAAAGAAGTACCTGAACAAATAGTTATCACAACCAACTAGGCTCCTACTATAAGGCACCCGTAAGCAAGACAAATAAAATGGTTATCATAATTGCTAAGGTCCCTACCATAATGAGACCGTAAGCAACAACATATTAATTGGTTATCATAACCAACAAGGCTGTTACCAAAATGAAACCGCAACTAGACATGAAAAAGATTATGAAAAATAGGTATCTACTACCAGAGAACTCTAAACACACAAAAAAAAACAGAAAAAGCAGAAAAAAATCTGTCTTGAAGGACCATTATCTTGCGTTCTGCTCATACGAATACCTCAATTGGGTGCGTTTCCTTAGTAAACGCATCCCCGCTGTTTCTAGTAGTTGCTGAGTTTTGGAGGTATCCGGTCTAGTCTCTGAAGTGTATGTCATTATTGGTCTTATTGTTGCTTTGTAGATTCTTGATTTCACGTCGGTATTAATGTGGGGATTGCGCCATGTCGTGTTATTAAGACAACCTAATAAGATACGAGACAGAAACACAACCTGACACATAGACGACAAAAAGAATGCTAGAAAAAGCAAAGAATAAAACTGTTTGAAAAAAGCTAGTAAGAAACTTTGTGATAGAGCTAGAAGTACACATATGATGGAGATGCAAGATGGAGAACATCAAGAAGTGGTTAAGAAATAGATCGAATAGAGTAGAATAGATCGATTATATAAGCCGAGTGACATCAAATAGAGTAGTATAGATGGCGAGATACGGTTCCTCAATACGAAGACGATTAGTGTGAGAACCACAAAAACAATGGAACGACAACGAAACATTTAAAAAAGAAGAATGACTCAATATCAGAAAATTATGTTCTGTATAAAGATCATTAGCATTTGTATGTATTTTTTATATCCAAATTTAAAAATTTCATTCATAATAATTTTAAAATTTATAATAACTAAGATAAATTCTAGGAATAAATTTCATAATAATAGGCCACTTACCTTCAACAATAAACAGTGCAAATAAAAAATATGAAGTTGATAAGATTCTCATGATTAGATGAGATGTTTTATATCACAGAGCTGAATCATTAATAGAATAAGGTGTTTATTATTTCAAACTTTATTATAAATTAATCCTAATCAGATTATCGTTTTATTTCGTATCAATTAAAAGTGATATCTGTATCTTTATTACTACCTGGAATAATTTATATAAAACATTTCCTGTCAAATCAAGTGCTTATAATAGCAACAATCCTATTTTTTAAATATTACATAATAGTTTAGAATATAGGAGGGATATTCCTGCGGCCACTTTGCCCTTTGATTATTCAAATTTAATATATTGTATTTATTACATAAATAGTATCTTATAAACGTATTAAAGTTTTGCAGTTTCAGTATTTTTACTAGCATTTAACCCAGTTGTTTTTTCTTTTATTAGTAAAAGTTTGAATTATATAAAGATGGAAGCACAAGAAACCACAGTAAAGACATAGTTAGAAACTGCAACGCAACGTAGAAAGCCACCACCTCATTAAAATAAGGCCAACGGAAAAGTACCTTCAAGTTTGTACAGCTTTTTTGTATAGTGACATCTTAATTTATAACAATTTGCATTTTTTGCAAAGTAGGCATTAAGTCATATTTCTTCTTTTTGATGTGCCCACCCGTTACGAATGTTGCAATCTTTATCTTATCTGCAGCAGCGCGGAAAAGCTGTACAGATGTTGTATTTTACCAGATTCATGATGTTCCTTAACTAAGATATTCTTCTTCTTCCTGGACCTCACTTTCCAAATATTTTTCCTTGCAGGATCGCTTGAAGGAGGGCGTATTTGGATTCATTTCGGATAATATGTCCAAAGAATTGTAACTTTCGAGATTTAATGGTGGTCAGTACCTCTCGGTTCTTATTCATTTACGCCAGTTTTGTTTTTGATGTATAAACTTCTTTGCGTACATCTTAGCTGCTCCTTCTATATTTTGTCTCAAAGTGACTAGCCTATAAAGGGTAAAGCCAGGTTTATAAACGGACATAGTACATAATCATAAGTCATAAACATAACTTTAACCACAATCATAATTCACAAGATTTAAGATTGGTTTATAACTAGACATAATACCTAACCATAATATTTGAAAACTACTTCAGAACCTAACCAAATTTTTATAGATCTTGAAGAATTTTTTCTGGTATTTAGATTCATGGAAAAGTGAAGTAATTTTAAATAAATATGAAGATTAATAGAAAAGTTGCTTTGGCTATGGCAGCAGTCCCACTCTATTTAAACATTGTAGTGACTATATCTGCCAGACTTCTTAACAAGCAAAGAAGAGTAAGAAGGTATATTGTAAGACCCATAAATACAAAGTGTGATAATGAATGGGATGAGGAACAGTTCTTTCATTTTTTACGTTGGATTACACATGCGCATATTCCAACAATTCCATAATGTTTAATACTTAATTCATAAATGTTGAAAGTTACCAACTTTGAAGGTCACGTTTTAAGGACTAAATTTATGTTTTATGTATTATGAATGCTTTTAAATGGGTACATTTATTTATTAACTTTCAACATTATGCTTATATAATAAGATTATGGTTAAAGACTAAAATTATGTTTATATCCGTTTATAAATCCGGCTTAAGATATGCAATGCTAATCTTATGGAAATTTCGTCAAGACGTTGCCAGTTTTATGCAGTGAGCGATGGCGTTGTCTATTGTCTATCTTTCAAAATAAACACAATAAAACAGGAGTTCTCAACAAGTAATAACGTATAATTGTATGTAATTTACAAATATCGTTTGCTAATAATTTTACATAATACTATATATTAGGGGTGCTCAAACGGTCGATCGCGATCGACTGGTCGATCGCGAGTGCTTTTTGGGTAGATCTCGAGAAGAAAAAAAATTTTAATAAGTAGGTAGGTAACTAAACTACTGTCAACAGAGTTAAACGTTTTTTATAAATACTGAACTATACAAATACATAGAATGCTTGACTAAGCATCATTGCAATTCAAAGAAGTGGGAACAACAAAATACTGTCCACATAGCATATTTTATATTTACATATATTTACTAATTATTTTATTAATTCAATATTTATTATAATTATTAATCAAATTTGGGATGATATTCTATCAACTACAAAAATGTATTACGTAATAAAATAACACTGCTTGAGGCAAAAGGTGGCTTTATCAAAGGAACACGCGGCACTTGTCAAAGAAAAGCCGTGTTGTTTCTAGATGAGAGACAGTACAGTCTAGTTTCGAGTGGCGTGTTTGACGGGAACATTCGAGACTTTCGTTCACGCCGATATAAATGTTGCTACTGCAGGAATTGGAGTTATTCTGAATTGTAACTTGATAGCGATCCTACGTCGATACAAAGTTTATTATTAAATAGTGGAAAATTGGTGCAGTGAAGAAATCTAAAACGTATCATTTTAATAAGGATTGGGAAGAAGAATTTTTTTTTCTATGGTGAATGCATTTGTGTTATTTGTCGTGCGTCAGTTGCAATACCTAAGCGTGGTAACTTAGAGAGGCATCATAAAACGGTTCATAAAAACTATGAAAATGATTTTCCGCCACAGAGTGAATTAAAAAAACGAAAAGTAAGTGATTTGATATCTTGTTTGAAAAAAGAACAATCCATGTTCACAAGACCAGCCAAACAATCAAAAGCTGCTACGATCGCGTCATTTAAAATATCTCATATTTTGGCGAAACACAAGAAACCATTTGAAGATGGATCGGTGGTGAAGGAAGCATTTATTGAAGCGGGTGAGACTTTATTTGGAGATTTTAAAAATAAAACAGAAATCATGTCTGCTATTAGAGAACTTCAGTTATCTCGTCCAACTGTCACAAGGCGTATTGAAGTCATGAGTCAAGACATCGCAGATAAACTAAAACATGATATCATGGAATGTACATACTTTTCTTTACAGTTCGACGAATCCATCGATATGACAGACACTACCCAGCTGTGTATTTTTATGCGGATGGTATTTAATGACATGTTGGCTAAGGAAGAATTTTTGATAATCATTCCTCTGAAGGGGAAGACCCGTGGCGAAGATATATATGACGTTTTCTTAAATTTTGTAAAAAACTATGAGCTGCCAATATATAAATTAATGTGCATTACAACCGATGAAGCACCAGCAATGACTGGAAACAAAAACGGTTTTGTGGCAGTGTCGAGCTAATAAAGAATTCCCTTCATTTTTTTTCATTCCATTGCATTATACATCAACAAGTTTTGTGTTCAAAAGTTTTAAACACGGAGGAAATTATGGGCATTGCAACAAAAATTGTGAATTCCATCCGTGCACGTAGCTTGCAACGGCGGCTCTTTCAGTTGCAGTTGAAAGATAGGGGAGTCAGCTGAACACACTGATTTAGTTATTCACACGGACTTCAGGTGGTTGAGTCGCGGAAAATTCCTAGAAAGGTTTCAAGAATTATTGCCCGAAATAACAGCTTTTCTAGACGACAGAGGTGATGACACTCAGATTTTGAAAAACGAAAAATGGCTAAATGATTTGGTATTTTTGACTGGCATCACAATGCACTTAAACACCGTTAACTTGGAGCTTCAAGGTAAAGGAAAAACTATTATTGAGATGATTAGCGCAGTAAACGCATTCAAAAGTAAATTGCAACTTATGATAGATCAACTGAAAAGAAAGGATCTGAAACATTTTCCGTCTTTGAAAGCAAGGATTCCTTAGTTGAATTATGATACGTATGAGGCTGAATTATCAAATATTTTGGGACAATTCGAAATGCGTTTTTATGATTGCAGTAAATTGGAAAATATAGCATCATTTATGAGGTATCCTTTTTCGTGTAAAAACATTGAGGAATTAGCTACTGAAATAGCAAGTCAGTTTAATATGAACTCATATTCTGTTGAAAATGAGTTGGTGCAGATTATATCAGATATACATCATAAAGCTACAGTATCTGATACAAATTTCTGGCGTTTTATATCTAAAGATAAATATCTGAATGTAAGGCAAATCGCCCTTCAACCGACGGCATTTTTTAAGTCAACTTACTTGTGCGAGTCTGCATTTTGTAAAATGAAGATAATTAAGTCAAAAAAGTATGCTGAGGACATGCAGTGCCACGCTTCAACATCCAAAGCCACTCCTTAGTTAAGTTTAACACCATATGTAACTCTTTTGTTTTGAAACAACAAATAAACTCGCAATTTTGAATAACTATGAGTTTTTTCATTGATATTGTAGAGAAGAACCTAACTAAACCTTGACTAAAATAATACACCTATATTGTGCAGAAAGCTAATATCTATATATGCTACGGTACGCCCTACCTAGGTACCTACCTATCGTGTATGTACGACCACCCTGCATCACACACACTTTCAGTCTCTCAGAGTCGATCGTAAGTAGTCTAAAAATATTGTGGTAGATCGCCAGCAGTTCAAGTTTGAGCACCCCTGCTATATATTATTTGTTTCTAATAGTAACTTATCAACTTTAATCCTTTATTAGTAGCAGTAGTACTTATAATAAAATGTGCATTTAATAAACATTTGTTTCAAAGTTTTTCAAATACTTTCTTCTAAGTTATTTTGTAATTAAGAACCAATTAGAGTAATTCTTGTACAGAATATGTTTAGAAGTTTGATACATCCATGACCTTAATTAGTTTTTATTTGTTCTTCGGAGCGCATAAACATATTCGAGTTACGATTATTTGTACTATCTTGGATGTACTGTTACTGTTTTGTTATTGTTATTATATAATGGTGGCTGGTGTTGTGATTTGCTGTTGTTGTGATTTGCTGTTGGCAATTATTGTTATTTTCTGTTGTTGGCTATTGTTATATTTGACGCCAAACTTTTACCGAAAAATGGAGAACATTGTTCAATGGAAACGTGGAAAAGCTCTGAAACTTTCAAAGAAGTAGATACTAAGGAATATTATTGATTATCATCTTAATCAGGATAACAACGATTCTGTATCAAGTGTAATTAGGAAAGTGTCAGAAATGAGTGGTGTTTGCGAAAAGACTCTGTTTTGCATACGACAGGAATATTCATCACCTGCTGAATCTCCAAAGAGCAGTTCCAAGAAGCGAAAGCTTGGTAATTCTCGTAACAACAAGTACGATGAAGGTGTCAGGGGCCAAATTCAAAGAATATTTTATAATTTTTTTCGTGACAACATACCATCAACAATATAAACACCATATTAGCTGTTATAAATGTCGAAGAAACTTTGCCTAACTTTTCATGGGCCACGCTACATCGCTTGCTGAGTGATATGGATTTTGTGTTTATAAATCGTGGCAGAAATTCAATTTTAATTGCAAAACCAGAAATCATCTCGTGGCGTCATTGTTATTTACGCGCAATTCGTAAATACCGTGCAGAAGGATACAACATAGTGTATTTGATGAATCATGGCTAAATATCTGACACAGTTTGAAAAAAGAATGGGTTGATAAAACAATTACATCTCATCGCGATGCTTTTGTTCGTGGTCTGACAACTAGAATAAAAGCTCCCACAGCTCGTGGAGCACGGTTCGTTTTATTGCACGCAGAATCTATCAGTGAATTTGTTGATGGAGCAGAGCTCACGTTTTTGGCAAAGAAAAAAATACTCAGGATTACCACGACGAAATGGATAAACCGACCTTCGGAGATTGATTCAAAAACAACTTAATGCTGAATTTTCCAGAAAAAACTGTTGTGGTAATGGATAATGCCTCCTATCACAGCAGAAAGTCAGAACAAATTCCCAACAGTTCAACACTAAAAAAGATATTCAAGAAAGGCTTCTGTTAAAGGACCTATTTTTTAAAGAAGACTACCTAAAATGCGAATTACTTGATGAATTACAAGACCTTCAAAGCAAAATATGACAGGTACATAATAGAAGATATTGCCAAAAAGCACAATGTGAAGATTCTGAGGCTCCCACCCTATCGCTGTGATACTCAATCCCATCGAAATGGTTTGGACTGACGTGAAAGGGTATATAGCTGAACGCAACGCGAATTTGAAAGAAGCTGAACTGCGAAATTAATTACAGCAGAGTACCAGGTTATTACGCCAGAGAAATAGAAAAACCACGTAAACCACGTAATAGTAACAAAAAAAAAAATGTGGAAAAAGGACAATTTGTTGGATGATATCGAACCAATTATTATAAATATAAATAACGGAGATAGTGATGACAGTGACGATAATAATGATAATGATGATAGTTAAGCAGAAACTAAATGTGACAGCGATTGACAGAAAAAGGAACTAAAAATATTGGTGTACAATTACTATTACTTACACACGAAATTAAATACAATGGTTTCTTTTATTTTCAACTTATTTATTAGTTTTATTTTCGGATATTTCTACGTTTTGTTACTGCCAACATATCCAATGCGGTTTTTAAAAGTCCTTCCCCTTTTAACTTTTAAACGGAACAATACGTAAATGAAATGTTTCTTTATATTGTAGTTTTATTTTATTCGATTTTATTTAAATCTATAAACAAATGGTTTGTATCGCTAGCACATACTGTAGAATTAAAAACAAACTGCTTGTGTGACATAAATAAAAGACATTTCTTAATTTCTATTTTATTTTAATTTAACCCAAGTATGTTGTAGCAAATATTATTTATGTTTGAGAACCACTGACAAAAGGAAGCCAGGCAGGCATTAGTACTAAAGGATTCCCCAAACCGACGCGAAACTCTCGCAGTCGCAACCTACGCGGAATCGCGGCGAATGGTAAGGCACGGCGACTAAAGGATTCCCCAAACCGACTCGAAACTTTCGCAGCCGCAACCTACGCGGAATCGCGGCGAATCGTAAGGCACGGCGACTTATGGACGTGTTTTTTCCGCTGCAGTTATAGTTTAGCGTGAATTAAAATGGCTGTTACAGAAAAACTAATTGAAATTGTGAAACAATATCCTATACTTTATGATTTAAGGGACGAAGATTTTAAAACTATAAGAAAAAAGTTTCATTGGAGTTTCAAAAAAATTTGAGTTTCAACAAGAATAAGAAGCAGCTGGCTTTTACACTTCCAATTCAAATACTACATGTTCTTCTCGTAGCAATACATAGTTAACACCAATACTTTCCCCTATATGTATGGATACTAACAATACTGAATGTGCCCCGTACCAAGTTATTGCTTCTGGAGCTACCTGTTTTTTTTTCAGTTTCGGCAAGTGCCAATAGTAGAAGAGCTTTATCTTCATCAGACGAAGTCATTATGTATTTGTAAGCTCCGAATAAATGACTACAAATACAATTTGTTGACTTTTGTATGGCGAACAGTCGCGTCGGGTTCCGCGCCAATGTGGGGGAAGTCTTGTCCGCTACCGCTCCGCCTGCGAATGTTCCGCAACGGAAAATTAGTGTCTCAAAAGTATCGCGTCGGTGTGAAGAATCCTTTAAGCTACAGTAAACACAAAAGATGGATTAGGCTAAGTGGTACGTAGTGACGTTTATTTTAATACAAGTTTGCAAAGAAGTATGGCATATATGTTGTGCATTTACCCTGTACAGACTAGTCATTTTGAGATAATCTATAGTTGTGTTTTTAATTATTCATGGTCATAGGTTATTGTAGTACAACTTATCCTTGTTCTTTAGAGTTCGTATAAGTTCTGTACGGACTATAACATAGTCCAATTGACTGTTTCTGATAACCCGGTGTTTTTTAGTCTGCATAAATTTTTTATTCTGATGCTCCATTTTTCCTGGTATTTTACGCTTTCATAATTTTAACACTTTTTGTAACTTCTTAAAAAAAAAGGAAAAAATAATACAAAAAAAATGTGCGGTAATTAATATATTTTATTGTATTTTTAGTTTATTATTGAATTTATATATCCTCTTAATACAGGAATACTGGAATATACTCCTGGGCTTTTGGCTTTAGCACACTCGTATCCCCAAGAAGTTATACCAATCAGAATCCCAGAAACTACTAAAGGTCCACCTGAATCTCCCTAAAAAAGTTTAAGGTCAAATTTAAGTTATAATTTAAAAGAAACATAAATAATTACTATTTTTATTGGGAATAAGCCACAATTTAAGTTTAAAATAAGTTTATTGAAGTTTTCAAATGTGTTTTGGAAATCATTCTCAAAATAGTCAAAATCTTCATGGCGTTAAAGTACACCTTGTACTAGATAATTGGATATTTGTTTTGTACGTTTTGTAGGTGTAAAGGAGAGTTTGCTGATAAGTGTTTGTCTAGTTCACCTTTTACTTTTTTCTGGATATTGGCCTAATCAAATCGAATGAGCCATGCTGTTGACAGAATCAAATCAGATTTACAATTTCGTACCTACATAATTTTAAATGGAGGACTTCGGTGGTTGCAAAATATACTTCTTCTTCTTGATGTACCTATACGTTACGAATGTTGGCGATTATCATGGGAATCTTTATCTTATATGAAGCAGCGCTGAAAAGCTGCACATATGTTGTATTAAACCAGATTCTGAGGTTCTTTAACCAAGATGTTCTTCTTCTTCCTAGACCTCGCTTTCCAAATATTTTTCCTTTTCAGGATGGCTTGAAGGAAAGCTTAACTGGAGTAATTTCGCATAATATGTCCGAAGAATTGTAACTTTCGAGATTTAATGGTGGTCAGTACCTCTCGGTTCTTATTCATTTATAATTTGTGACTCGGTCAGTCCACGGGATTTTAGATATTCTCCGATGTAGCCAAATCTTAAATGCTTCCAGTTTTTGCACATATCTTCGTTTAAGGTCCACGATTCAACACCATAAAAAAGGACAGAGAGAAGACGTAGCATCGTTACATTCTTACTTTTGTATCAGGAGACAGGTTGTAACTCTTGAAGAAGGCCCCCATCCGATTGAAGGTTGATCTATCTTTTCCGATGCGTGCTTTAATCTCCTGGCTGTTGGTCCGTTCTTCATTTATTATGGTGCCGTGGTAGTTGTAGTGCGTCACTCTTTCTACAGGAGATAGGTTGACGTAGAGTTGACCTTCTGTTATCCTTTTTTTGCTAATTTTCATAAGCTTTGCCTTCTTAACGCTTATATGGAGTCCATATTGTTGACTGTAATACGTGATTTTGTTCATAAGAACTTGTAGGTCTTCTAAGTTGTCCGCAAATACTATGGTGTCATCTGCATATCTGATGTTGTTTAGCCGGTAACCATTAAGTAGAATACCTTTTTTAGTTTCGTGCAAAGCTTCGATAAATATTCTTTCAGAGTACAGATTGAAAATTTGAGGAGACAAATTACAGCCTTCCCTCACTCCACGCATGATTTTCAAATAGTCAGTGTGTTCCCTTCAACTTTGTGATTTGCTGTCTGATTCCAGTAAAAATTTCTAATTATTTTTAGATCTTGGTTGTTAATTCCTGCTTCTTTTAGTATTTGCATCATTTTGGCGTACTTTACTCGATCAAACGCTTTCTCGTAATCAACTAGACATGCGTATACGTCGCAGTTGACGCCTCTGCATCTCTGAAATAACACTTGTATTGAAAACAAAGCCTCTCTAGTACTAACAGCATTTGTGAACCCGAACTGGTTAGGCGAAATTTGACTTTCACAGAGCTTGTAGATTCTCTTATGAATTATCTTTAGGAACAATTTTAGGAGATGACTCATGGGGCCTATAGTACGGGAATTTTTTGCATTTTTAGGCTTCTGGTTTGTTTGGAAGTGCAATTAACTCAGATTTCAGCCGTTCTGTTGTTTTTTCTCCAAAGTTGTATATGTTGTTGAATATCTCTGTGATTATTGCTATTGATTCATTGTCCTTTAGTTTGAGTAGTTCTGCTTGTTTATTATCAGGACCTGCCGCTTTGTCATCCTTTAACTGTGTTATTGCGGAATAAACTTTCTGCTGTAATATTCTTGGTCCATCATTTACCTCTTCTTCTAGCAAACTATACAACACTGACAAATATTAGAAATTTATTAATTAGTTGACTGCAAAATTATAGTTTTGTTACGTTTTAGTTAACAACTCCTTAGTTTATAGGTAAACGATGACACCTAGCCAACCAGCTGAATATATTATGTTTGGTTCAAGCCTGTTTTAAATTTAATTGCAAGTTAATGTACGTTTTTTGTCATAGACATAATATTTTTAATAAGTAGCTTTCCCAAAATAAAAAGCGATAATATGTTTTCATTGCCTTCAAAAATTAATTTATTGTAAAATGAATTTGTAATAACCTACTGATTACCATTGTTTAATGTAAACTCCAACGAAAATTAACTAAAGATTCCAACGTATTAAAGTAAATACTCTTTAGAGAATTTAACTTTAGGAAATAAAAACAGAAGATTTACAGGATTAATATAAAGTCTAATAATCTTTTAAAAGTTAGTTTGAAAACTTTACAGAAATGTTTGCAGAACGTGACTCTTGCATCTACGCTTCGGTGTTTCTTTTGCGAAAAATTCACGAGCACTGGACAAAACAAAGTTTATTTTGATTGGAATCATTTCTTCGAAAGATGAGAATTCTTTAATTTAAAAACTTTCCCATTATATTGAGATTCCAATAGTTTTTCAGTTAATTTTAATAAGAACTTAGGTATGGAATTTACTAGAATAGTGTTTATTGGTCCTGAGGGGCTAGTAGTAATTTAAGAAAACAGCGGGCAGTGAAATTAGAGCAAATATTGGAATAGTAAATACATACGCTTGAAAAACAATTATTACAAGAGAAAAATTTATTTTGAATGTCCGTTTAAATATCATTTTTATAAAATGAGCAAAATAGTTTTAGGTATTTACTAAAAAAAATTATATGGGGACGCATACAGTAGAACTCGAGATAGAGGGACAAAAAAAATAAACTAGTAAAAACTTTTTTATTAAACTGAATAGTATGCGATTACAGAATTAGCTGAAGCCGCCAAGGTCAAGAAGTGATTTTATAGTATAGCACAGAAACAAGTCATATTTCAAAAACAATAATTGTACTGATATCACGTATATGAACTAGGAAAACCCATGTCACAGGAATAACGTTTGATAATTATTGACACAAAATGACCAAATAATGAAAAAATTAACATTTTTGCAATTGGATCCTAAAAGATGATGTGTATAAGAATAACTCTCATGAAACCTACCTCCAAACTTGGTTAAAATGTTGGATAATGCATTATATTATAACCAAAGAAGTATGTTATGCAGAAACAGTTCAATGAAAGAAGTATTCTATAATATACTGATTTTTATCCCGTGTTATGTATTTACAGTTGTATTTGTATTTATATCCCGTGTAATGAGTAAATGTTTTTTAGGTTTTTGAGTGACAAATGTAAAGTTAACATGTATGTAAAAAAACTACTAATTATTATAATTCTTTCTTGTACAATGAAATCAATAAACATTATTATTATCCAGATTCAGCCATACGACTCACACTCCCTCTAAGCGGAAAATTCACTCATCCCAGATAGCTACGGTAGCAAAAAATTGAGTTCTGGTGGAACTCTTCGTGTTATCGAGTCCTTGGTGACCGCAATATCAAGGGGAAAGAAGACTTATGGAAATAGGTGAGCAACTGCATAAACAGGTTGCTAATTTAAGAACTTACTTTTAAGTGCAGGCTTAGACATTACCTTATATCTAGCAACGTAGTAAATGATACAATGCCGGTTAAACTGAGGGAGCAAGAAATATGCATAAACCACTTGACTAAGCAAGAAAAAATGCGCACAGTGACTTCAGCATGGGTGATATCGCAATGAGAACAGCTAAAAATATGTCGACAATACAGTGTTGTACACCAGGAAAGATGTTTCCCTTGACTGAGGGCTTTCTACTTGCCATTCAGGATCAGGTTATTTCAACTTAAAATTACCTGTAATATATTTTTAGATCCTTAAGTCCAAAATGACAAATGCCAATATGGCTGCCAAGCCCAAAAGCCATCTAACATCTTACCGAAGGCTGCGAGGCGTTTGTCGGGACTAATTTTAAAGAACGCCTTAACTCAATAAGAAAGATTATCCACCTAAGAAGAACTAGCTGACGAACTGGGACTTCTACAAATCGACCATTTTCCTTATTATCAATACGTCCCTGACAAAATGATTAAAAATGACAACTAAAAGCTATACTGGGACCGCACATGTGATCACAGTCCACCTAGTGACACATAAGAGACTATACTAGTCTCTTATACTAGTACCATCTCATACTAGTTAATAAACTTACTAGGCAATACTAGACTAATGAACTGCGTGATTAGTATTTTTGCGACTTCGTGAGAAGTGTTATTACTTTAGTTGTCTTACTCTTCGTACCAATTCGGAAGTTAGTTCGGTTTATTATTGGCTCACACTCCATCTAAGGGGAAAATTCACTCATCTCAGATACCTACGGTATCAAAAGGATTGAGCTCTGGTGAGACTCTTTCTGTGTCATCGAGCCCTAGGTGACTTGATATGCTGGAGTATCTTCCAAAAATTATCGTACACATCTGGACGTTGAAAGTAGTACAGCTTTCTGCATGGTCTTGTAGAGATGTTCATTCAGACCTAACATTTTTATTTTTTTTTATGAGGTTCTTTGGAATGACTCCAGTAGTAGAGAGAATAATAGGTATTATCTGGGTACTTTCCATTCTCCACTGTCTTCGTATTTGATTTCCAGATCCCTGTACTTGGCGATTTTTTCGTTCTGTTTAACACGAAGATTATTGTTGTTGGGTATCGCCACATCAATTAATGTTGTTTGCCTCTTTAGTTTATTGACTAATATGAGATCTGGTCTATTATGTGCCACTGTTTGGTCTGTTAGCACAGTGCGGCCCAGTATAGTTTGTAGTTGTCACTCTCAGGAACGTATTGATAATATGGAAGATGGTTTGTTTTTATTATTATTATAATAATTATTCATTATGAATTCGGTAACATTAACTCTGAATAACAATACAATACAGTACGAAACTCTTTAAGAGCAGTTCCAAATAAGAAAGGACCAAGATAATATATTGCAAAAATCAGAACCCTTGGATAAATTATAAATAATAAGACCAGAAACTGATCAAATAAAAAAAATAATAAAATTATGTAAAAAAAACCTCTAGGTGCATGCACCAATCCATCAATTTAATTTAAGGATGGTTAGGCAAGTCCAGCGTTAAGGTAAAAAGTGAAATGTTTGACGGAAGAACTATGTTACCTTCTTCTTTGGATTTTTTGCATTACGAATTCGCCGTTTTCATCCTCTACAACACTCTATATCTTAAGTCACCTTCTCTGTTAACTCTTTTAATCATGGTATTTCCAACGTATGTTTTCGATTCTGTAGTAGGCCTTCCCTTCCGTCTTCTTTCCACATGTCCCAGTTCAATATTCTTTTGAGCCACCTGTAGATAGTTAAATAGACATATTTTATTAGGTGGCATTTGGCCTATTCTACTACGACCTTTTTAGATCTATTGTGATCCTTTAATTCTAGAAAACATTCCCTAGCCTGACCCTATTTAAAGGCTTAAAACCGAGCCTTCCACGTAGCTCTTTGCCGGTGGCTTTTCTTCGCCTAATGTAAAGAACCGCACATTTGTTGGGCTATCGCGCTGACACAAAATGTGCTCTGCTGTTTCTTCCTCTAGGTGACAGAATCTGCATCATGATCTCCTGTCAATTAGATCAGCTTTAACTGCCTATTCAGCTTACACTGCCCTGTTAACAGATCTACCATGGCTTTGACTGTTTTCATGTATTTGCTTATTGGATCTGCTGTAAATTTTGGCGAAAGAATTGTAATTAACTGTTTAGTCTGTATTTGTTCTGGCGAATTTCTCTACCATTCCAGACATTTGTGTGCTACCCATTTTCTTGTAGCTGTTTTTTTACTGCCTTTGCAATGCTAAAAAAGGGTTTTGGATTAATAAATGACAATAATAAGCCCTGTTTGGTCATTTCATCTGCTTTAATTACCAATATGATCATCGTGTCCAGGTACCCAGGCTACCACAACCCTGCTACGGTCTCCTAGGTTATTAAGGGAAAGCACACAATTCCATACTAGCTCAGAATTGACCCCTGCAGAATTGACCTTAGGTGTTGCCTGGCTATCTATAAAGATGGCGATTGAACGGTGCGTTATTTTCTGCCCTTTTCTCTCTTTAACAGAGTGATGGATTGCCGGTATTTACACCTGGAAAATTGTGACATCCTTAGATAGACTTACTGGGAAATATATCCCCTGATTTGTCCCTACTTTATCAGTTTCTACACGCTTAGACGTTTTTTATCGATAAGTGTACCAGTTATCTTCTGCTTATATAGGTACACAATACTTACAGTATTCCCTGTATTCCCTATTTATGATAATTTTGAATTGCTTATTAAAGCTATATCTCGTTGCTGTTGCATCGATGAGTGGTCTTATTATGATATCTACTTTAAGCTCATAGATTAGTTTTCAATATATAAATATGAATAAAGATGTATTCGTACATGTATGAAGATATGAAGTGGTGGAAGACTTAGCAGGACTTGCAACGCCATTCTAGAAGTTGTTTTTATGGACCCCGTAAATTATTGCTTCCACTTGCTACATCTTTGACCACCTTGTCACAAATCCATAGGTTATCATTAGTTCAATAACCCTTGTGTATAACCAAAGGGTCATTATGAGGATACGCTACAAATTTTTACCACACATCCTTTTACATCTGCCCAAGGACATAGTAGCTTTCTGTGTAGATTTCAGTAAGTGAGTTTTTCAAGTACCCATACCATATGCCTCTAGGTATATTTTAATCAAAATTTCTTTGGCAAATGAAATCTATGTTCCTTTCAGCACTCATAGTTTTGGGCCATATGATAATGTCTTTTTTATTACTTGTAGTCCACCTATGCTCTGGCATTCTTTGTACATGCGCGTACATGTCTGTTTTCCAACTTTTTTGTATTTTCTCAATTCTTATTCTATTTGCTCTGGTAATTTGTAGATATATTCTCGTAAAATCCAGTTCAACTATTCTTAAAACTGTTCAACTGTATTTACCCATTTCTCTGTAACGCGCATTTTTCTCATTGCTTTCCATGGTTATTTCCTAAGCACGCTATCATATCCACTTCTCTGGAATCTCCTATCCTCCTTTAATTTAATGGTCCTAGTACTTTGTTGTTTTTAAATTTCCGTAGTGCTTTAGTTATATTTTTCTTTATGATTTCGGCTTCCTACGTTATTATTATTACAGGGGCTTGTGAGATATACCGCGTTCTATTCTCTTGCAAAAATTTTGTGTAATGCTTTGTCCATTCATTTGGTGTAATAATCTGTTTTATATAACTAACTCGTTTATTGCTTTATATGTTTTTTTTATTTCTTCCATGCTTCTGTTGATCTATTATACCCTATCGTGCTGTCTATATCTCTGTATTTACTTTTATTACAGTATTCGTTTTTCTCAAGCTTTACTTGTTGTCGAAGAGTAACATATTTTTCTCATGTTCCTAGAATTCTGTTCCTGTAGACATCTCTTCTAAGTCGTCACCGTATTTTGCCAAATATGTATTCTTGTGTTGTTCAATACTATGATACAAATTGTTATAAATCGATTTTAACTGGAATATGGGTCTATAAAGTTAGTATTGTCGATGAGATAATACGATTTGCTAAAGTCCCAAAAGACGTAGCCAGTATCTCGGTTTTAGCAAGCCCCAATAGTAGATTTCAGTTTGTAAAAACTATCTACATTATTGCAAAGTGTCTTTAGTGGGTATAACGAGATATGAGAATAAACATTTTTTAATACTCTTATTTCCATTCATTTAATGAGCGGTCCAAATTATTAAGGAAATCGTATGACTATACGAAGAAGAAAAATAGATGAAAAACAGATGCTACTTCTAATAATACGACACTAAAAACTTTTGTTTTTAAAACTTCAACAAAATTAACCCATGGGAAAAAAGCCCTGAAACTAGTATTTTCACCTTTAAAGAAAAAATCCAGTACCTTCTTGTCAATTACATATATAGGCAAGATATCAACCAAAATACAATACACCTAAAAAACAATAAATCTCCAGAAAGTGATGGTATACCCGCGGAACTTATTAAATGTGGAGGTGCTACTGTGACTAATCAAATATATAAAATAATACTGAGAGCCTGGAATGATCCCAGGCTAAATGAATGAATAAAATTCCCGGAAGAGTGGTGTATTGGAATCGTTTGCCCGCTACACAAAAAGGGTAACCAGTTGGAATGTAGAAACTATAGAGGAATAACCATCGAGCAAAAAGACAAAAGAGAGAATCTAATCCTTATGAAATGGAGACCAAAAAAGTGGCCTCTGATGGCGGACATATCCGGAAATGCGAATGCGCCAAATTTAAAATTTCCGACACTTATTAACAGTAGCTATATAATATTTTTCAGAATGTGTCTTAGACGAGAAAGTTTTAATTAATTATTAACGGTAATAGTCTAAAAATGCGACACAATTGTTGAAACACTTCAATATAAATAAGATTTCATGTAACATTTGGGACAAAAAATAACATAACCCAACTAAATTTGATGTCAAACAAGGAGAGAGACTCTCTTTGCTTGTTTAATGTGGCCTCTAAAGATCGCACTTCTTGCCTAACAATATTTTTGCCCCCACTACCTTTACATTCCCTCTGTTGTCTTGTTGCTCGATGGGAATAACCCTCCTTAATACAGCATACAAAATATTATCGAGGGTCTTATATGGTCGCCTAAGTGCATATTCAGAGGAACTTCTCGGGGAATATCAAAGTGGTTTTAGGCCTGTGCGATCAACAACAGATCAGATGTTTGTGCTAAGGCAAATACTGTAAAAAACCAATGAATTCAATATCGATACATACCATCTTTTTGTAGACTTTAAATCTGCCTATGATAGTATCCTAAGAAATAAATTGTATAAAGCCATAAATGAATTCCACATCCCCAATAAACTGATAAGATTGGTTAAGGCTACAATGCGTAATGTGGTTTGCAAAGTCGAAATACAGGGCGAACAGTCATAGGCGTTTGGAACGCATGTTGGGCTAAGACACGGAGACGCGCTGGCGTGTCTCCTTTTCAACAGAGCACTGGAAAAGGCAATCAGAGATGCCCGAATAGACAACAGAGGAAATATTTTTAATAAATCATCCCAAATTTTGGCATATGCAGATGATGTGGAGCTAGTTACCCGCACAACACGCAAGCTAGAAAAAATGTATACCACCTTCTCAAATGCCTCAAAATCTATGAGCCTGCAAGTAAATGAGAAGAAAACTAAGATGATGCCATCAACACCCAACAATAGAGTCAGGAACATTGGTCCCCAATTCACGGTTGATAACTCTACCTTTGAAGTGGTGGAAAAATTCACATACTTAGGCTACCTGATCACCAAAGAGAACGCCATAACGGAAGAAATCAAGCGAAGGATAATAATGGCAAACAGATGCTATTTTGGACTGAGTAGACATATGAGAAGTAGAAACTTAAGCCAAAAAACAAAAATAACCATATACAAAACCCTTATAAAGCCAGTGTTGATATATGGATCGGAGACATGGACCATCTCCAAGGCAGACGAAGACCTTCTGCTTATATTTGAACGAAGGATCCTGAGAGGACTATTTGGTGGCATCTGTGAAAATGGTGTTTAAAGGAGGAGATACAACTACGAGGTATACCACAGATATAAACAAATATTTGGTGGTAAAGACGTAGTATCTCTTATAAGAATAGGAAGACTAAGATGGGCAGGACATCTAGCAAGATCACAGCAGAACAACACTCCTAGAAGAATCCTTATGTCACAACCCGTGGGAAGTAGAAAAAGGGGTAGACCAAAACTCAGATGGAAGGATGGTGTAGATGAGGATGGTAGAAAGATAGACGCAGCAAACTGGCAACGGTTGGCAACGGATAGGACTGCTTGGCGTAATAGACTTGGGAAGGTCGAGGCTCTTTCATAGGGCTGTAGCACCATTGATGATGATGATCAAGCAAAATAGTCAAATACATAAAAAGAAAGAAAGAAACAAATAACACCAACTGTCAGAACAAACAACTTGGACAAAAATTTTAAAAACAACAAAAGTCAAAAGAAAAAGTACTTACACAGTGGCGTATACAAATTTATAGGTAGCGACTGGCCAAAGACTTATATGGGTCAAATTGCGGACGTACATGTGACTTACATTTTTGTCCGGATGCCTTTCATGAAATATTTAAGCTGTTCATTAATAACACTGGTTCTGGGAGGCAAATATGAATGCCAGAATGTAACTAATTAGAGCAAAATATAGGATGCAAGATGCAATGGCAAACAAAAGTGACATACAAGTCTATAATTATTAATAAAAGGTCGAAATAGCGAAACAAAAATGATCTGAATACATGACTTACCGCCAGGTTGATCACTCGAAGGCTGGTACACAAGTTAAGTAACTATTTTTTTTGGCTGATGAGAGATTAGCTCTAATTATACTTAAGGAGAGAAAAGGGTTTCGAACAAAAGGGAGTTTTCCCTATTTTTTTTAACTACACTTTTGGAGAAGGTTTTAGAAAGCGAGAAAATTATTTCTGTTCTTAGAAGTGAAGGGTTAGTAAATATACAAAACACACAAGCTATTGACTTATTTTAAAGAGGGAACCTAGTGTGGAAACACCATGATTAACCCTAGATATGTCAATTAGAAAGAAGAAATTGCAGGATGATTAAATATGCTTCAACAGAAGTGAATTTTTACATATGTTATGTTTGTTCTTATTTATAGTGCTTGTTTATATCAATTTATTTAGATTAATATTTTTCTTTTGATAATATGTATATATAAATAACCTTTCTTTAATTAATTTAAACGTATTTTGAATCATTGTGGATTAAAGGGATAACTTCTAAAATCTCCTTTTTTCTCCTGAAAATAAAGGGTGTAACATAGACTGAAAGAAATCATGAAAAGATTACCCAAGGAGCTTACATGTTTTGCATTTACAAAATAAATAGACTATTCTTATTACATTTAATTTACCTCACATGTATCTTTTCCTCCTTCATCGTAACCGGCACAAAACATTCTTTTCGTAACATCATAATATTTTTTGCAAGTATTGGTAGATATAATAGGCAACTGAACCGCTTTTAGCATCTCTGAAGCTTTACTATTTTGAGATAATCTTCCATAACCAGTAGCTATTCCAACTAACCCGTCACTAATAATAGTACCTGAAAACATGTTATCCAAAATTTTTATAAGGTTTACTAAAATTAAATAAAAAAAAACCTGGCTGGTTCCAAGCTGTTCTCCGCGTGTAGAGGTTCTCTCTCACCGGCTCTGGAACTCGATTCAGCCATGTGTTACCTCTAGTCAAATTTAATTTAATACTGAACATCACAGTTATTTTACAACACAATGTACATACTTTTATAACTAAATGTAATTTAAAGGGTTTTTACCCTAGTATTTTGGTGGCTCAGGCATTGTGACCTAGCATTTTTCGATTTTAAAACCTGATGATGGACTGTGTGGTCCGAAAACGTTTGTTTTATTGATGTAGCCCTTTTAAGGGTTTTTTAAATAAATATACCCATTTACAAAGACTAACCTCTTTTTGTGATACGTGGTATACAGCCAGCTACAGGAATTTTTTCCTTGTGGATTTTAAAATTAAATAAGTTGTGCATATATATATATATATATATTATATATATATATATATATATATATATATATAGTAAACTCTTAAATATTGGGGAAATCTGCAAGAAAACTCTAATGTGTATCAATTATTTCACCTAAGGTTTTCGCCAAAGAGAATTAATTTGGCTTCTTCAGGGCTGAAAGAGAATAAATTATAATTATCTACCATATATTATCTAATAAAAAACATTTACCTTACCGTAAATACCGTATTAAAAATATGTTGATGATATAATTTTGGCTATACCCAATGACAAGGTAGATAAACTATTAGACACCTTTAATAGTTATGACCCCTACATCCAGTTCACTATAGAAAGGGAAGATGGTAATTGTTTCGTCCCCTTTCTCGACATAAGGATGATTAGGGAAAACAACAACATTAAAATAGATTGGTATCAAAAACCGACACATTCTGGTAGATACCTTAACTACCACTCTTACCATAATAACTCTACCAAAGTCAACTTAATCAAACAGATGAAAAATAGAGTAATTAAACTATCAGATCCTTCATTTCATACAAAAAACCTAAACATCCTTCTGAAACTTTTTATTTCAAACTCTTATCCAACACCATTAGTAAATAAGATTTTGTTTAACACTATCCATAACGAAGATACTTCACCTTCCATCGTGACTAACAATGCTGATCCTGATGTCTTAAGTAGGAACCCAGTCTCGGATACTCCTATCAATAAATATTTTTCATTACCCTATTTCAGAGATATCACTCCGGGGTTAACAAGGATTCTAAAAAGTTTTGAAAATAGCTTTGGGAATAATAATAATAACATTAAACTTAATGTTGCTTGTAGATCAGCCCTAACAATTAATAATCTTTATTCGAAGATAAAAGATAAAACTCCCATAGATAGGCTTAGTAATATTGTCGACAACATTCCATGCCTCTCTTACAGCAGTTCCTACATCGGCCAAACATCTCAATTATTGAAATCACGTATTACACTACACAAAAGTGATTCTCGACTTCACCCTGACCGCTGTGCATTAGCCAAACATGTCCATTCCAGTAATCATCACATGGACTATACGAACACTTCAATGCTCCACCGTGAGAAACAATAAATCTAAAAGAGAGTTCATTGAAATGTCTTATATTTTCCTTAACGATTTTTCCATCAATGTTAAGAGTGACATTAAGAATCTAAGCGATATATACCACTTCTTGCTTAAATCAGATACCAAGAACAATACAACATCACAGATAACTAACTTGACTGATATATCTATTAACAACTAACCTACTTAATAATAATTTTTATTAACTAAAAAAGATAACATTCCCTTGCTTTAGATACATCTCAATAAGATATTATTATAATATTACATGAACAATATACTATTTTAAAAAAAGAATTTCAATTAAGAAAATTCTAAACTAATATCTCCCCAGACTGGGATCTAACTTCATCGGTTTTACCAATGAACCTTAACGACATATATATTCAAAAGTACTACTTGTAATTGTTCGGCGCTTGCGTTCTATGAAAACAGAAGCTCACATTCAAACTTTACAACAATCAAAAATTTAGTTATTGCCGACAATTCAAAGAATTACTTCCTTTAAATGTAGTTACATTGGGTTTTTCGATTAAGCTTGGGTAAACCTTTGCGTTTTAAGTTCAAAGCTACCATACATTTCCAACGTTAACAAATAAACTTTTTTGCACATAGTAACACAAAATCACCACTATGTTGTTACTAGCTAAAGTTTTTTAACATCATAACTCGACATTTCTAAAATTTTACGGTAAGGTAAATGTTTTTTATTAGATAATATATGGTAGCTAATTATAATTTATTCTCTTTCAACCCTGAAGAAGCTAAATTAATTTACTTTGGCGAAAACGTTAGGTGAAATAATTGATACACATTAGTTTTCTTGCAGATTTCCCCAATATTTAAGAGTTTACTATTTAACTTATCTGCAAAGATTTAATTTCTTTTCTCCATATATATATATATATATATATATATATTATATATATATATATATATATATATATATATATATATATATATATATATATATATATATATATAATTAGATGATTGCAATTTCTTTTAATTCGAGTATCAACATTCTGATATAGTATTCTTTACATGTGTTTCGAGGGTTTACCTGTCGTCGGTAGGATTAATGAGAACTTGAGTTAAACTGAAATTCTTTAATCTATATGGCCATTATAGTAACACAACATGCCTATGTACACTAGTAGCAACCTATATATAAAGCAACCAGAACTCAGGAAACTTCCCATCGATTTACTTACTGGAACTTACTGGAAGCTATTGGACAATGCTGTTCATTTTATTACCTTCATCGTGCGTAAAGAATACACATGATGGTAGTTTGCAAGGTTTTTATTGTCGAAATAAAAGATTATACCTAACATCGTTGTGAAAACAATTTTCCATATTTGCTGATGGCAAACAATTGTCTTGTCAAAAGTCCCTTAAAGCCTTAAAAACGGTCAAATTTTTCATGGAAAATTTTATGAAAACTTAAGGTTAATTATAACCAAAATAAAGTCTGCTTATATTTTTTCTGACGAACAAAGTAACAAACATACTCCTCTCCAAAACCGCCCTGGTAAAAACTATACGTTGTTAATTTACAAATTTGCTTCATTTATTTACAAACATGATATTCTAGAAGTTTAATTGGTTACAAAAGTTTAGTTTTAAAAAGGAAAACCAATTTAAAGTGAAGAGACTTTTTTCGGAGTTTCTCAAAAAATCCCCTTTTTTCAAATTAACCTACCAACTACAAAAATACAGAAAAAGTTCTACACTACAACAAAAAAGCTTTTTTTTATGAAGATATTAATTTCTTTTATTTCTATATATTGAAAATTAGACGAGATATGATTATTTAAAGGTTATATTTGCATGCGTTTTGCACCATCTTCAAGCCTTTTTGACGCAACACTTTTTAAAAAGAACATCATCATCATCATTGGTGCTACATCCCTACAAAAGAGCCTCGACCTTTCCAAGTCCATTACGCCAGTCAGTTCTATCCATTGCCAATTGTTGCCAGTTTGCTGTGCTTATTTTTCTACCACTAAAAAGAACGTCTTGAGAAAAATTTAATATAAACCTTTTTGTAGTTAATTTCAAAAGCTAAGCGGTGTATATTAATTTTTTTCAAGCCTTCGTTTTAAAAAATGTTAAGCTAAAACGGCTTGAAGATGGTGCTAAAGTATGCGAATATTTTTCACGATAACCCGTTTAAAAACATGCTTCTTTGACGCGTAATTTGTAAACTTTCATTCAAGAATAGCTCCAAAAATATTGACTAAAAAAACTCCAAAAAACATTTTTGTCTTAAAATTCACTATTCTAGTGACCATGATTTTTTTTTATAAACTTTTTTCACCCCGAGTTGAAGTGGTAAACCATCCCCAAAGAAAAAACACATATTACCATAGGATAGATTTTGATCTTTAACCTACTTTTTAACTACTATCAAAGTTTTTAGCAAACCGATGCATACAAAAAATTTTTAGAGGTTTTCTACTATTTTTACCGTCATATCCTGGACTACCACTGTTCTCTTTAACTTCTCTATCAGAAATTACACAGTAACTTCATTTGTAGTCGTCTTTTTGCCTAAATACCAGTACTTGCAGTTTGCTTCCGGAATTAGTATAAAATAAGTAACGATAAAAAATAATAGTTTTACAGTAATTTGAATGTAATCTTGACAAAGTTCAGTTTTAAGTACATACCTGATGATGCCAAAGATACAGCACGAATGCTATTAGTAAAATTCAACGGAGTCTTTAGTTCCAATATGCTGATATCATAGTCATAGGTTTCTGGGTTATAATTGTGATGACAATGCACTGTCTTCACATCATGAATTTGACCTTTCGAAGATCTAAAGGAGGATCCAACACGTACTGATAGAAGTGATGTACTTTTACTAAAAATATAGCACGTAAGTATAGATAATTACCAAAACGTGTACGAGGTCATGAAGGAAACATTTTTATTTTCTTGAATATCAATCAATAATATTTAGACAATTTTAATTTTAGAAAGTACATGGAGCAGGCTCTTTGACCAAGAGCGCTGTTAGACTTATTTTTATGTGGCAGGTTAATGGTATAATCTTTGAGCCGAACCCTTTTGTAGTTAGTGGGAAGTTTAATTCCCACCATATAATATCACATCTACAGGCAGTGTATATTAATTTTTCTACCTTTTGAGGCTGTTGTCGCCCTGTAGTAATATCAGTAAATCCACAAAAATGACTTTGAAGCTGAGGTACACATATTTATATTACCACTTATACATATGTTTGAATATACGCTGCTTGGACGGTTTTTTTGTGCGATTATATTCGAGTTGTGAATAAATAATTGTTTGCACCAAAATTAATTGGCTGAGAATTTAAATATTATTTTTCTATTCTTTTGACTTTTATACAGACCATATAAAAACAATGATAATAGAACGTATTTGCCGTATGCCAAATTTTTATTTGTAAGTGGGTTATATGCTTCCCACCGACCATCCTCGGTGTTCATTTTTATTATTTTAATTTAGAAATGTGGGATCCAGATAACTCCAGAGATGCTGAGGTTGCATAAGCTTATTTATATTCTTCACCCTACAATGAGGAATATTCAGAAGAAGAAATAGCTAAAGGTTCAGATTTTTCTGATGTGAATCCATCCTGTTTGTAACTTTACATACTCAATATTCAAGTAATTTTTTTCCCCTTTATTTCCGTTACATTTTCAACTGGAACATACATTGTAAGATAGTGAAAATGAAGAAAATGTTGAGAAATGGGAACATGACAGATTTGTTTTGACAACTTTGCAGTAGATTTTTTCAAAGAAGAATTCTACAGACGATTTTAATATTGAAGATAAAGATATTAATTATTACACCAAAATTTTTGATTTAAATATTCTTAATATGAGAGTTTATCAGACTAATCTATACGCAAAGCAAAAGTGGTCTGTAAAGGCTAATAAAACAAATCAACCAGGTCCATCTAATGATTGGCAAGATACAAATCTAGAGGAACTGATGGCCCTAGTTGGAGTAATGATTATAATGGAAATACATACACTTCCTCAGCTTTCCAATAACTGATCCACTGATACATATTTAGGCGTATCAGAAGTTTTGCAAGTATTTGGATCTAAGCGATAAAAAAGCTAATTGAAAATTTAGACATAAATAAAAATCAAATGAATGAATCTATTGATCTTGTTTTTGGATCTATTCAATACCATATATAGAACAGGTATAATACCTAAAGAATGGCTCCAGTCAACATTCATACTGCTTCCCAAAAAAGCCAATGCAAAGGAGTGCAATGAACATCACACCATAGCCTTAATGAGTCATGTCTTGAAATTGTTTTTAAAAGTAATTCACAATAGAATACATAAGAAATTAGATGAACTCATAAGTAATACACAAATGGGATTTAGGAAAGGTCTGGGAACACGAGATACACTGTTTGCAGTAAGTGTTCTTTCGCAGAGATGCTTAGATATTAATCAGGAAGTATATGCCTGTTTCATTGATTTTGAGAAGGCATTTGACAGAGTTCAGCATAATCGACTTAAAGAAATTTTATTAAATAAAAACATAGACAGTAGAGACATTAGAATCATCTGTAACCTCTATTGGAATCAAACGGCAAAAGTGAAAGTTGAAAACGAACTGACCAAGGATATCCAGATTCGCCGTGGGGTCCGCCAAGGGTGTATTTTATCACCCTTGTTATTCAATTTATACAGTAAAGCCATCTCAGAATTAGCGCTTGCCGAGATCAGTGAGGGCCTTATAATAAACGGTGAGCCACTTAATAACATAAGATATGCTGACGACACCGTCCTTTTGGCAGGAACACTAGAAGAACTGCAACACCTTGCTGAACAACTAAATATATATTGCAACGATTATGGACTAAAAATCAATTTGAAGAAAACCAAGTTCATGGTATTTACAAAAGCACAAAACATCAAAGTTAAGCTAGTACTAGATAATACAGAAATTGAACAAATATCTTTGTACAAATACCTTGGAGCATGGATCACAGAAGATACTGATCAGACAAAAGAAATAAGATGCCGCATTGAAATTGCGCGGTCAACTTTTAATAGAATGAGAAAACTTTTTGTAATCGCGATATCAATATATCGCTCCGGATAAGAATGCTTCGATGTTATATTTTCTCTACCCTTTTGTATGGAGTTGAAGCTTGGACACTTAAAAAATCCAACATTAAAAACCTAGAAGCATTCGAAATGTGGTGTTACCGACGCATTTTGAAAATATCATGGATGGATCGCAAAACAAACGAACAAGTTCTCGAACAACTAGGAAAACAATGCGAAGTTTTAAATTCCATAAAGATCAGGAAATTGGAATACTTAGGGCACATCATGAGAGGTGGAAAGTACGAACTACTAAGGAATATAATGCAGGGTAAAATCAAAGGTAGAAGAAGCGTAGGAAGACGTAAAATCTCGTGGCTACGCAATCTCCGTGAGTGGTTTGGATGCAGTTCAATTGAACTATTCAGGCGAGTAACCAATAAAATTATAATTGCCAGAATGATTTCCAATCTCCGATAGGAGTGGAACTTGAAGAAGAAGAAAAATCAAAATTCACCGAGTCCAGGAAAACCTGAATATGACAAACTGAATAAGGTGAGATCACTTGTGGAAAAACTAAACAGTACAATACAATCTATGTGTAACCATTATCTTACTAAGCTGTTGATGAATCGATGACAGCGTTCAAGGGCAGATCATCACTCAAGCAATACATGCCCATGAAGCCTGTCAAATGAGGATATAAAGTATGTTTGGCAGATTTAATTAAAGGCTATATATACAAATTCCATATCTACACTGGAAAGTCGACAGACGTTGATGGAGCAAAATACCTAGGTGAAAAGTTGTTATAAACCTTGCGCACTGTCTAAAAACAAGGGATGTTTGATAGCCTTTGATATTTTCTTTATATCCTTTTCTCTTATAAATTAGTTATTAAGTGATGAGATTTATGCTGTTTATAAGGTGAGATCCCACAGAAAGATATTACCAGATATGTATAAAAGTGAAATAAAGAAGTGCCGTGGAGTTATGTTTAGTACAAAGCAAAAGTAGCTGCAATAAAGTAGATGGACAATAAAGCATCTTAACATCTTGAGCATTTTTTTCTTTCCATGAGATATATAGTTTGTCAATCGTAAAAATAAAGATGGCTCCACACCAAATGTGTCATGCTCTAAAGTTGTATGCGTTTATAATCAGATGATGTGCGATGTCGAAAAGTTCGACCAATATCACAAAAAAATATTTAAAATCAACGTTTAGTTCCAAATGAAGTGGGATACGCGGAAGTTGATAGACATATGCCAAACAAGGAGAAAAATTACAGGCGATGTAGAATGTGCAGTACTAAGCAAAATTAGAAAATGACTCGGTATATCTAAACCTACTACAGTCATCCATTATGCATAACACCATATTTTAAGAAATTTTATGGCCAATGAGATGTATTTTACTAGTTTATGCATAAATATTGTGTATTTTAGGAGTTCCAAATTAAGTTATATTAGTTTTTGAATTTCCTTTTTTCGAGCACTGGGAAGTATTATTCCCATCACACTAATAAAATAGCGAAAGTGGCAATTTTTTTTGAAGCTGTGAATCATTAGGAGTAGTTATATAATTTTTAATCGTTTAAGGCAAATAATTAAAATTATTTAATTTGCTCACGCCCATGAAAGTGTTAAACAGCAGCATACATTTTAAAACGATTGGCAACTTTTAGTATTTCATAAAGTCCTTGTATATAACGTTAAACATGAATTCACCTCATTACTCAATACTCATCATCATCATCTTTGGCTCTACAACCCTGGGTGGGTCTTGGCCTGTTCAAGAATTAGTCTCTATTCCTCCCTATCTTTCGCCCTGGCTTTCCAATTTCTGACCCCTACATTCCTCAAGTCATCTTCGACTTGAGTTTTAAATCTAGATCTTGGCCTGCCTCTCTTCCTGGTTCCTACTGGCTCTTGATAGAATATATTCTGTCTTTGGGGTCTCCAGTGTCCATTCTTTCAAGGTGTCCTAGCTAGCTTGGTCTATTAATTTTAATAGACCGGACGATGTTGCATTTTTCATACAATTGGAAACATTACTACCTATTGGAAATAGCTAGATAGGTTTTCATTAAATATTAGGTTTATGGGATTATAATTGATTTTAATGAAAATTATTATTAATTACTGTTTATCGTTTTCATAAAAGAATATTTTAAAAACTGTCTGTAAAGTATAACCAACAGGTTGTTAAGCAAGTTAAGATTTTCAAAACCGACAGGTGACTTCTGGACAATAGCCATTTTTTAGTTAAGAACTCTGAAGGTTTTTAAGGTTTATGAACTCTGAAACTCTAAAGGTTTGTGAATTGTGTGTTTAGATATTGTGTGCTGTATATGTTCCGAATTTCTAACAATCCGCTAATGTTGGTGTATTCTTGTTTCTCGCTTCTTCTTTTAGTATTCGCAACCAGAGCCTGCCACATTCTGCTAATTAGTTTGCTACACATTTTTCTTTATTAGGTACTAGCAGACCCGAAAAACTTCATTCTGTCAAATAGATTTGGAATGTGGCAATTTATTTCTTTATTTCTCCTGAACAGAACCGTCACCATGATGATAGGGCGGTGTGTGAATGTAATCTCGGGTGACCTAAGTATTTTCGCTTCCACGAACTTTGGTCACCCTTTTGGACCCACTAAAACTCCGACTGAAGATGTCTTCCAAAAGGCTTCAAACTAAGGGGGAAACTTAAGGTTTAAACCAGATTAAAAAATAATCTAAAGGGATAGTGAAAACCTAAAGGTGACAAATATTTATAAAGTGTGTGCTTCAATGACAAAACATAGAGATAAATAATTATTTATTATTATTAATATTAACATAAGGTTAATAACCGATGTAATTGAGAATATTAAAATAAATCGTATAAAAGTATTGTCAGTAATCTCTTTATTTTAAAGCAAGTAAATCATAATTATTAACAGAAATCTGTTTTATTTTTACTGTAGTACTTTATGATATACAATGTTTTTCGTTTGATTGCCTGGTGAATATACCAACAAATCTGATGGTTTTCCAGCACGGAAACAGGCAACATACAATTGGCCATGTGAGAAACATGGGTTTTCTAGATTAATACCACAAACACCTAATGATTGTCTCTGGCCTATTTATGGTTATAGTAAAAGCAAGCCGCACTGGAAACTGTAGTCGTTTAAATTAAAATGGTATATCAGTCGGAATCTTTGGGATGCGTGGTATCAAAACGTCTTCTCTATTATACTTTCCTTTCATTATAATTGCTTCTATCACGTTGTTCAATAATTGTTTTATCGCTAACCGTGTGCCGTTGCAAAGACGCGGTTGTTTGATATTTCTCAACCAGCGAGTTTAAAAATTCAGGCGGATAGTTAAATATATATCATCTCGGTTAGTAGCCGAATCAACTTATATATCCTCAATTCTCCTGTAATTTGATTTTAAATTTTGAAATTTAATTCATTTACATCTATGTTTTTTTGCAGCCAATATAGCCCGTTCGCTCAACTAATCATGGATTCTGTAATTTTAAGCAACGTATAGAAACACCTTCTGGAAACAAACATCGGTTTGTTTAACAGATGCAACAACATGAAAACTGATGCAATTTATGTCGAGTTCCGAAACTAAAACAAAAGAACCAATATTGCTAGGCCAATCAAATCTATCGCTGTTACATTTTTTTACTTTTTAATTTGGTCGGTTTCACGATATTATCATTTTTATGTAAACGCATTAAATCATCCAACGCGAACACGCACACACACGAACGCGCCAACATACGAACGCTCACACACATACATTTGATTGAATTTGAACTTTGTGCAGCGACAATAAAGCGCAAATTGAATCTTCAACGCTAGAAACACACCTACATTGTTTAAACAAGAGTAAGTGCTTGTAATTTAATATAAACTTTATAGAATAACAATAAAGTTCAAATTGACTCTATATTTAGTTAGAAAATATTTGTATGGAAAAAAGAAAAGGGCTGTTTTAGGGTTTTCCCGAAAATTGTTCGAATTTTTTATGCCGTTAAAACCATCCTTAAAATTTCAGGAATATTTTAAAAAAATAATGGTTAAGATTGGTCCATGCGTTGTTAAGTTATGAGCTTACCAACACATTTTGCGATTCATTTTTACATTATAGATAATGAGATTTGTTTCTTTGATTTTTCTTATTTATATTCTTTAATTTATGAGTCTTGTATGAGTATTGCGCTCTGTTCTTATTGTCCCAGGCTTGTTTGAATATCTGTAATTTCTCGAAGTCCCTCTATTTGATGTAAGTTTCATGATCTTTTATCTTGACACTTAGTGGTCTTGCGGTGTTTGTGAAATAGAAATTTTTTGCATTAACAGCATTATCTATGTGTCCCTTTTACATGTCCTATTTTCTGGTTAGTCTACTTTTTATACCTATCGTAAAGAAATGGCTAAAAAAGAACCAAACATGGTTTCATCTTTTCTTCTCCATTTCATCAATAATTATTAGAAGACCATGTTGAAGTACTGCAAATATTTCTCTGTGACTCTGCCGGGGGACAGAATAAAAACTTTACCATTTTGCAAATTATTTATTTTGTAGCAAACAACAGAATTCATAATCTGAAAGAAATACATATCACATTCTCTGTAAGAGGACATTCCATTTAAAGTGTGAGAAAAATGTATGATTGTGTGATTTGAAGTGCTTCTTTGAGGTCCAGGAGAAGTTTGAAGCAGTCATTAGGCATTCCTGTCCCAAACCACCGCCGTTTGTTTATAACGAGCATGTCACAAAACGTGTTACTGGATTGGAAATCATTTTTAGATACAATATATTTACAAATATGGCCATTTAAAACTTAGAGTTTGAAGGCAATAGTGGCATCATCTAATCATAGCCGCCTTATCTACTACCGTTCAATATTCAATCGACAAGTACTATCTGGAATAATACGAAAACGCTTTGACCAAATCTCAGCTTTAAGATGTGGAAAATTTTTGCTGCCTGTTCCGGTATACGATGGTAAGTTATAAGAAACTTTTAAATAAAAATAAGATTTATTAATTATTTAATATTTTTACTATAGATCCGTTACCAATTTAAAAGGCTAAGTTTAAACGACCTAAAAAGTCTTTTGGTTTTGCAGTCCAAAAGCAGTAGGGTAAACTGGTCCATAGTGGGACGTTTTTTTTTTCAAAAGTGTATAGCACCTTGATTAAGCGTTTGTAAATTATAGTAAGGGTACCTATACATGGGTATGAATGTAAGGAAGCAAACTAATAATAATTTCAAGTAATCCTTGATTTATAATAAATGTTATTCAACAAGTTCCACTATGAACCACTCGTCCCACTATGAACCACTATGGTCCATTGTGGGAATCATAGTGGTCCATAGTGGGATTTTTAGTAAAAAACTCTTTTATTCTATTTTAAATTGTAACAAATTAACAGGAAACATAAACTGGCGAGCAGCCCTAGCTGTACTTCCACTAATGACAGGAGGGGCAGTTTTAATAAAATATCTTCTGCTTCTACGCAAATTTGCCGGCGACAATTCTCTTCATGAAAGAGATACTATATTCATCTCCACTTATATTAATAACCTGACCGACATAATGTTTAAACAGTTTTTTTTTGTCAGGTATCTTACTATAACATAGTCATAACTGAATTGACAAATCTTTATTTTCTGAAGTGAAGCTTTCTAAATCGCTAGAATCATTGCAGATTTCTTCATTAACATAACTGTTCGAACTAATATCGTCATGAAAAACTTGACGTTTAACTTTTGTAGCCTTCTGCTTTTTCTCTTCTGAAAGTGGTTTTTTTCGCCAATCTTTCTTTATGCTGTTCCTCTATGACATCTTTTATGGGAGTGTCTATTATTATTGCTGACTGTAGCTTCTTTCTGCTTCTTCTAAAGTTTTTCCTAGGAGCAGCTTTGGCATGTGGCCTAATTTGCTGAGGGGTTATTATATTGGATGGGCCATTAATTGGGCTGACATGTCGTGGTTCTTTTACATCCTGAACATCTACATCCTGAACATCTTCTACATCCTGAACACCTTCGTTAGCCTTATGTTCGTTACTATTTTCATTTTCATTTTCTTCGGACCTATCAGTGACATAAGATGACATAAAATCACTCTCTGAAAAAATTTGGGAATTCAGGGGCGCTATGCCTGTTTTTTTAAATCCGTTAAGAATGTTTACAGGAGTGAATGCTTTAAGGTAGGCGGTACCAACAACATTACAAACATCATAAATGCTCATAGATATGGCAGGATGATTTAGCATCCAGTCATCAACTTCTTCGTTATAATAGCTTTTAAATAGAAAGAAGCAACTCACGTCGAGCGGTTGTCATTTATGACTGCAATGGGGCGGCAATGTCAATAAAATAATCCCATTCTCTTTACATGGATTCAGCACACGAACATCGTAACGGCTCTCATGGTTGTCAGAATTAGTAGAACTGGAATTCTTTACTGCATCGCACGTGTTTCATAAATTACTCTATATACTTTAAAAAATTATCTCCCGTCATCCAACCAGAAGAAAACGCTGCACCGGCTGATCTTAGAGGAGCCCCAGTAAACATAAAACATAGGCTTAAATATTTTCCTCGGGAATACAAAGAATAGAGGCACAAAAGTCCCATTAGCGCATATTGCAGTGCACATTGTTATTAATGTGCCTCTTCTAGCGCTTGTCACTTTTCAAATTTGTTTTTGTTTAATGCTAGCAAGCACCTTCCTGGGCTTATGCACATTGGTGACACCAGTCTCATCACAATTGTATATCTGGTTTGACTAGATATTATATTTCGTTATTACACTTCTCAGGTTTGTGAAAAATGTAGCCACATTATGTTTTTTGAAGCTGGTGGCTCTGCCAAGGCTAGTTGCTTCTGGTTTTCGAAGCGATAACATAGGGTGTCGTTTCCTAAAATTATTTAATCATTCGACTCCAGCTCGTTTTTTCTCGTGCCAAGTTCGAGGCGCCGTTTTATTGTTAGTAATGGCATACTTATAAGCAATTCACGAGTATGTATTAATGTTAAGCCGTAGGACATTTCATAAGCCTGAATTATGTACTCGCACAATAGCTGTTCCTCTCTACTTGTAAATTTTCTTTTGAAACCATGACATGACATTTGATTTTTTACAACATCTTATACTGCAGAATGCATAGATCTTGCATATACTTCATGATTCTCTAGGCTTTTCTCAAAAACTACTGACAGTCGGGATCTTGGATATCTCGGCATATTCAATTCTGCAAAGAATGAAAATGTTTAGCATGTTTTAGTATATTTCAGTATATACCGCATTCTATTATCATATCCCAGTATGGACCACTTTTTTATTCCAACTATGGACCATGGTCAAAATACAAATGAGCAAACATTTTATTGAAGTGGTAGAGCTAGGTTTAACTAGAATACGATAATATTGAGGTTTTGTATGTTTTAGATATCCATACCAAATTCAAGTGAAATAGGATACATTTCGGCGAATTATTCGAAAAAATCTGAACATTTTTCTGAACAAATTTATGATAGCACACACACTGAAATATAGCTTTACCGCGATAATAAAATAGACAGGAGAGTGAAATTCCCACTATGGACCGCGTCCCACTATGGACCAGTTTACCCTACATTTTTAGTAAGTAGTAAATAGTAAGTTTAAAATATTCACATGTTGATATATAAATAAATATTAACAAATACATTAATTTTCTTTTTAGTTTAAAAATAAAGTGGTGTGGTTGCAGCTCAAGGCAATTATTCAGAGCAGCTGCCTCGAATGTCAGAATAGCCATGATGATTGCCAACCTCGTCGCGGAGATGGCATTTAAAGAAGAATATCAGGTTTATCCATATTTTCGTTTACTTCTGGCTCAACATCACTATCAACACTATGATTTACTGATATTTAACTGCGTCTTTTAGAAGGCTTATCTAAATTTGTGTCCAGAAAATAAGATATGTACTAAGATAAAAATAAGAAGTGTTATATTTAATTTAAAAATTGTGTTTTTATAAAATATTAAATTAAAACAAAAAAAAATAAAATTAATTTACTGTTATTCAAAGAAATGACATATCTGGTTTTTATCCCGTACCCTTCATTTACACTTACCCATAAATACAATGGCCAGCTGTTACAACATGTTTATTACTAACTATTGCACCTCCACAAATCTGAGTATTTCTATACAGTAGACCAATTTGGTAAGGGTAATCATTGATATTAGCATCAACTCCACCTACTATTCTGTGCCTGGAACTGACTTCTATAACCACAAGGCCTTAAAAAAATAACAATCAAAAGAATTAAATAAAGTTTATAGACATACAATCGACTATAAAGTCACAACATACACGCTTACTTAAAACCTAGTTAAGAGACACAAAATGAAAACAGTACGATTAAGATGAGAATAAACCTTTACCGTGTGACTGACTTTAACCAGAGTAGTCTAGCTTTTGTCTCTTTATTATATTCACCAATTAAATTGTTAGGTTCAGCCGTCTAAGGCCCTATTCATTTCTTACTCTTTTGAACTAGCTTAATTTTAGTAGTCGTTTGAATACCCACATTTCAAAGGCTTCTAAGTAACGCTAATAAAGCGTTTAAGCATTTTACTCCACTTTCACCCTTTCACTCCATGTAGTACGATAGAGTGAAATAAGTTTATAGATATGGTTAATATGGATTTATCTTTTAACGTACGTTTAATATATGTAAATTTAAAATTTTTTTCTACGATTATTTGTTTTGCGAATTTAAAAAAATATTGTGGTTATTATTTGATAATGTCCTAAGAAAGCAACCATTCGAATGTGCTTGAAAAAATTGTATATACTTACATCCTCTCTTCTTCTTCTTAGAGTGCCGACTCTCTACGTAGTTTGGCAATCATAATGGCTATTTTTATTTTAGAACTTGCTGCTCTAAACAAATCAATCGATCTGCATTGATACCAATCACGTAGATTCTTTAACCATAAGTTCTGCCTTCGGCCAACAGATCTTCTTCCTTGAATCTTTCCCTATATTATGAGTCGAAAATTTCATATTTTGGTCCCGTTATCACGTGGCCTAGGTATTCCAGTTTTCTGGTTTGTATAGTGGTGATTAGTTCTGTTTCTTTACCAACCCTCTCCAGTACTTCTCTTTATTTGTAATTCTATCAATCCAAGATATTTCTAATACTCTGCGGTATAACCAGAGTTGAAAAGCCTCGATTCTTTTTAAATTATATTTTTTTAATGTCCAAATCTCAGCTCCATATAATAATATTGAAAATACATAACAGCAAATGGTACGTAGTCTGATCTCCAAATTTAGATTTTTGCACGTTAGGAGTGGCTTCACTCGTATAAATGCTGATCTAGCAATCTTTATTCGCCTGTTTATTTCTACAGTATGATCATTGGTTTCATTGATCAAAGTTCCCAAGTAGTGATATTTTTTTCTTGTTCTATCACGTTACCATTGATTGTCAATAGGTGATGTATATTTTGTATACTCAAGCTTTCGATAAGATGTTGTAGATCCTACATACTCGTTACTATGATCACAGTGACATCTGCATATCGTAAGTTGTTAACTAATTTTCCGTTAAAGGTGACTCCTGCTTTGATATTATTGTGCGTGTTTTGGAAAACCTCTTCAGAATATAAGTTTAACAAAAGTGGCAATAAAACATATCCCTGTCTAACTCCTTTAGAGATCTTCATTTCTTCTTATCATTGCCCATAAATTTGAACTATGTATCCGCGTTTTTTCTTATTTACCTTACAAAAGAAATAAGCTAATAAGAAGCCGGAGATGTTAATAAATTTTAAATTTTCTTCACTTTGCCAGTGCTCCAAAAAACATATGACGTCATATAATTTTTGACACCCAAGAAAAGCAACCTTATTTGAAATACACTGCAAATTAACATGAAACATGTTTAAACGGTGGGTGTTGAATAATATAAAAACTCAATTGCAAGATAAAAATGGTAAAATTTAAAAAGTATTAATAGTGTAAACATGTAAACAGAATGTATTCAAACAATATTTTAATGTTTTTTAGATGCCTTAATAATCTATAAAAGTAACACTGACGATATTAAATCATTGGATTTTCGGGTTTATATATAATGATGCTGCTTTTAAGTATCTATTGGAAAATCTGATAAAAGAACAAATACCTCTTCCTTAGAATCAATCTTTTATTTTATACATCTCTCGTCGTAACTCTAGGCTTAACCAAATTTTTTGGCGATATTTAAAAATGATTAAAAGCAAAATTTAGGATTGAATGTGTAATGAGAATGTATAAATCTAGATAGGTAAAGAAATAATAAATAAGACTTACTCACAATCAATTTAATTTAACTATCAGACGACCGGTTTTCGCTTTCTACAATATGCAAAGCATCCTCAGGTCTCGATACAAAGTTAAACAAATGATGCCGGTACTCTATTAATTGATGGATGGTAGAACATGGTCGAAACTACTATGTATTGTTGAATGGAGAACTCAATTCTATTATTGCAGTCGTTTGACAGTAAACGGGAAGTTCTTGAGGAGATAGATTTGATCCAATGAAGAAGAGATATGTGTATGATTGTTTGTTAAATGAAAGTGATGTAATATACCATTGTGTTATTAAAAGCTATTTATACTTATTCGAGAGATATATTTTTAAAATGTGTGTTATTTATTGAGTAATTGTTTTATGAAGGTGACAGTTTTATGACAATGAATAAGTTTAGATGTAAAAATTGTGTGGGTGTGCAATTATTTTCCAACTTGTAGTTATCAAATTACTTTGATAAAGTTCTATTGGCAATTGGTAAATTATTGGAAAGTCAAGTAAATAAAATATTTAAAATACAAACAATTAAGGACAATTTAAACACACTAAAACAGAAAACACTTAGAAGGGACGAAACAAACATTGAATTTAAAAGGGGGAAGGGCTCTTTAATGCACTACATCGTAGTCTTGGGCACAATGAGTTTTTTTATTTTTATTTATATAAAAAAAACTCATTGTGCCCACTCATTGTTACCTATTTGAAATGGACTCACGCAAGCAACACATTCATGATTTGTACAAATCTAGCTTTGTTTTCTCTGTTTGTTCTTATGCTATATATTTACCTCCAAGTCGTTATCTGTCTTGTGTTGTAATAAAGTCGCTATGAAAGGCACCTTAGCGTGAAAAGTATCCCTATATTATGTAATCTCTTGTTGGTTCTAAATATTCACTTTAAGTTGGCTAGCGCCCTGAGTGGAACGAATGATCGAATGATGTTTTGTCAATCTACTGATTCTTATGATATTGATGTTTACAATATATTTTTAATTTGCCTCTAGGCGAAGTACTATTTAATTAACAAATTAAATAGGTCAATACATCATTAACAAGTTCAAGTAGTCAAATACATTATCGCGGCTGAATGGATTAAGTTATTGAAACCCAAGAATTAAATAAAAAAAATCAATATAGAAAGCCTTTAGGTCTAAAAATCCTAAAAGTCAATATTGTAAATAAATGAACAAATGTTTACACAAAAATATTGAAAATTAGGAGTATAATCTTATTTTAATTTTTGTCTGTATAAATCAATCGTAAACTCATCACATTAATTGAAAAAATATTTAAAAAAAATTTGATAAAGCAGAAAATATATGAATTACAGCTTTAAGTGACACTTAAAAAATTTTAAAATATAGCAAGCATATCACCTACCTAATATTATCAAAGGAGATAAAATCTTGAAAAACATCATTCCTCACATGAGATATCTAATTAAAACATTGTTGTGGCATATAATATTTATAATCTATTTGAATAATTCTGGTATCATAAGTCTGTAATATCTGCTGTGGATATAACAGTGTTGACGTAGGTGTATATAATTCCCTTGACATAATGTAGGTAAAAAATCATAGAATTGAAAAGAGAGTAGTAAATAATGAGGAATTTTATTTGTCTGAAGTTTACATATTGATAAGAAGTATATAATTTTCTTAGTAATCAACAGTCGAATCAAACATACAATTTTAAAAGAACTCAATATCTAAGAGTTACTGTGAATGTACGCTTTATACGTTTACAATATATTTCTTACAATTATTTACCGTTTTTATTACAGTCCTATAATTTAATATTGTATGAAAGTGAGCCTATGGCCCAGTCAGGTTATGCAAAAATCATCGATTTCATGGCAAATTTTTCGCAGATATATGAAGCTTTTAAGACATGGGTGAAGGATACTAGATGAGGAATATACGAAAAAGTACTCGTATTTGTACCTTTATATTTAATATAATAATTTATTGTCACAGTTTGAAGTTTTTTCGCTCATAGGGTAAAGTAAAGTATATTCGTGATAATTATAGGTTATTTAATTATTACGGTTAAAGTTTTTAATTTCATACCGTAAAAATATTACCAAAAGGGAGACTTATCACTCAGTAACAACTTTAAGTTATTAATTTGTGTAAAAGATTCTTCTTCTGCTTAGCCTTCTGTCGTCCATGTTTGGACATAGGCCTCTCCCAACTCCTTCCATCGGTCTCTATCCTGAGCAACATATTTCCAATTTGTTCCGGCTATTATTTTAATGTCATCAATCCATCTCATCTGTGGTCTTCCTCTTGATCGTTTACTTTCGTGAGGTCTCCAATGTTGTATTGTAGTATTCCAACGTTGGTCTTTCTGTCTAGCAGTGTGGCCCGCGAAGCTCCATTTAAGTTTGGCAATTTTTGTTATGTCCTCGACTTTTGTCTTGGATCTTACCCAGTCGTTCCTATTTTTATCTGACAGTCGTATACCTAACATTGCTCTTTCCAATGTTCTTTCTGTTGTGGCTAGTTTATTCATGTTTGCCTTGGTTAGGGTCCAGGTTTGACGTCCATATGTCATGATAGGAAGGATGCATTGGTTAAACACTTTGCTCCTCAAGTATTGGGGTATTTTGCGATTCTTAAGTATCCAACTAAGTTTTCCAAATCCTGCCCATGCTAGCTCTTCTAGTAATTTCCGCACTTTGGTTCTCTTTGCCAAGTCTCAGGATTTGGCCTAGGTAGATATATTCCTGGAGTTGTTCTATCTCACTGCCGTTTATAGTTATATGTCTGGGGTCTTCTGTGTTTGTCATTATTTTTGTTTTTTTCATATTCATTTTCAAGCCGACGTATTGGGAACTGGCTGCTAGTTCCCCCAACATAATTTGCAGTTCCTCGAATGTGCTCGCTATAATCACTATGTCGTCAGCGAATCTGAGGTGGTTTAACTTGTTGCCATTAACGTTAATGCCATAGGTTGACCAATTTGTAGTTCTGAAGACGTCTTCTAGAGCTAGGTTGAAAAGCTTTGGCGATATTACGTCTCCTTGTCTCACTCCTCTCTTAATGGGGATGGGATTTGTATTTTCGTCTAATTTTTTGTATGTTGTCGTGTAAAAAATTATAAAGTTTAATAATTTATATATTTTCATATTTCGTGATATACATATTCAATTTCGTGATAGAGGTAAGGTAAATTCGTGACAATCCAATTTGTGTGCATTAAATTAGTTTAATAATAAAAATTTATTTATTAGGAATTTCTTAACAAATCCAAACAAAATTAGAATTCTTTAACACAAGAAAAGTAAATCCATATTTAAAAAAAATAAAACAAAACTAAAGTAATTAAAAACTAAAACAGGTGGTTGACTTAATCTTCTTAATAACTTAATTAACTTAACTTAATCTTTTTCAGAATCACTAATGGTGTCTTCATTGTTTTCACACATGTCGCACACAAAAACGTCCTCTTCGACATCAGATGATTGGCACATAACATGGTATGGAATCATGCAGTAGCAAAACTGGACCCGTTTGGCACCATTTTTTCTTTTGACATCTAATGAATAACTATTACCACACATTTACAATCGCAGTCATTTTCTTCAGAAACCACTTTTTTAAGGTTTTTGATTGATTGTGTCTAGAGCACAGGATGATGACATAGCGTCGTTTACTGCCAAAACCAGATAAGTTAATTTTTTACCATGTTTGAGTTAAGTGTATTTTCATAATCAAAATCCATATATAAATGTACTGTGTAAAACAGATGTCAGTGTCTGACTATGGAAAAGAGGTGAATTATGTAGGCTTGTTTTGGCAATTATTCATTTTGGTCAAAACTGTACAACTGAAACAAGTTATGTGCACATTTAACAAAATATACAAATTTCATATGCAAAAAGAAAATTAATTCTTCTAGAAAAACCGCTTAAATGCCGTTTAACTTATTTTTTCTGTTATAGTATAGTAAATTTATAGAATGACTGTGCGTATAAAACAGATAAGTGCAATTATCTTGTTTTGCACTTTATTTTATCCTTACTTTAGCATGCCCAAGTGTGCAAAACCAGATTAATGTCATTTAACTTCTCATTTCATTCAATTGCAATGCTACAATTTCAGAAGAAAGAAGAGTGGTGTTATGCCAAAACTTCTGGACCTTGGATTTTAACCGGCAAAAGGACTTCATTCTGAATAATGCAGATAGTGCTAGGCCAATAAGAATAAAAAGTAACCCGTCTGATAAAAAAATGCCGCGTATTAATTCAAAAGAATTCTATTTCAATTTTGATGATACAAAATTACGAGTCTGCAAGCTTTTCTTACAAAAACTCTTTGCATTAGCAAAGAAGTAGTTGAGCATGCGTTTGCGAATAAGGGTGAAGGTAAACTAATTACAGGATTCGAATAAAAGAGGTAGAAGATCGCCGAAAAACAAAACAAACATTGATGATATCGAAAGGGTAAAGCAACATATTGAAAATTTTCCAATACTGGAGCACCACTATACGAGATGTTCTACCAAACAAAAATATCCAAATTGTAAATTGAGTATAAATGCAATCTACTCAATGTAGAAACCATTATGTGAACATGATGGTACCTCACCTGTATCTTCAATCACTTATAGATCCATTTTTATAATAATTACAACTATTCTTCAGCTACTTCTACAACAACTAGCTTCATGGAAAAAGGGGCAGCTTAGAAATTGGCACCTGCCTCTTTTCTTATATTCTTATATACATCCACTAGTGTAAATGCATTATCAGTGTTTTCCGACACTTGCAGTGGACAAACCAGGAACCAAAATGTTACTTTATTTGGTTCAAAAAAAATCCCATCCTGATGATTATAGAGCAAGAGTTTCTGGAAAGTGGATACAGCTACATGGAAGTGAACAGTATGCACAGTGCCATTGAACAAGTCCAGAAGTATGTTCCTGTATATACAATGCATGATTGGCTAACAATATTTCGCATGGCCAGCACAACATCATCAAAAAGAAACCGTTTGTTGTGCAGGAATTTAAATATAAAAATTTTCTTGAGTTAGAAGGCCTTTCTAAGCTTATTAAAAATAAAACGAGAGACATAAAAACCGAAAAAGTAAACTGGTTAAAAGATAAGTGTTTTCGATACTAAAAGACCAAACCAGGAATTCTTGAATATAGGTATGATCATACCTCAGAATACAAAGAGGTAAACGTTTTTGATAATTTAATGATAATGATAAGTTAATGATACTTTAAGACAAGTTTCAAATTATGCCAATCAGTTCAGGAAAAATAGGTTAGGTATAATTTTTTTTTCCATTTTTAAAATTTTTTAACATTTCTTCCTTATTTATTTTTTGATTTTTGGAGTTAATTATCTTCACAGTACCTCAAATCTATGTTATTTTATCGGTTATTAGATGTTTCCTTTCATGTAGTTGTTTTACTGTAGGCTTGAACTTTTAAACTTGATTTTCAAAAAACTAAGAAAATGTAACTTATCTGGTTTTGGTTGTAAACCGATGACAGATGGTGCATGAATTGGTGAAGAAGGAACAACACTTTCAGGATTGAGGCCTAATACACATGGTGATGATGTAGATGCTGTATCGCTTATTGAAGAAGGCACACTTTTAGAATTAAGGCACTTTGATCTTGAATTGCGTTTCTTTCTATTCGGATTTGCAGCAAATGGCTTTGTTGGAAGAGACAATATGTTACCAATTGGATTTTGTTGAGTAGGAGCTCCTGCACATTGATTAGGTATCTTATTGGAAGTGAGTAGAGAAGGCGCAAGAGCTTCCTTAGGAATGGCATTTCTATCAAAGGGGCATATCCCAGATTTTCTGGACGCATTTATAATGTTTAATGCGGAAAATCTTTAAATGTATGCCGGATTCAGTATGGTGTGAAATTTGGTTCTATTGGGCTTCTCTGCATTGTTTTTCATATCAGCATTTAAGAATTTAAGCTTTTGGCCCAATGAGCCGTTAATTACTTATAAACACCTACACCAAGTGGCTGTAATAGATGGCTAGTGTGGGCCGGAAATGTAAATAAATAAACAGCATTTTGAGACGCAAGATATATAACTGCCGGATTGATGTGTGATGCATGGGAATCCATTCATAAAGTTACTGGTCGGGCAGAGGGAATTAAGGCAATAAAGAATTGAAATCACTCCAAAAAGATCTCACTGTTGATCCATC
Source organism: Diabrotica balteata (assembly GCA_918026665.1). Classification (NCBI taxonomy): domain Eukaryota; kingdom Metazoa; phylum Arthropoda; class Insecta; order Coleoptera; family Chrysomelidae; genus Diabrotica; species Diabrotica balteata. The sequence goes on along the minus strand of OU898276.1, from coordinate 164,312,324 downwards.
CTTTTGGAGAAAGTTTTACTTGTGTATTTGGTAGACAATCTTTCTTTAAATTATCGTTCCATTGAACCCCTTTAAAAAATAATGAAAGGTGCAATTCATGTTCCATTGGTACAAATACATCATATCATGGTTTAAGATTTGCCTCTATCTGCATAATAATATGCTCTTTTGTAGACATAACGTTTTCCAACCGAGGTAACGACTTTACTTGGTTTGACCACATAAGTTAGTCCGGTTTTCATCGCAACTCCAGAGACGATCGGGATTATTCTGAACTTCAAATCTAACCATTAATGTTTCTAATTTTGTATAAAAATCCCCCAGTATTATTTGAAATTGAAGCCCTGTATGCAGCCAAATTTTCAGGAACACGCAGTGTTAGACTGAATAGCTTTTGTACTGAACTCCCACCATTTACTAGTAGACTCGTTTTCTTTATTAAAGAAGTTATCTCTCTTTGTACTTGTGTAAGTTGAAAGGCTATCTTTCTTTCATCTGCACCGACGAAACCAAAACCCAGTTCTTGCATTTTTATAATGTGATTAAACTACTGAGTTTCATTTTCGGCAGTAAGGGCAAACGGCCTTCCTAGTTCGACAACTTGTGATTGTCATCTTCATTTCTACTTAAAAAATCTTTTAGTGTACTCCAGGCTATTCAACTTTGTTTACTTGCCCTATACTACCATCTACTCTTACAACTCTTGAGGCTCTAATAAATCGGAGATTTCATATTGGCGATATTTCCTTTGTATATTTTAGGAATTTTGAATTGTGAAAAAAAAAAGACACAGGTAAGTTCGTGATACCTTGGATATTAGAAAATCTTTATTTAATATTTAATATTTATTATTTAATACTTACAGTTCACGTATTTATTATATCTGTGATACAAATCCAAATAAAACTAGAGTAAATTCACCCCAAATAATTACCTACATTTTAACATTACATTAACAGTACATTAAATACATTTAAACATCGAGAAATTACCGCCTTTTAAAAATTTGTGCGAAATTTCCTCCGATCGGTCAAATAGTAACTTAGTTATTTAATTTATTTATCCCCGAGGCTAAACATTTAAACTATTGAACTTTTAGCAATGATGCTAGACACATTTAGCAATTGTTAATTGCGAATTGTTAAAGACTTAAACTATCTCAGAAGTTAAATGCATGTTGCGTTTTTATCGAAATTGTTTACAAAATAAAACGTTTGAGAAAGGGGTATTTTTTTACTCATAAACAACTGTAATAAATTTCTATATTTTTCAAGCTATAGACTTGTACTTACAACCATTGGATAGCGGTAAAAAAACTCACATTTAAAAGAAAAAAACCTTCTATGACCAATAAGAACGAAGTTAGGGACTATTAAAAAAATTCTCTCCATTATTTATAAAGATTAAGAAATAAAATTTTGCACAAATTTTGAATGAAAATCTAAACTTTGTATTGAAACTTATAGACACTTGGAGCCCTTGGAAACGAAGGTACTTTCGAAAGATCAACATAGAAAAGTGGGGGGGGGGGTGGAACTTAAATTCAAACACTTTTGGAATAGTCTTTTCCTATTTTTCCTATTTTTCCTACGAAAATCTCTGAAAATCAATTTTTTTTTTATTTTATATTAATGTTATAATATTACTTATATATCTTATAAATCAAATTTCAGGTAATTTTTTACACAATATATTATCAAATTCCTTATATTAATTATAATTATTTCCTACTTTGACGATTTTTATGTTTATATATGTGTATAGGTATATGTACAGTACGAGGACGGTAAACACATTTATTTATATGTTTTTAGATCTACATATCTCCAAAGAACACATAGTATAATATCCTTGTGTCCCCTACACTTTATATGTATTCATGTGAATAGGAGAAAGGTTATCTATGTAATAGAAAACCGGTAATATATCTTAATGTACGTAAAAAGGCGGGATGAGCGGGATCAACTGCCACGCTCCAAAATTTCTTCAAAATAGTCCCTAACTTCATTCCTATTTATTCATAGAAGGTTTTTTTTAATGTGATTTTTACCAGTAATCCAATGGTTGTACGTCGAAAAATGTAGCTTGAAAACTATAGAAGTTATTACAATTATTTATAAGTAAAAAACATACCCTTTTTATACATTTATAATGAAATAATTTCGATGAAAACGCAATATGCATTTAACTTCTGAGATAGCTTAAGTCTTAATCAATCCTATGAAATTTGCTTAATGTCTCTAGCGTCATTAATAGAGGAAGTTCCCTAGTTTAAATATTTAGCCTCAGGGATAAATAAATTAAATAACTATTAAACTATGTGACCGATCAGGCAAAAATTTCTCACAAATTTAAAAGATAGTAATTCCTCGATGTTCAATTGTATTAATAACATTTTATTTTGTTATTAATTAAATTAATAAAATACATAAATTAGTACAAAAAAACTGTTTTTTTGCAAATACCTCCGTAAATTATTTATCAATTATAATTGAAAAATTATTGTTGAATTTGTTGCAATTATTGAAAAAAAAGCAAGGTCAACAATTTTTTTCCACTTTTTTTTTAACCAGACTGGGCTACTAAAGATTCTTTTTTTTTTTAGAAGAAACATGTTTTAGAAGAAACATGCATTGCGCAAAATCCTGTTTTGCAAAGGTAAGATGTTGAAAACGGTAATAGTATACGGAACGCTCTGGTTTTCAGCGCAAAAATTTCATCCTTTACCCCTGACCTAAATTCAAAGAGGGATTTATTAATAATATGTCAGTTGATATCGGCATTTGCCGTTAAGTCTATAAAGCTTTTCTTCTGACAGTAGAGAGCCCTTCGGGTGTAATTTGAAATGGATTCCTAATAAACTCCTAACTACTTGTTAGTCGTTAGTCGGCAAAAAAATATCTTATAAAATTTTTTGTCAACATCGCTAAATGATTTTCAATGGTTACAAAATTGACTTTCACGTGTTATTCTTCAACCTTTTAAGTTTTCATATATTTATCCACATTTGCACATATTTTCAGGTTTCTTTGCTTTAAATTGCAGCTACAACAGTTCAAATGTTCTACAAAAAGCATTAACTTTATCACTCGTTGTTAATATATGTGTATTTGCTCCTTAAAAGTTCAAAATATTTAGTTTCTCGAATATGTCAACCAAGTAGCTGAATTTGAAAAAAATAAATCACCGCAAAACATCTCGGCTTTCGGTCTATTTTCTTCTACTAGAAAAATAACGATTTCATGTCAATTCAAAAACACGTTGTAAAAATTTCCCACATGATAACCATCTTGCCTCACAATAAAATAATGATATTCTGAACCCATGTCTTTACAAAGTGCAAAAAACATTCTAGTTTTTAAAGGTCTCAATTTTATGTAATTACCTACTATTACACTACTACTACTACTAATATCGGTTTACAGCGTTCTCCGACGCCTTCCGACTCCTAACGCCATTCTTCTCTATTTAACCATAGGCCAGGAGGGATTTCTCTTTCCTCTAGTTTTTTCTCAATTCTTTCTCTCCAGCTTCTTCTCGGCCTTCCTCTTATCCTTCTCCCTTATGGTGTCCACGTTAAAATCTGTTTCGGAATCCTGTCATTCTCTGTACATGGCCGTACCATATTAAGTGTTTTGTTTTTATGTCATCAACTATTGTATGCTTGACTCCCATCATTTCTCGTATTCCCTCATTTGGTATCCGATCTCTTCTTGATTCGCCTGCAGCTCATCTGCAGAAGTCCATTTCTGTTGCTAGTAACAGTTTCTCCGTTCTTTGTTTTATTGGCCAAACTTCGCTACCTTATGTGAATATACTTTTAAGTATGGTGTTGTAGGTATATGGGTTTTTTGTTCGCTTTAGATATTGTTTGGTCCCACAGAATGACGTTCATCATGAATATGGCTTTTCTACCCTGAATGTTTTTGTCTTTTATAGTAGCATTGAGTGTTCCATCCTGAGTTATCTTCATACCCAAGTACTTGTATTCACCACAGTGTCTAATTTATACCCCATCGTCTAATATAATGGACTGCTTTGTCCCTCCAATACATATGGCTTCAGTTGTCTTAATGTTGACTTCGGCACCCCATTCTTTATATTCTTCTATTAGCTTCCGGTTATGTAACTCAAGTCGTCATGATCCCGAGCAATCAGTTTTTGGTCATCAGCGAAACATAAGGTGTACAGTGTAGTCTCGTCATTGAGAGGGATTTCCATGCCATTACATTTTATTTTCCACAGCTTGAGTGCTTGTTCCAGATAAATTTTAAAAAGTATAGGCAAAATACAGCAACCCTGCTTTAGTCCTTAAATCGTGACCTTAAATCCCTTAGATATTCTTGATCCAGTTTTAATTTTTGCAGTCGTTCCATTATACAGACTTTGGACTGCTTTGATAAGACTATGCTTAATATTGGTTTTCTGTAGGGTTGACCATAGTTTACTGAGGGATACACTGTCATATACTTTTGTAAGTACACGTACATCAGGTGAACTTCTTTGTTGACGGCTGTTTTTTTTCAATAACTTGCGTAATAGAGTACAAGTGGTTTACGCTGGATCGCCCAGCTCTAAAACCAGCTTGCTCCTCTGCTTCGTAATTTCTATAGTCATTTTTTATTTTGTTCTTAATAAGTTTCTCATACATCCTACTTATTGTGCTGTTTACCGCAATTCCTCTGTAATTTTCACACTGATCCTTGGTGCCCTTTTTGTGGATAGTTGTCATGATAGATAATTTTTATTATTTTCGTAATTTGGCTCCACTCAAGCAGTCTTGAAAGAGTTTTCTTAACTGTTCCTGGAGTTTGTCTGTACCGGCTGTCACTAATTCTGCAGGGATGTTACCAGGACCAGGGAATTTTCCATTTTTCACGGATTTGGTTATTTCTTTCATCTCTGAATTGCTTATTTGTAATGGTGATGAATTTTATATGTATACCTATCGTGTTGTCTTCCATGTTGTTATTGGTTATATAACGTCCTTTTTCTTATTATTTCTCATACTTTTAATCAATCTCCAACTCTCTGTGCTTCTTCTACCTCCTATGTAAGTGTTGATCTTTTGGCAATTCTGTTCCCATGATTTGTTCTTTTTTTTGAGTTATCTTTTTCCTTATTTTGGCTTGTGCTTCTTTGTAAATTATTTTATCGTTTTCTGTTTTGGTGTTAAGAATGTTTGGCATTTCCGACGTTTATCTCTAATTTTCTTCTCTATTTCTTCATCCCACCAGTACGGTTTTATTCATTTATGGTTTTCGTCACATTTCCACAGTGCTTCTTCTGCTGCTAAATGAATCGACTTTTTGATGTGTCCGTAGTATTCTTCGGTATTTTCAAAAATACCCATTTCTAATTTTTGGTCTAATCGTTTTTTATACGTAGCTTTACACTCTCATGGTCTAATTTTGCATTTTTGAGTTTTGACATGATTTCTGGTGTTTTTCGGAAAATACCTTGCACATTCCATGTACACAAATTTATTAACCGTTTTCTTTGCTGTTTTCGTGTACCGTGTTTCCAATATTTTGTTGATTAATGAGTACCGAGGAGTTGGCCCGGTGCCTGAACCCCCAATCTGAGGGCCAGGGATTTTATCAGAGTATCCTTCTCCTATGCAAGTTGCTTTTACTATAGCTAGAGAATCTCACCTACCCTTCGATTTTAAACAAGCTCTAAAACCAGGGATGCCACTTCCGTCCTCCAGTCTGTTGTGAAGACCTTCTTCTCCACCCTGGATGCCACTGTGGACTTCATCCGTAACCCTGCACAAGGATTTTTAGCAGGTACTAGTTTTCCGGGTCAGTACCATGAATCTGCGGAAGGCAGGGATTGATTCTGTACCTACTATTACAACTGTAGTTAATACAATATTCAGGCCCTGAGACATTTTTTTGAAAGCCAGAGCTTCTGTGTGGATCATGCAGTGTGTCCGTATACACATTGGAGACTTTTGTTTTACAAGCGCTTGTAGACTTAAAATTTTCCGGACATTGCACGAGCCCAATCGGTGCATATTCCGACGCCATTCCTTTCCTCTATCTTTGCTTCGTTTATACAATCATTTGAGATAGCAAGTAATGCAAGCGGTGTTTTTTAATTCTATTAGTTTGCAGAAAAGTAGTTCGTTCTTCTACCAATGATGTGCCATTACAAAATCGAACATAAGCAATAAAATGGGCATCTTTTATGGCTACCTGATCCTGTACATCTTTAACTATCTCACCAATTCGACGGACAACAGTCACATTTGATAAAGGTATAGACTCCAATTTTTTTGGCAAAATTATCTCCAAATATTGTTTCTACAAATTGAATTACAGCTCGCAAAATAAGCTCTTCACCAATAGTGTGAGGCTTTTTACATATGGCTATTTGACATATATAAAAAAGCCTTTGTAAAGCTTTTTTATTCACAGTGAAATTTGTTTCTAAAAATAATTTTTGCTTTTTATGTGATTTTAATTTTACTTGAAGAAATTTTGGAGTTTGTTAATGTACTCACTATGGAGTGTTTTCAAATGCCAAAGTTTTGCCAAAATGCCAAAATGTTTTCAAAGTTTATTTTAAGGTTTCATGCTGTAGGCTGCTAAAATTTTTAAGCAAATTATACATTCTTCTTTATTTACTTCAGTAAAAGTAAAAAAGTAAACCCAATATTTAAGTATTTTTGAGAATATTTTTTTGATTTTATTTTTGAAACCACTCCCGACTGTGTATTTGTTGATGCTTCACTAGTATCTAATTCTCGCTTACGCCCAGTTTAAAAATGTATCCATGATTTTGTATAAATTTATATTTACCTGGTGCTTGCGATATCTTATTGTAGTACCATCAACTACAAATCGTCGGCTTAGTGACACAAAAATATAACTACATTTTTTCCCGTTTTGATATATCTACACCATTGAACTTACTTTAGTGAGTTCTATTGAGTGACACAAAACTGTATCTCATAACCCCCTCTGTGGCTCAGTGGTAAGAGCACCTAGCTTTAAATCTCAAGATCGTGAGTTCGAATCTCATCTGGGTGGAAATTTTCGTTTATTAAAAATTAATAAATGAAAATAATTTCTATCCTTGTGCGATCGGTAATCACCGGAGGGACCGCAGACGTTCGGATACAATTAGCGTCTTTTAGCAAAGACAATGACGTCGACTTTGCTAAGTATCAAGACAATTACTTTAACACACACACACACACCCACACACTACACTAGGTACCTGACTGTACCATGCCAATGATCATAGTCGAGGCATTAACCCAATAAAAAAAAAACTGTATCTCTCCGAACACCTAAAACCCCAGTAAGGAGTTTTTGTAACTACATTTCTTAGCAATCTTTTACTGTCACAGAAATGTAAATGCTGTTACATTTCTGTGATACTATGTTTTCGAACTATAAAAAAGCTGATATTGAGTTACATTTTTGTGGCATTAATTTTATTGCACTGAGTGGTGATTGCAGGTAGCAACTGTTGATTTGATAATTTGTTTATGATGTTTTCATAGTGGTCCGTTGTATTTGCAGTTCTGTTACAATTGTGAATCGGTTGACAATTTGTTTATTATATTTAGCAGGGTGGTCCGTTGCATTTTCAGTTCTGTTACAACTGTGAAGACGTAAATACGTGAATCAGTTTTAAGTTAATTGTTGTAGAGATTGTTATAATAATCGTTTTAATACTGTTTTAAATTACATTATTATACAATAATGCATTTAAGAGAAGAAGTTAGTTTTGTTAGCTCTTAACAAATCATACGAGATGATAAAATACATAGTCATAATTTACCGCTCTCATCACAACAAGTAACATATTCAGATAGTGCTTCTCATGTTTCTACCAGTGAACCTAACGTATCAGGATATGAACAATGTGAGGATACATTTTTTGGTGACGATTAAGAATAAGTGACACGTGTGGTGGCCAAAACCGAACGTAAATGTATCTGCTATGTTGCTTTACGCTGTTCAGATATTAGAGATTCCAAAAATTGACCATTGCTTTTTTGAACCTAACCATTCGATGAAGTGTGACTTGGTCCATGCTCATATTGAGAAAGCATAAAAAAAGTGGACATATTTGACCCTACTGGGTGGTACTCCATTGTAGAATGGCCTCAAAGAAATGTTTGTTCTTCTTTTGAAGAAATCAGGAAGAAATTTATGACTTCAAAGCTTTTGCCACAATTCTAATAAAAACAAAAAAATGGGCATCGATGGTAGTAGTATTAATTGGCTAAAATTAACATGGCTTCAGTACAGAAAAGACGATAATAAACATATATTTTATAAATAAAACAAGGCAAATGAAAATTTCGGGTCTTTTGAGGTTATCCGAAAAGAAACTAGGAAATATTCCATGCCAAACAAATAACAGCATATGAAGGACAGGGGCCAATAAAAGTGTAAAAATATAAGGATCTAAAAGAGCTGTGCAATTAAGGCATTATTCTTTTCCAGTATAATCTCTTCTCTAAGTCGTTGCTCACCAACAATAAGGACAATCAATAAGATGTGCAAAGTGATTGACATAATTAAATTTGAAAATGTTTTCAAAGTTTATGTTTGACTAAAAAAAATATTTTATGATTTTAAATATAGTTATAAACGTCTTGATGGGAATAACCATAATATATTTATTAAAAAAAGAAGTGTACTGACGTTTCCACTTCTAATTCAGAAATCTTTGTCTGAACATTTTATAAAGTGTCACTCAGTATGTTCATCTCTCGAAATTTATCGATATTACTCAAATACAAATGACTTTGTAATAGAATTAAGATTAAGCTTTTCTAAAATAAAATGTACTTCTACGTAAGTCTCCATAATAATAGACTTTCCAGTTAGGGACACAAAAATGTATCTCCGCTACTTTATCTAATTGTTGATATTTTGAAAACACAATTTATCCATTGTTGCGTATGATTGTATTACCGTAAAGAATACATTTCTAAGATTAATAATTCGGAACAAAAAAAGTGACAATAAACTACAGGTCATTACAACAAGCAAATATTTTTTTTAAAAACCTTAAATAAGCTCTCCTGAAAAGTAGTCATTTTTGAGATACATTTTTGTGTCACTAAGTCGAAGAATTAACACGCAAACTAGAACATGCACGTTTACAATACATTTAACAGGCGCAGAAGGACTGACTAAACCGACTTGACTAAAGCCGGCCACTCACATTCCGGTCTACCTGTTGTCAATAAAAGGCAAATATCGAGCACAGTATTAATTTTATTTTGACCAAGTACTTTCGATCACTAGATCATCTTCAGGGCATTTCGTCAATTGCGGCCTATCTGATAAGAGCAAAATGTCATAAACATAAAATGGAACATAACAAAACGCTACACAAGGACGAACAAACACTGAAATTAGCTTTTCTGTCAACATAGAACATAATATTTAGTCTACCGGAAAGAAAGAGAGGGGACGAATATTTATTCTACGGGACAGAAAGAGAGAGAAAAGAAAAAAAGAGGGCGCCAACTACTTTTTGCCGACAAAAATTGCAAAAACGAAGTTAGAGGTAAAAGAATTAATACATTAATAAAATAATTTAAATGAAATATTTATTTAAATATAAATTAATTAAAGATGTGACGTTTATAACATTACAAATTATTAATTATTGCGTCAAGTTACTATCATTTTTGAAAAGCGGATGAAATAAGTTTTTCTATGATTTATCACTCAACCTACGTGGCTATAATAAAAAAATTCAAGATAATGGCGATACTAACAACAATAACTTTATACAAACTTGAGTTCTATTGTAAAACATGCAGAATATAATGCCATTTAGTATCTCAAAATTTCATAATTTTAAGTTAAATTGTTTAAAAGATATAGCCTTCTTGCCAGACTTTTTCGCAACCCTGTATATAATTGTTCTACAATCTTTTTTCAAACTTTAATTTATGAATTCTAGAGCATATAAACTGGAGCTCCCATTAGCGTATAAATGAATAACGTTTTATAGTTGTTATAATCATTTCTAAATTTATAAACGTTTTAATTTAAAAAAGAAACGGCCAAACTCATTCAATCAGTGCCCTCAAGATTTTTCTATTCTGGCTCTTCAAATATCCCTAAAAATTATTTAATCTCTCCTTTAGGGCTGCACTTCGAATGCATTTGTCGGATTAACAACGTCACCCCAGTAGCCACTACAGACAAGTGGCCCTACAACAAAGAAAGACCAACACTTCAACTAAACTTTAACTTGCACCAATTCCGAAGTGAGCGTACATACAAATTCACTTTTGAAATATGCTTACAAGAGAATTCCATTTTCCACTGTAAATAATAAAAGTGGAGACAGGGTCCTTGGCGAATAATTCAATGATATAGACATTCGTGGACGTAGGAAGGTGGCGGTGCACTGTCACTATATATCATTCAGGTGGTGGCTACTTTATTTTATTTTGCGGGTGTTCGGCGACATAATTTTGTCAGCGCAATGCAGCTATATTCATACAGGACTGTCGTCAGGATCGTTTTTATATTTATCTACATTATGGATTGTAACTCTTTACAAATGTATCATCTGTGAACGAAGAGGTGAAATATAAAATTTTAATCTTATATCATTATCCCTTATCCACATGTAATAACTGACCAAATACACTCATCGAAAAATTCTAGATAATATTTTTATAACATCATTTAGATAAAAAAAAGGAACTTGGGCAAGTTTAATAAATAACATAAATAATTTTGTTATACACGGTGACCCAAAGAAAATTAATACTGTCCTGAAACTAGCCGAAATACATCTTTTTTTGGCAAAAATTCAAAAACCATGAATTAATGTTGAGGTGAAAGAATTTTTATGTAAAAATAATCGCTGTACTTAAACTGCCGTCAAACGGTCTTACACTATAATGCTGTTAACAGCTATGACGTCATTAATATGATGCATTTGACGGTATTTTCTTCTGCTGCCGTTCGCTTTCTCTTGCAGTTCGGCATATATACACGTGGTGAGGTAATGCACGATTTGACGATTCTCTTATCTTATTATAGTGTTCATCTCAGTATCTAGTTACAAGCATTATATTTGTACCTAATTGTTAATCATTGTGGGCATATTAAGTTGTAAAACTTGAATGACTTTAAAAACTCTTTTGCCGATGCAAAAAAAGCCATCTCGTTACTTTGAGAAAGTACATTTACCACGTTTTGGAAACGAGATGCACATACTATTGCAAGCAGTAAAATTAGGAGGCCGATAGAAAGCTCTTTAATCTATTATCAACTTGTTTATGCATGCATTCATGATGGAAGGCAGTTCAAAACCGATAGGAAAAAAATCAGCAGTCTTGGACATACAAAGAAGATTGCCCAGTACATCCACTATTCAAGACATCGTTTAATGGAAATGCGTTAGAAATAACGTCAATTCAAACTCAGCACAATCATCATACCTCAAAAGTGAGCATATAGTGACTATCAATAGGTATAATGTTGGCTGTAATAACCAAATTGGAGTTTATTTTGGTTTCTGCATTTGAATAAATTGTATTTATTAATTTTAACAATATTGGACCATAAATTATTAATTAATAATGAACTTTAAATTAATACTAAATGGTTTTATCATGACTATTGATTATATTTCACTTTTTAATTCATTTTTTGAAATTGGTACAAATTTTTTTTATAACATTTTATATTTTCATTTCATATCTAATTTTAAGGCTTTACATGCACATACCCATAACCAAAGAAAACTTTCCAGCAACATGAAGGAAAGTGTAAAGCAGTTCTTTAGATATGAAAGCAAACAGAAAGATGTTACAAAAAAAATTGCAAGAAGAAACTGGAAAAATTATTACTTTGCAACATTTAACCAATTTGAAAAGAAATAATCCAACAAAAACAGAATGTCTGGATAACTGCTTAAATGTGCTCAAAGTAAAATACGGTAACCTGAACTATTCTATTATCGTCAAATTGATAAAAACTAATTAGCTACTATTATTTTCAAGTGCCCATTTAGCTGTTTTGCAGGATGAAGAAGATAATTTTCAAGGTCTCTCTTTTAAACTCCAATAATGAAAAATACAATGAATGCACTTCCAGGATTTCGTGTAGTACGAAGAAAAATGAGAAAAGGACTCGGTATATCTGCACCTAACTACTGCAATCTTTCATTATACACAACACCCTCTTTTAAAAATTTTTATTTCCACTACACTAATTTTCAGGGGGAGGATCAAATTTTTTTTGACACTATGAATGATTAGGAATAATTATGTAATTGTTAACCAGTCTAATTTGTCATTATCCTTCTAAATTTGTCATTATCATGACACATTAAGAAGAAAGTATAAGGTTGACTAAAGGTGAAATATATTACTGTCTACGGAACTTAATACGTGTTGAAATTTTATAAGAGATGTACCAATTCTAAGAAACGATATTGGAGACATAAGTTTAATAACTAGTTTCTGTAGTTCTGATTCTAGAATATTATTTGGAATTGTTAGTCAAACATTGGATACTATTAGTCGTTCACTACGAGTAATTTATCTTCTTCCTTGTATTATTTGACTGTTTAATGTGATTTTCCCTTGATCAATATTGACAAATTTGACAACTTACTCTTAGTTAGATAAATAAAAACACATCTTATTAGCTATACTTGAAGAGAACATCATATATTTTAAAGACATAACTGATCCCAGTAATACAAAGTAATCTTTTTTTTTATTTACAATTTGCTTCAACCACAAAAGGGTTATTAGCAATGAACAGTATTGATATCAAATTACAAAGCTTATATTAAATTTGGTTAATGAGTCCTATAGTACGTAAAAAATTGAGAAACGGACTTGGTCTTAGATGAATTATTTTCACTTAAACAATCTTTAAATGTAGTTGGTAACTGTTGATGTTGTCGTTCTATAATGTCTATTATTATATGTTGCACTATTAGTTCACTATCACACACATAACACATTGGAGGGGCTTCCTTCTTTAATATAAAGTCATGGGTGATCTTCGTATGACCAAGTCGTAATCTGGACATGAGCACTTGGTCTCTTCTCTTAGTAGGATGTTTCGACGGCAATACATTTTGTTTGATTTTTTTTAATGTAGAGTTTGATTTATTCCAATTTGTTTGCCATTTTGTCATGATCTTGTTCTTAAAATATTACTTTAGATCAGTATGAACGCAAGTAGTTATGATGTCTGTTAATGGATGCTCACTCGCATTTTTTGCTAATATGTCAACTTTATCGTTTCCAGTTATCTCGCAATGTGAAGGTACCCAGAGGAACTGAACTAATCTTTGATTTTGTTGGCATATCAAGAGTTCCGACTTAATTAAAAGCAGGACAGGATGTTTGGGGTATATTTGCTTTAAGGCTGTTAATGCACTTAGGGAGTCGCTAATGATTATTGAGAATTTAATGTCATGTGTGTTAACAAATTTTAATGACTGGAGGATAGCAAAGAGTTCAGCTGAAAATATGGAAGTTTGGGGAGGGAGCTGGTAGGAACTGTTATAGTTATCTGTTGTGAAAGCCGCTCCTACTCCATTTGCAGATCTGGATGCATCGGTATAAATATGAATGTGATTATTAAAATAATTTAATATCTCTAATAATTTCTGATTGAAGATTTTTGCTGGTGTGACACATTTCTTGAATGCAGATAGGTTTGTATTACAATCAGGGTGAACAATTGTCCATGGTAGCATGCTTTGACTGACTTTAAAAATATTGTAAGTGGGTGGAATTATTGTGTCTAAGCTTTGTAGCGTTGCTCTAACTCGATGATAAAACGGAGGATCCAATCTTTTTCCCCTATTAAATGTCGATGGAAATCTATCTGTAAATGTGTTTTTATAAACAGGTAGCTGTGGGTTAGTTGATACTCTAGAGGCATACATGAGGCTAAGGTATTCTTTCCTAAGTTGAAGGGATGGTTCGCCTGATTCAACATACATACCTTCAACTGAGCTTGTGTAGTGTGCTCCCAGTGCAATTCTAATTGCTGAATTATGAACCGTATCTAGCACTTTTAATAGTGAACCTTTGGCTGAGTTGTAGGCAACAGCAGCATAATCTAGTTTTGAACGGATTAGGGTTTTGTATATAGTCATAAGAGTTTGGAAATCGGCACCCCATTGTTTATGAGAGATACTTTTCATTAAGTTAAGGCCGTTTTGAACTGACAGACGGAGGGAGTGGATGTGGTCTTGCCAAGATAGTCGGTTATCCAGTTTTACTCCCAAGAAGTTAATCGATTCTGAATACTTTATTGGTAAATTTTTTAGGTAGAGTTTCGGTGGATTTATGTATTTCTTTGGAGTTTTACTGAAAATCATTGCTTTCGTTTTAGTGGGTGAAAATTCTAGGTCAGTAGTATTAGACCAGTTCTCTAATTTGTAAATGGCTTGCTGTATATGGGTCGTCATTGTTGATATATTTTTACCACGACAGAATATAACAAGATCATCAGCAAATAGACGGGGTTTGACTAATGGGCTAAGTGACAGCGATGTCATTGATGGCAATAAGGAAAAGTACAACACTAAGAGTAGACCCTTGAGGAATACCATTTAATTGGATTTTGGAGTCTGAAAGGAAGTTGTCTATTCGAACTTTGAAGTTTCGCCTATATAAAAAATTATTAATAAATTTGATAATATTTCCTTTAATCGACCAACTTGACAGAATTTTTATGATATCTGATCTCCAAATTGTATCATATGCACGCGTTATATCAAAAAATACAGCCAGACATACTTGACCACATCCAAATGACTCATGAATTACGGATTCAATATCCACTATGTTGTCTAATGTAGATCTGGACTTTCTAAATCCACTTTGTATAGGGCTAAGTAGCTGTCGATTTTCTAGGTACCACGTTAGTCGGTTGCTTACCATTTTTTCAAGTACTTTACACATAGTAGAAGTTAGAGAGATTGGTCGGTAAGACTCTGGGTCCGATTTATTCTTGCTTTGTTTAAGAACTGGTACAATAATGGAATCATACCAATCAATTGGGAAAACATTATTTGTCCAAATGAAATTATAGAGAGCCAAAAGATATTGTTTGCCTTCCGTTGGCATAGCTTTTAAAAATGTCGTAGGTATGTTGTCAGGCCCTGGGCTAGTGTCTTTAACTTTGTTTAACGTTTCTAACAGTTCATCCATCGTAAAAGTAACATTTAGAGGTAAATTATTGTGGTCATCAAGATTTATACAGGCATTTTTAACTTTATTTTTATGGACTAGGAAAATTGTAGATAGATTTTCGTCACTGCTATGTTGTTGGTATACGTTTGCTAGTACGGAGGCTATTTCTTGCTTAGTTGAATAAATATGGTTATCATGTTCTAGGTAATGAATGGTGTTAAATGATTTTTTCCCGTACATTCTGCTTATCATTTGCCAAACCTCAGAAGTCGAGGTAGATGAATTTAAAGATGATACATAGTTTTTCCAAGCTTCTATCTTACTCTTTTTTAAGGTGTATCTACAGTACGCCCTTAATCTTTTGAATTCAAGCTGGTTATTTAAAGTTGGGTGCCTTCTAAATTTATAAAATGCCTTTTTTGAATCTTTAATGGCTGCCTCGCAATGAGAATTCCACCACGGGACTGGGGCACGTTTTTTTGGAAATTTTGAATAACCTATGGACTCGTGAGCTATTGACGTTAAAAATTGTACGAAATGGAGTACTTTGGAGTTGATATCAATATCTGTATCGAAGGGCTGAACCAACTGAGAAATTTTTTGTGAAATTAAAGAGGAATAAAGAGACCAATCTGCATTTTTCAAACACCATTTATTGGATGGAATTGATGAGGAGATATGGTTATTGTTTATAATTAGGATAGGAAAATGATCACTTCCATGTAAATGAGATGTCACATCCCACGACAGAGTTGGTTGTAAGACAGAGTCACAAAGGGATAAATCTATTGGTGACCCATTTCCGGTGGAAATATTGAACCTTGTGATTCTTCCATCGTTAAGGATATTCATATTAGAATCGGTAACAATTTGTTCGATTTTACGTCCCAAGGAATCTGTTTTTTTGCCTCCCCAAAGTATATTGTAAGCATTAAAATCACCTGGTATAATACGCGGTTCTGGAATTTGATTAAAGAGATCAGTTATTTCATTTATGGACGGGTCTAAGTCCGGAGGAAAATAAATATTACATATATTAACTTTGTGGGGGCCTTTTATAGATACTGCTGTTGCCTCCAACTCAGTTCTTAAACGTATTACTTTGGTATTAAATGAGTTATGGACATATATTACTACTCCCCCACTAGCATGGCTAGCAGTTATTCTGTTCTTATAATACGGAGTATAGTTTCTTAAATTATGACAGTTATCTTCTTTGAAGTGGGTTTCTTGTAGGCATATTACAGATGGTTTAAATTTAGCTATAATTAATTTAAGTTCTTCTAAATGGGTGTAATACCCATTTAGGTTCCATTGAAGTATACAGTTGAATGTTGTTGTATTAAATTTCAGCAGAGGCGTCGCTGCTGTGATCACTGTGATCAGTAGAGAAAGAGGATAATACCTGTTTATTAATTTTAGATTTTATTCTTGTACAGCGACTTTTCAGATACTTGGGAGTTAATGCTGGATGGATTTTAGTTAAAAAATTGAGTAGTCCTTCGATATCTTCTGTATACGTTTTAGCAATGCTGAGAGGATCAGCAGAGCCGTGTGCGTTTTCGAAGAAATCAATTAATTCTTCCTGGGTTAGATATCCGTTATCAGAATTATCTTGGAAAAAAGAACTAGTGCATTTAGTAAGATCTTCTGCTAAATCCTTATTAACTTCAGGAACAGTTTTTGCTTTCCTAGATTTACGGAGAGGTTCTTTAAATGGGTTCTGGTCTACTGATGTTGGAGGAGACGTTATTTCTGATACCGTTCGTTTAGACGATTGAGTGTCAGAGGACGTAGGAGGTTGATTTTGGCTGTGAATATTCATTTCAACGTTATCTGGTTGGATAGGTGTTTAAATAGGATTTGAATCTAATAGAGAAGTATTGGTTGTTTCTGTTGATTGTGAACTGGTAGATTGTTGTAAAGATTGTGAATGATGGATAGTTTGCTGTGCATCTGTTATGTTGGGGTGACAATTTTGGATATAATTTGGTTGAGAAGTAGGTGATGAGTTTTCGATAGATGTTTGAGTGTTCGTATTTTTTGTGCATTGAGAGGCTAGATGACCTTGTTGTTTGCAAATGTAGCATGACTGTTTTTCAAGTGAAAAATATATTCGATAATTGATTTGTTCGTAGTTAATTAATATAGACTCAGGAATATTTTCTAGATTTTTAGGAGTAATGTAAGTATAACGTCGGAAACTCAAGATATGCTTAAATAAAGAATTAGTTGTTGCTATTCTTAGAAAATCCAATGGAGTTATTTGATGAATTCCAATATTTTGTAGTTCAGTCTCTATAATACTGTGAGGTATTGAAGGGTGGATATTAGAAATTATCAGTTTTTCGCTTGGTGTGATTAACTTCCTGGCTTGGATACGTTCCTGATTGATTAGTATGGTTCCATTATCTCTTCCTAAAAATTCGGTGACTGTCTCTTCAGTAGTACAAATACGATCATTTGCAATCCTGGAAATGGCGAGAATTTTATTGGGATCGACCTTAGTTGCTATGGCATTTAAATAATCTTCAATTTTGGTATTTGGAAGTGAATTGAACAAAATGGCTTGGTTTTTGCTTGGGAATTTTTTGTTAGGTGTAGTCAGAGCGGTTGAATATAATTTTGATTGATTGGATGGATTAATGACATCTTGAGAATTTTGAAGTTCAGAAGTTCTTTCCTCTGAAATTTCCTGCATATTGGGCCTATGTTGCCTGATTACGGCCCTGGTGCTTGGACAGGTTCATAAGTAATAAGTAATTAAGCTACTTAATTACCTCGCTACTGGTATTTATAACCGTTGTTTACTGCTTATTGATTAAAAAATAATAATAAAGATGGTCTAACTTACAGTTTGATCCCAAAATTGGATTAAGCACTATATAATACACTATTATACCAACTTTAATAATTTTCTAACAAGTAAAACCACCTTAATTTTGATAAAAACTAAGAGCTAATCGGAAACACTGTTTACTCGTCAAGCTCGTTTTGTAATCCCACAAAGTAATCTTCTAATTTTACATTTTTAAATTAACTAAATACAATAGCTGCTTTATGAATGGACAAATAAGAGTTTTGGTTACTGATACGTATTTTATTTTGAGGTTCTGATGGTAAAATAGAGCTCATTTTTTAAGCTAATGCGGAATTCATTTAAATTAACAGTAAAACTAGACATAAGATCTGAATGCGGTCCTGTATCAAAACTATAACAATGCAATTAAACCGGTATAAAACAAAAAAAAAGATAAAGCTGGGCATTCCTTCGACCTGCGGTCACACTTAGTAGGAATACTATTTGAATATTGGTCTCCACTTAGCCTCGTCTTGCTATCCAACTAGCGGTCCAACTTCAGTTCTAGTTTGGTTTCATGACGTTGTACATCACTTAACCAAAAAATGTAATGTATCAAGTTAACACTACGCAAAATATAATTGGGGGGAGGAAAATAGCAGCATTGTGCTTGTTATCCTTATCATAAAAGAAAAGAAAAAATATTGGATAAAGAAATTATTTGTCGATCGTGTGAACTATTGTGACACGAAATTGCTCAATGTCATTGATGAGGATAATTACACAAAAACTACCTAAGAATGGACAACTTCGCTGTTGCTGGAAAAATTGGTCTACTTGTTACCAAGAAAAGATACCGTCATGCGTGAATGTGTCAGTAATGAACAACGCCTTGTAGCAACTTTACGCTTTCTGGCAACTAGAAGGTCATTTGAGGATGTGAAGTTCAGCTGTAAAATATCTCCACAACTATTGGGAAAAGTGATACCAGAAACTTGCAGGGCTATAATAATTTTTCGTGCAATTGAAAGTTGTTTTCTATTATTTATTTGCAAACTAGGAATCTTTGCTCAGCGTGGTCGGATAGACATCACCAATTAAGATTTTGTTTGGAGCTGATGTTGTAAACAAACCGAATTCAGGAAGGAAAGATCAGTTACAAAGTGATCTTGTAGTAAATTTACTATTTAAATCGGGAATAAGCCACAATAAAAGTAAGAAATTAAATGTATTTGACATTTGGACTTCCACTTAGGAAATCGTTATCAAAACATTCCGAAGTTGAAGTCGAACAAATTTAATTTCTAACTAATATTCAGGCTTATTTCCAATTAAAATAGTTAATTTGCATAAGATGCCGCAGGAAACTGACTTCAGAACAATATAAAGAAATAGTTACTTCTAATTTTAGTACAACTATGATTTAATTTTCGTTGTTTGTTGATAATTCTTCTGTAGCCAATCTGGAGTGTTGGAAATTATAGTTGTATGGGAGTGTCCGAAATAGATCTACAGAACGGATAATTATTTGCCCTAACAAACAGTAGATAATGATGAAGAATCGTGTATTTTATTAAAGATAATTTTCGTGCAATTGAACTTTTATTTTCTATTAGATATTAGCGAACTAGGAATATTTTCGTATAGTAACTGACAGGAAATTTTCGATCCGACCTGTGATCCAACTTCCAACTTCACCATTCACGCTTTCACTTCGTCGTCAGTCAGAAGTCGGAGCTTCAAGTCGCCCGTCTAGATGTTCCGACTTGTACCACCACTGGTTGTCCAACTAATCCAACCAACCCACTTACGATCCGATTTCAGATCCAACTGCGGAAATGGGACCACTAGTCGGACTAAAATCAGAATGTGAATGGCCTGTTTAAGAAATTCTTGTTTGTACTTGACATATTCGGTGGTTGTAGTTTTGTTTTCAAATGAATATTTTTGTTATTACCGATAATTATTGATGTAATATAATCTGACTTACAGAGCCTTTGATGTAACTCCTACTGAGGAACTTTACCAACGCACTCTTGTAATTTTTCAACTGGTATATTTTACTCAAAATTCACTTAAGTTAAAATTTGACATTTTCTATCTTTAGAGCTGACAGCTATTATACTGGTTAACCTACAGGTTAGGATTCACTTGTCTTTGTCTTTTAGCCGAAAGACAAAAAATGTAATCTTAAATCATAAATTATAATGTTTATTTTTCTCATTGTCAGCGATTTCTATAAAACTGTTGTTGCCAATGCGTCACCTGAGAATTATGTTGAACCATGTCCCAAAATGTTAAATGCGTAGAATTTGAATTAGAAGGTTTATGTACTTTTCTTTATTTCGTGTAAGGGACTACAATTGTTTACAATGTTTTGTAGGATGTTGTTACGGGTAAATAATAATGTGCTTGTATTTTCCAGGAAAAAAATATGTAATTTGACTTTTGAAAGATGGACATGGTTTAAGATGATTTCCAGTTTTTTTTACAAATTTATCTGCAATCAAAATTATTAAACCATGTCCACATGACTAATACTGATAATACTGATAATACAGACTTTTAACGAATGTACAGTTCATAGAATTGTTTATCCACCTGTGGCATATACTTTAACATTGAGATGATGTCGGCCTTCTTCTTCGCTTCCAGTGATGGCTGTTGGGTGATCTGCTTTACATTAACCATGTATTCAAGAGTATTATTACTGCTTCTATCGGGATGGGTCCGCTGATTTCTAGTAGTTCCATCCACTCTTACTTTGCTCAGATTGCCCGTAAAGGAAGTTTTATAGCTAACATACATACTAGAATCAACTTCAATAAATTTAACTTTTGTGTATGGGATTTTACTGTATCCTAATTTCTTTGCCAGTATCTGAAAATTTAAAAAATCTGTCGGCTTCATTTGCAATACAATAATTTTTTTTGAATGACTTGCAATCTGCACTAGGGTTCTGAGCAAAGACACTGGACTGTATAATTCTGAATAGCGCATTTTTCTCTCAAGCAAGCTATGTACAGCATCTACTTCCTGTACATTGCTGTGCCCGGGCTCTGAAAATTTTTGTTGGATCAACTGTATTTGAGGATGTTTCTTGATGAAATGCTGTAATCCAAAAGTCATGATGCTATTCCTATTTTGGGGGATACAGTAATCCGACCAAATTACCAATTTTGTTAACTCAGGGAAATCTGACACAATTTGATCCAAAATTTTTAGAAGACTACTGCAAATGTGATTTCCAGTTCTTTCGGATATCATTTCATGCCATACTCCGCAGTATGTCTTCTTATTCTTTGAACAATATCCCGTTAAGTTGTAAACACTGAATTTACGTTTATAAAAAAAATTTGATACATTTGCTTTTGGTAGTGAATACACATTCTGCAAATCAAATGATATAAACGCAGTGTTTTCTTCTACTGTTTCCCTATCCCGGTTCTTTTCCATTTTGCTTTCTTCTTTTCCTTTCACATGGTTCTGGAATTCTTCACGCCTTTTATCTGTCACATCAGTAGAATTTTTTATTTCTTCGCAGAAATCACATCTATCTTTTTTAGGTTTAAAGAACGAAATGTTGAAAGATGTATTAAAAACATTTCGATATACATTTATTTTGATCTCAGAATCGGGGTGTTTTTCCTTATAGAGGTCAAACATTTTTTGTAGGGTTAAATCTTGTTCTAAATATTCTTTACTTGTATTTGCTCGGCAGTAATGACTTTCCATTCTCGGAAACGAATTAATATGCTCTTTAATTTTGTTAATTTGATCCCCACTGGTTACTCTTTTCATATGTTTTCCATGTACGTTGCTTTTCGGTGTGCCTGTTATTTGGTACTTATTTTCAAAAAAATAGGAAATCCGCCGAGAGCTAATATGCAGGGTATTTAAAAAAAAGTTTTGCAAACTTGTACTCTGTTATTATTTAATTCGAAAAAATATTTCAGAGTATACTTTTTGTAGGCGTCTTTTGACTGTGGCTGTGGAAAAACTCTCGGTCTGCTTCTATTTTTTTCAGTTTTTTGTACAAACTTACTGTAAAAATGTGATTTCTCTTGGTCTTCTAGTTGCCAAAAATGTTTATGTATAGATGTCTGGTCTTCAATGCTTATTTTAAGTTTACATTTTAAACGACAATCACACTGTCCCTTCACTGATTTCATTTCCACAGGTTCTCCTTTGGTATTAATATAATCCAACCCAGCTTGTCTACGCCTTTTTCTTACATTTTGTTTCCATTCATTAATATCCTTTTTTCGCTTTCGAGAACGCTCTTTATTTATTCTGTTAGGCTCCGCACTATAACAAAAACACACTATTACTTATCGAATGTGTAATAATGTGTGTGACTTGTGCTAACTAAACTCGTTTCCCTCAAAAATACAAAAAACACTTACCTCTGATTGCTTTCGGCATCTGCAGTATCATCCTGTAACACATTATCTGACATCATGTCATCGTCATGAATGTGCTGATCCAAATTAAACAGAAGTTTATCAACGTCTGGCCTATAAGTTGGATCCTCTATATCGCTTAGATCACTTAACTCTTCAAGTAGACTATAAAATAAAGGTTATGTTGTATTTTTAATACTCAATCAACATCATTTCTAAAATCAAACAACACTAACAACTACTATTTAATCATTATACTTACGTCAATTGTGATGGATTCATATTAAGAACTGTTTTTCACAATTTTTAAAACCTTTAAACACCTTTAAAATGTAGATTAAAACATTCACTAACGAACACGTTCGTTGTTTTGTTTAAATACGTTGGAATCATGCTGGAATGCGATATTCGATTATTATTATTGTGTACCATGTCCTATGACACGTGTTAAAATAGCCCTTTATTATTGGCTGTGGACTTGATACAGAATAATTTTCAAAAGTAGTACACTTTGGGACTTGGTTTAATATAATTGTTCGATTTTGTCAATGAAAGAGCTTTATTGAGTACATCTGAGAGCTGGACATGGTACATTTTAATACCTAAAGTGTGTTGTGATTAAATCTCACATTTTCAAAAAAGTTTACTTGGTTCAACATAATTCTCAGGTGACGAATGGACATATCGGAGTGGGTCGTATTTGTTTAAACACTCTGGAATAAATTGTAACAAAATTATTGTATTAAAAAGCATAAATATTTTTGTTATACACGGTGACTCAACGAAAATTTATATTCTTATAGGTAAAGAAATAATAAATAAGACTTACTCACAATCAATTTAATTTAACAATCAGGCGACCGGTTTCGCTTTCTACAATATGCAAAGCATCTTCAGGCCTCGATACAAAGTTAAATAAATGCTGAAATGATAAGACCCATATTAGGGTGTTGTCTAATAAAGATAAACAAAGTAGATGTTGTAAATTACAATAATTATGCCAATATTACATGTCTGTGGTTTTATTTCAAAATGAGTAAGTTGAATAAAAAGGTATAAAAAGTTTTAAAAGTTTAAACAGACAAGGTAAGGCAACAAATTGTTATAAAATAGTCTATTAGATTGTAATAAATTAATAAATGAGCAAATAAATAAACATTACTTAAATGCCGGTACTCTATTAATTGATGGATGGTAGAACATGGTTGAAACTACTATGTATTGTTGAATGGAGAACTCAATTCTGCTATTGTAGTTGTTTGACAGTTAACGGGAAGTTCTTGAGGGGATAGAATTGATCCAATGAATCAGAGATATGTGTGTGATTGTTTGTTAAATGAAAGTGATGTAATATACCATTATATTATTAAAAGTTTTTTATACTTATTTGAGAGATATATTTATGAAATTTGTGGTAGGGTATTTAGGGTTAGGGTATTAGCGTATTTTGGAGGTATATAGGTTTGGAGACGGCCATCGCCGTATTCCAGTTCGCCTCCGCCAATCCTCTCGGTCCAAGGCATGCTCCTCCTCCAAAACTCTCTAATGCATCGCTCTTTTAATTCCTTCATTTCATGAGCGTCGAGGTCTACCTCTTTTTCTCTTTTTCTTTTTCCAGGGGGCTTCCATCTGTGCATCATCGCTCTCTGCCAGCACTCTAGTGGGTTCCTGAGCCACTGTCTACCATGTAGGGTCAGCATCCGAATCGTCGCTTAAACCTTCTACCTCTGAGTCTTCATTTATCACCATAATAAGTTCATCGGCATCTTTTTGCTTGTCCAAGAAATAAAAATAAAAATTAAAAAAAATATAGTTAATCCCAACCTGCACAAATGTGTAAGTGGAAATCTTCTTCTTAACGTGCCCTATCAAGTCCCCTTGACATTGGCGATTAACATGGCGAAACTGTCTCAGTCTTAAGCTATTCTAAATAGTTGCTCAGCTTTCTTTATTCCTGTCCACTCCCTGGTATCCTTCAACCAAGAGGCCTGCTTTCTACCAATACCTCTGCGTCCTTCGATTTTACTCATCATAATAAGTTGAAGAATATTATATCGGTCTCCCCTTACTACGTGTCCAAAATAGGCCATCTTTTTACATTTGATGTTATCAAGCAGCTCGCGAGCAGCATTTGCTCTCTCAAGGACTGCCACATTTGTCAGCATAGCCGTGCATGGAATTTTAGTATACGTCTGTGCAGCCACATTTCAAAGCCTCCAGACGATTAATGGTGAATATTTTTAATGTCCATGCTTCGACACCGTATAAGAGGACTGACCAAATGTAGCATTTAACCATGCGCTTTCGAAGTTGAAGTTGCAAGTTATCATTACAGAAGAATGACCTCATTTTTAAAAATGTCGTGCGGGCTATCTCGATTCTACATTTTATCTCTTGATCTAGTTCTAGTTGTTCAGTAATATGGCAACCAAGATATTTAAAACTGGACTCTCTTTGAATTATATGACCATCAACATATAATCGTGCATCTTGATGTGCTAAACGGCTAAACACCATGTGTTTTGTTTTTGCACAGTTTATGTTTAGGCCAAAATCTCTTCCCACTGTATCAATGGCATTTAAAAGGCATTGTAATCCATTCATATCGTCACTTAAAATAACTGTATCGTCTGCATATCTGATTGTATTTATCAAAATACCATTAACTTTCACGCCCCATTCCAAATTATGCAGCGCTTCTTTAAATATTCTATCTGAATATAAACTAAATAACAGTGGGGATAGTATACAACCCTGTCTGACACCTTTTTGTATGTGGAAATCGAAAGTTAATTTTCTAACAAAAGTATGTTAAAATTTAACAAGAAAACACTGCAATTATTTGGCTAAACTAATATTAAATGTAATACACTGGTTAAAAAAAACAAGCTTCTTTACTATAAAAAACATACTTAAATTTTTAAAGAAAATTTCGGCCTTCCATCGTGAAGAACTAATTCGTACTAATATCCGCCAACCCAAAATCACGAAGCCCAGATATGGGCCAAGGGTACGTTAAAAATAGGCACCAGTGAAAAGGGATAAACCTGTTGCTGGTAATGGACATATCGGGCAAATTCGTATTTGTATAAACACTCAGGAAGACATTGTAAAATACAAAGTACTTTTAATTTTTGTTTTTCACCTTCGATTTCTGAATGAAAGTTGTTTTTGTCTTTCCATAGATCATTCTATTTTTGTCTCTTCTAGCTCTTCTATGTTGTTTTTAGTTAAACATTTTCTCCCTATATGAATACTTATGGTCTGGTTTTTTCCTCAGTTTTGTGATTTTTATAAGTATACAGTAACTTGTTATATTCAGTTAATGTAGATATAAAATAATGTATCACACTAAGATTGCACTGGAATATTTTATTCTATATAGATTTAATTTGGAAAGATTCATTTTTATTTTCTTACCTTAATCTTTCCTGATATAACAATAATACTTTACTAAAGTAAACAAGATATATATTTAATACTTTAAATATATATCTATTTTAAATCTATTTTAAATCTATTTTAAATCATAACACAATCATTTTATTAGTTTAATATCAATATCAAAAATTGTACATATTCATTATGATCGTTTGTCAAAACAGGTTTACTAAAAAGTCATTCAGTACTTTGTAATGGATTTTATCCAGTTTCTATAGACGGCAACGTTGGTATACACTCCTGGGTAAAAAGGCTGGGCACATCCATATCCCCAGGAGACTATTCCGAACAATTTTCCGTTTACTCTAAAGGGTCCACCAGAATCTCCCTAAAATGATAAGAATTATATTAAAACAGCTATTTTAATAATAAATCTATATTGACATTCGGAGAATCGAAAAAAAAAAAAAATGTTCGAATCTCACCTGGGTGGAGAAATTTTCGTTTATTAAAAATTAATGAATGAAAATAATTTCTATCCTTGTGCGATCGGTACTCACCGGAGGGACCGCAGACGTTCGGATACAATTAACGTCTCTTATAGTGTATTTTTATGTATGAGAGAGTAATAAAACAA
This sequence comes from Diabrotica balteata, assembly GCA_918026665.1. Taxonomy (NCBI): domain Eukaryota; kingdom Metazoa; phylum Arthropoda; class Insecta; order Coleoptera; family Chrysomelidae; genus Diabrotica; species Diabrotica balteata. The sequence continues at coordinate 164,285,931 of OU898276.1, read as the reverse complement.
TAAATTATGTATGCAAATCCCTAAACTGTTGATACGGGTGACTCAATGAAAAACAGATATTTATCAACAAGTTTACAGAAGTATATAGGAAAACAATTTTAAATTGAGTATGACCACCAGGTATAAAGGTGAAAGCAGAATAGAATACAATAGTTTTGAGGGTTACTAATCCCTAAATAAGGTTGCCAGTGTCGGAGTGATGGAGGTTAACAGGTACTAATGAATTTGCAAGAAATGTAAGATGTTTATTTTATTGGTTATATATAACCAATAAAAGTTTAATAAGTACCTACCTATTTGCAAAATAAAGTTTAATTCTTTAGATAAAATAAAACGTTTTATTTTATCTGAAATGAGTGCATTCCACGAAGTAAGGGTTTCAACAATCAAACATTTAATTCTTTAATTCCAGGAATCTACGACAGTAATTGACTAGATAATTACCTTCTAAACTTATTCCACAGAAAATTTGATAGTGGGTTTTTCCATTTTGTAGGAAGGTCCAAGTGGCGTATTCAAAATTCTTAACAGTTCACTAAAAGTAGGTACTTCAGTTGCAAGGTGCAGTTTATTGTGTATACTAGTGTTATGAAAAATTTGGAAGTGCCGTGCCAGTTAATGAAAAAACATTAATATTTAATTGTTTTAAATCATTTACAGACAAACGTTTATGTGAAAGTGTTGATGAGACCGTTGAGTTAGTTAGCAGTACACTTGGTGTTGGGAAATCTACGATTTACAGAGTTATTAAAGAAGAGAAATGTGGTAGTTTTCAAATGCCACGTAATGCTCCAGGGAAACCAAAATTTCAAATAGAATATCATTTTAAAGAAGGACTTCGACGGAAAGTGCATGAATTCTTCTTTAGACAAGAATTTCCAACATTGGATAAAGTTCTTGTCTCAGTTCGAGATGATAAGGATTACCCAGAAATGAGTCGAAGTACGTTATGTAAACTTTTAAAAGAAATAGGCTTCCGCTGGAAAAAGAATCCCAGAAAGTCTATTTTATTAGAAAGAAGCGATATTGTCATATGGAAAAGACATTTTCTAAGAACCATAAAGGAAATGAGAAACCAAAAAAGAAAAATATTTTATCTTGATGAAACATGGATCAACGAGGGTCATACACCAAATAAATTTTGGCAGGATGAAACTGTTACAAGTCAAAGCCACGCTTTTGTAAATAACTGATCTACTGGTTTAAACCCATCATCAGGAAAGGAACGCAGGCTGATAATAGTACACATTGGCAGTTCAGACGGTTTTGTTGAAGGTGGTTTATTAACTTTTGAATCAACTCGTACCGGTGACTACCATGAAGTCATGAACGCTGATGTCTTTCAAGAATGGTTCGAACAAATGATAGATCTTCTTCCTAAGAACTGTGTAATAGTAATGGATAATGCAAGTTATCACTCCGGACTTATAGAAGAACTGCCCACAACCAAGTGGTTAAAAAAAGACTTGCAGAATTGGCTGAGTTCAAAAAATATTACGTACCATCCCGGATCTATAAGAAAGGAACTTTATTCGTTGTGTGCCCTTCATAAAGAAAAATTTAAAAAATACGAAATTGACGAAATTGCCAAAAATCGTGGAATGACAGTACTTAGATCCTCACCACATCATTATGAATTAAACCCGATTGAACTGGTATGGGCACAGATAAAGAGTGAAGTTTCAAGAAAAAATACCACTTTTAAAATTCATGATGTTAAACAGTTGTTTTTGGAGGCCGTAAATAATGTAAAATCTGAAAACTGGGAAAAGGCAGTAAATCACACTATTAAAGAAGAGGAAAAAATGTGGAAGCTGGACAATATTACTGATAAAATGATCGAGCCAGTTATTATAAATCTTGTTTCTGAAAGTTCATCTTCTGAATCTGATTTGGATTTGTAACAAGTAGCTGTAAGTTTTATATTAATATTTTTATTCATCTATTTAACATACCTTAGACGGTTTTAAAAAGTCTTTTTCTCTTTTGTAATTTTTAAAAATAAAAAAAAAATGTGAATTTTTTAAAACCCTTTTTAATGTAGGCCAGTCAGTTCTAATATAGTGTGTGATAAAAGAGGTCACTTTTGTTTACATACACATAACACTTTATAACACTGAAATAATTCATTTATTTTTTACAATTATTCAAAGTAATTTTTCAATTTATCTTGAGCACGCCCATGGAGTGGTCGGAGATACCAGTTAAAATTATGCTAATTACTCTCTCGTTCATAAAAATAAACTATAGCAAAGACAATGACGTCGACTTTGCTAAGTATCAAGACAATTACTCTACACACACACACACTACACTAGGTACCTGACTGTAAAAATTCACTGTACTATGCCAATGACCATTAGTTGTCGACGCATTAAACTCAATAAAAAAAATTTTTTTTGCTAAAATTAATATTTAAAGTCATAGGTTCATTCCTGTTTATGGCTTGATGCTAATAACGAGACTCTGTTGCTCTCTGTCCTTTGTTGGAAAAACCTTGCATTAAACACCATCCTCTACTCTAAACGCAACTAATACGGCCATTTAGGCTGTTCTTTTCTAAATTGGCAAAAATTTTTCTAGATTTCTTAACTGGACACGTAAAGTAAGGAACTAAATGACAAAATGGTTTCTTATAGAAACAAAGTTAAATATATAGGAAAGCTCACTTGTTTACATATTTAAATAATATTAACATAAAAGTCACATAGTTCCGAAACAAAGTACCTAAGTGTCAACTTTTTTCAGGATCTTTATGTTTGTTAATTATACATCCTACTACCACTCAAATTAAAAGTTAGTCAATTATAAAGTTCAGCCATTCGATGTATCGATATCTAAACAGAACGTTATCGTGGCTAACTTAATTTGTTTCTTATGCAAAAACACTTTGTTGGAGAGAGAGCGTATCAAGTGCAGACAAAAGCTATTATAATGATTGACCAACCATATCAAGATTTTGTTACCTGACATGCATCTTTTCCTCCAGCTCCTAGATATCCCGCACATAACATACCATTGGTTACTATTTCTTCCATATACAGAGATTGACATTTGCTGTTTGTTATAATAGGAACTTCTACCATTTGAAGCACAGATGATACTTCACCTTCTTCCTGAAAATATGTATCCTAAATAATGTAATAACAGAGTAATGGGTAAAATAAAACAGAAAATATACCATTAATGCTGCTTTATCGCTATCTCATCATTTTTATTTAGCATCTCAACATATCACACCGAATACACGTAAGCGAAGCTGAGTATATTACAGATAATCGATATTCAATATTAATTAAACAAACAGAAGAAATCCGAAGATTTCTAGGTGTTCCAAACCAAAACTGAGATTTTTACCTTATTCTGGGTCTTATACAATTTCCAAAGTAATCAGACGATGCATTATTTATTCTCAGATGTTGCTTTATGCGTCTGTATGAAGTTATTTTATTATTACTTTCTATGACAAAAAAGATTTGATATCGCATTTAGGGCTTCTACCCAGTCGCTAAGTCCAGCTGAGACGAAATGTAGGCGAATAGTAAAGACATTAAATCAAATCCTAACTGCCTTTTCTATATCAATATTAATGATCTACTTACCAATGTGTTAACTGATTTTTTAATCTAATGTGCTCATAATTTTGTTAATAATAAAAAAATGACATTAAAATACAAATTTCTATTGAAATATAGTCCTCTATAGCGAGAAAAATAGTTTTACATCGAATGAAAAAGAGCACAAACATAACAAAAACGATAAAAATTCGGAAGTTACAATATTTCGGTCATGTAATGAGACATCCAGAGAGGTATAACCTTCTACACCTCATAATACAGGGTAAGATCAACGAAAGGAGAGGCCCAGGCCGACGAAGAACATCCTGGCTACGAAATCTCCGAGAATGGTATCAAGAAACCACCTTTAATTTATTTAGAGCCGCCGTGAATAAGGTTATTATTGCCAATGTGATCGCCAACGTTCGATAATCGTACAGGAAACTGAAAGAAGAAGAAGAATAGCGAGCAAATTTGGTTATAACGAGAAAAAATAAGATTAAAAAACGTGTTTTTTACATTTTGGTCAGGCTGTAGCTATAAATTTATAATTGCCCCCGCAATAAACTTCTTACAATTTATGATTCTTAGTCGGAAATTTACAATTTATGATTCACAAGTATCATTGTAGGGGGTTGACCATTCGCACCTAATAATATAGGTCCTAATAGACAAGATGTAGATAGTAATTTAAAGGTTGTCAGAAACTTTATCAAGGTTGACTTTATCAAGGCAACCTTGATAATAAGCAAAGTATAAGCAAAGTAAAGTTATTCGCATAGAAAACTCCCTGATTGCTTAACAGTTTGACCCAAACAAACACAAAACACAAAAAAATCAAAAAACCAAAAACGAGCACATGCTCACCAAAAAAAACTACCCCAAGCTCCCAACCCACCCCCCATTTTTCATATTTTAGTTATTTTTATTTTTACTAACCAATTAAACTTAAACAAAAACCCAAAAAACCAAAAAAACATATACACGGGGTGTGTGAGAGCATTATACACTTGGCACATACCACCCACCCACCCTTAAACCCCACCCCTATTATTTTCACCCAAAACCTACACTAACTAACAAACTATTAAAAGTGAAGTAAAGTTAAATAAACAACTATTAAAAAAAAGGACTCAGGCACGCCCATCAGGCAAAGACCCTTCAGACGACAGCCCTTCAGGACCAAACTTCCCTAGAGGCAACCGCGAAACCTGAGCATCGAGGCCGTGTGCGACAAATACGGGCTCTATGGCCAGACCTATCAATCACTCAGGCGGCAAGGAGACCAAAACTTGTTTTGCCAATTTGGCGACTGTCTGATCGAGCACACAACTTCCGAACAGAGAGCCGGCAGCCTGCTGCCGACCCCCTGATCAGACACACATCTTCAGGGACACAGAGCCCAAGTCATACAATAATTAAACTCAGTAAAGTTAATAGGGAGAAAAGCTACATTTAGCTACTTCTACAGTCAGGTGGCCTAACCACAAGTCAAGGAAAACGGAGGGTGTTTTCCTTTCCCAAAATCGCCCGACGTAATAGTTCATAGCCTCCTCTGTGTATGTCAGAAGAAGAGGAGGGGTGGTGGAAAAACCTGGTGGTCAGATAGGTACCTAGCCAAAATGACTTGTTCTTTTGGAACGAAACCGGTCCGATCTTCGGACATGGGGGTCCCACTGACTAGCAGTGGTACACTCATGTTCCTAGGGGTTGGGATGAACCTATGTGTGTGTGTGTGTGTATGTGTGTGTGTGTGTGTGTGTCAGAAACTTTATCCAAAGACAAAACGCAAATAAAGAAGCATAAAACTGTTTCACATCTTTATAAAATATGATAGATGGAAAAATTAAAGCAGTCATGACAGCCTTCTTCCAATTGCAGAAGCAATAGTTTATGTTATCCTTGAAAATATGCTTTATACAGATTTAAAGAATACCGATTTTTTGTTTTAGCGTATATCATTGACATTAAAAGTAAACAACTTTTCTTTTAGAAAACTACAATATTCATATGTATGCACAGTATTATTGTTGTTGGATATAACGAGATCGGCTTATAACGAGGTAATTAGTCTGCCATTTTAGTTCTCGTTATAGAGGGAGTCTACCGTATATATATAATATAATATAATATAATATAACGAGACCATGAAAAAATTGGGGTAAACGGATTTATTTAAGAAAAAAATGCCTATACTTACAGCTTGGAAGCCCCATCCACTTACTATGCCCATTTTTTGAACAGGAACTTTGTCAGTACTTCTGGGCAATGCTACAGGTAATATAGACTCACTAAAAGTTAATGGACTGCAAAGCTAAAATATAATGTTTTATATTATCAGTAAAAATATTCTAATCCCTATAAATTACAGAATCATATTAAAACACAGAGACACTGAAAATTGGTATCTTAATCCACATATTACATACAAAAATGGCAAATACAATAACAATGCTATTTACAAATGTACAATGAATACTACTAAGAACGAAAAGAGCTAAAAAAAAGGCAAAACAAGCACAATTCAACCTAAATAAAGAGGTTTTATTCCGACTAGAACAGGTATACTAATATCAGATCCTAAAACTTTATTCAAGATTCACGTAAATAAAATCTAGCAAGAGATATGGAATTAAACAAACACAAATCTTAAAAGCATCAAACCTAACAAAATTTCAAAAAATCTTCCTATGCGACCAAATCGAAAAGACCAGGTAATTATCAGCAGACACCGGCTTGGGCATACACGACTTACGCACGGCTACATAATCTCCAAAGAACCGCTACCAATGTGCCAAAGATGCCAAACACATTTCACAGTCAACTATAAAAAATAATAATAGAATGTCTATGGCCTGGGCCCAGGCGTTATTTAAGATATCCCACAGCCTGAAAGAAGCACTGGTTACAAAATTCAATGAAGTTCTGTCTGTTTTAAATTACTGGGGTGAAAAAAACACAATCCTGTCGTACACCTTTTTCGATTGAAAAATATAATGTAGATTCCATTCCAACTTGCACAGATGCGACTTGATTCATATAAAGGTTTTTTATGATTTTAAGCTCATTCTCATCTATCGAACGTTCCTGGAGCAATCTTACTAATTCTGAATGATTAACATAATCGAACGCTTTCTGGTAATCTACAAAGTAAAGAAAGACATGTTTTTACTGATCTCTGCATTTCTGAAGTAGGCCAGTTAAGTTATAAAGTGCCTCTCTTGTGCCAAATCCTTGTCTGAAACCGAACTGTGTGGGGCTAATGTCTCTTTCACATCAGTTGTATATTCTTGTGTGAATTATCTTTAAGGAGAATTTAAGGACCTGGCGCAATAAGCTGATCATGCGGAATTGGTCGCAACTATTAGCGTTTGGCTTTTTTCGGATTGGTATAAAGGTTGATTGAAACCAATCCTGTGGTATTTGCCCGGACCCATAAATGTCATTAAAAAGATCTACCAAGGCGTCTATATTGTCTTCACTCAACATTGTTAGAACCTCTATGCATATGTCGTCTGGGCCTGGTGCTTTTCCCCATTTGCTCGGTTTGATTGCCCTTACAACTTCTGACTTCAATATTTTGGGAGAGGGTTAACCTTTATAAATATTCACTTTCAGAGTTTCTTCTAGTGTTGTCTGAGTATAGTTGCTGTGTGTAGTTTCTCCAATGTTGAAGTAAATCTTTGGAATCAGTAATTAATTTATTGTCCTTCACAATACAGTTAAAACTGCAAGGTTTTGTATGACCTGTCACTTATTCAACGAGTTTATGTATGTTGAAGTGATCATGTTTTTCTTCCAATTTCTCCATTTCTTGTGACACTCTTTTCGTATTTGTCGGCTAATCTGCTGATGTTAGGTTCTGTATTTGTTTTTAAATGATCTGCGGTCATCCATCATTGATAATATATTGTCAGTCATCCAATTCTTCTTTTTGTACTTTTGTGAAGCGATCAGAGACTTGGTTGTGGTTACGAGAGCTTTTTTAATACAATTTCATTTGTCTTGTATACTGGTTGTTTAGATCTTGCAGTGATATCCGCTATTGCCTCATTTAATTCTTCCGCGACTTTTAGTTTAACTTTTTAAGGTTGTTTTAAGCTGTTTATATCAATTTTCTTTATGGATTTTCTTTTAATTTTCTTAAGCTTAATTTTCAATTTTCCTATTACGGAATTGTGATCAGATCCGATAGCTGTTACAGGGTACATTTTTACTCCTTGCAATCAATTTCTGTATGTTATGGCAATGTATATTTACTAGTAGACATTCTATTGTCCGTGTAATCATACGCTCGTGCGGGCCATAAAGTATACTTTATGCCCGTGCGGGCATAAAGTCCTTATTACGTAATTGGTAACTAAACAATAAAAACACTAGTATGATATAAAATAAATGTTGACCATTGGAGTATCATTACGAATCGAATTCCATTATCGATCTTTTATTTTTTTACATCTAGACGTTTATTTTACTTCATCTTTTATTGTGAGATACTATTTTAATTTTTTTTTTACTTTTTATTCACTATCTGTATTTTGTTAGTTATTTTTCATATACAGTTTCTAAGTTTAACTTGTTTAAAATAAATATATAATGACCAGAATAGAACTTCTTCTTCTTCTTCTTTAGCCTGGATTTGTCCACTGTTGGACATAGGCCTCTTCCATTTGCTTCCATTGATTTCTTCCTTCCTTTGCCCTATCCGTTTCGGACGTTGGCTATTAACAAGGCTATTTTGACTTTGTTTACGGCACCTCTGAACAGTTCGGTCGATGTTAGTCCGAACCATTGTCGCAGGTTATGCATCCATGAGTGTCGTCTTCTTCCCGGTCCCCTCCTACTGTCGATTCTTCCTTGGACTATTAACTGTAGCAGCCGGTACTTAGTATGCCTCATGACATGTCCGAAGTACTCAAGCTTCCGTTTCTTTACGGTGAAGATTATTTATTTGCTTTTTCCTATTCTCTGCATTACTTCCACGTTAGTAATGTGGTCTGTTCAGGATATCCGAAGAATACGGCGATATATCCACAGCTCAAAGGATTCTAGTTTCTTCAGGGTGGCTTCCGTTGTGGTCCATGCCTCTACTCCATAGAACAAGACCGATAAGACATAACACTTGACCAGTCTTAATTTTAGTTTCATTGAGATTTTGCTTGTGAACCACTTTTTCATATTGTTGAACGCGTTTCGCGCTTTTTCAATTCGTGATCTTATTTCTGTTGACTGGTCCCATTTTGTGTTGACTGTGGTACCAAGGTATGTGTAAGTGTATGTCTCCACTTGTTTTATTTTTCGGTTGTTTAATGTCAATTGCATCAGGTTGTTGTGTTCTGCTGATGAGCATGCATTTAGTTTTGGTTGTATTAAGTTCTAAACCATATTCTTGACTTGCTGTGTGTATGCTTTGCATAAGTCTTTGAAGCTCGTTTTTGCGATAATAACTGTGTCGTCAGCATATCTAATAATATTGATTACTTCTCCGTTTACTTTGATACCCTCCGAAACTTCTCCCAGTGCTTCTCTGAAGATTTGTTCAGAGTATATATTGAACAGGAGCGGCGAAAGGAAGCATCCTTGTCGTACACCCTTTTTAATATCTATCTTCCCACTGTGTAAGTTGCCCATCTTTATCTCAGCACTTTGGTTCTAATAGAGACTGGTTAGTATGCGCAGATCATTGCCATCAATATGCATCTTCCTGAGCATTCCCATGAGATTATCATGTTTGACTTTGTCAAATGCCTTGGAGAAGTCAATGAAGCACAAGTAGACGTCCTTGTGTATGTCTCTGCATCTTTGAATTAAAACTTGCAGACTGAAGATCGCCTCTCTTGTGCCCAATGCGCTTCGGAATCCGAACTGTGACTCCGATATATTTGCTTCGCATTTGTTATAATATTCTACTGTGTATGATTTTGGTGAAAACTTTGGTAATGTGATTTATCAAGTTTATTAAGCGGTGTTGATCACAGTGTTTTGCACTTGGTGTCTTAGGTATGGCTACCTTTGTAGTCGATCGAAGCCATTCCTCCGGAATCTCTCCTTTGTCGTAAAAAGTGTTAAAAAGGCCTGTCAGAAAATCGAGGAAGTGGTCATCCGTTTCGCATAGAAGTTTTATGATCTCGCCTTGTATGTTGTCGGGACCTGGTCTTTTGTCGTTTTTTAGCGATGAAATGGCTTTTTCCACTTCAGACGTTAGTATTTCGGGTCCAGTTATGTCGTCATCTTGATCCACTGTCGCTCTGCGTTTATCGTTAAAAAGTCGTTCTACGTAATCTTTCCATGTGTCAATGAGCTTCAAGTCGTCTGATATAAGGTTACCGTCTGCGTCTATTAGTGTCGGGTGGGGATTATTGGTTTTCTTTTTAGTTATTAATTCTTTAATCTATTTGTGCATGTTGTAGTAGTCATATCTTCTGTCGCACTCTTCGATTTCAATCGTATTTCTCCTTCAGCCAGCGTTCCTTCGCTTCCTTTATCTTTGTTTTTATATTGTGACTTGTTTCTTGATACTTCACTTGATTTTTGCATTTGTGTTGTCTTCTTTCTTCCATCCTATCAAGGATTTCATCCGTCATCCATTCTTTCTTCTTTACGCGCTCCTGTAACATAAGTGTCATTTCAAGAGCTCCTTTTATTTCTTCCCATTTAGCAACTGCGTCTTGTGCGGGTTCACTCAAGTTTCCAATGTTTCTTCTTAAGGATTCCTGTACTTTATGTTTAATGTTGGGATCCTTTAATTTCCTAATGTTTATCTTGGTTTTGTTAGGCTTCCCTTCTATACGTTTTAGTTTGATTCCCAGTTTACACACCACTGGGTTGTGATCCGATTGAGCGTCAGCCCCGGGATAGGTTTTCACTGATGTGATTGAGTTTCTAAATCTTTCTGGTATGGCAATGAAGTTAATCTGGTTTCTTACATTTGTTTCTTTCGAGTCTGCTGGCGGCGACTTCCAGGTGTAAAGTCTGCGAGGGGGCAGTTTAAAAAAAGTATTAGTTATCAATAGTTTTTGTTCCTGACAGAAGCGTATGAGACGTTCCCCTCTCTCGTTTCTAGATTGATTTCTACTCTTAGAAATTCTCATCCACTGCTTGCCAACAACTTGTTTGATATTATCTGCCCACCTCTTCTGTAGTCTACCTACTCCTCGGCTGTTCTCTCTTGGTTTTCAGTCTGTTATTTTCTGTGTCTGCATTGTGCGACTTCAGTAATATTTGTTCTTTCCCGAATTTCGATATTTCGAATCCTGTCTCTCAAACTAATTTCTAGCATGGCCCTTTCCATCGCTCTTTGGGTTGTACTAAGCTGCTTTAGGGTTTTCTTTGTAAAAAATAGATGGAGTATAATAGTGAATGGATGTAAAGACTGTTGGTGTTTAAAATTAAAGTTTATCAAGCAAACTTTTAAAAGCTGTAGCACCTTAATAAAGATTAGGATTAGAATAGGTGCGACGAACAACAAAATATTACCTCTTAAACAATTAAAATTACGATATTAAAAAAAATCACTACTTACTTTTAAAATTGCAATATCATTAATCATAGTATCGGCACTATAGTTTTGGTGTACATAAACAGAGCAAACTTTCATTACCGTTCCTTCCTGGTTAATATAATTACTTCCTGCTCTAATCGTGTAAGTTCTTGCAGTACTAAAATTTAATATGTATTACACTAATGTTTAATCGATATAAATATTTTGTTACTTTGACACACAATGTGCAGCAGTTAAGATATAAAAGGGATGGAATATGGAGCCCCCACAAGCATGCTGCGATGACCTCCTTAGAGATACTTGATAAGGAAATGCGGTGATATTAGCATCTTTTCCTCCAACAATTCTTCCATCTAGGTGAGGAACAATAGCTAAAAAATAAATAAGTTATTAGGGTACTAGTTCTTCAAAATAATCTATTATACGTATTAACTTAAACTCATATAAAATACGTGCTTGCTAGTGGTGGGATATAGTCAGTAATTCATTGATTGAGAGAACAGTAATTACAGGAGAATTTCTGGTCTTTATAAAAAAATGAAAACCGGTACGTTGTAATAATGCACTTATCTTGCATCAAATACTCACAGAAGATGTGCCGATAGAAAAGAGTCTTAAGGCATTTTTTACCATATTAAAATTTATACTGGAATAATGGCATCCTCGATAAAATATTTCAGAAAAACAGAGTCTTCGTTCGAATTTTCGGGTGAGTACTATTTCAAGGAAAAAACCAATACACATTAGAAAAATCGGAGTCTTGGAATTTTTGCAGGTGGTATGGAGTTTATAGATGCGCTTAAAATAGTTATAGTATTGCTTACATTTTTAAGAGACGAAGTGAAAAGAACAAAGGTGAAAAGTAATACTACAAATAAAGCTAAGCTAATAGCTTAGTAATTACCAGTGTCGGTCACACAGCTAGTAACCTAACTCCGGACAAAAAGTCATTACTGCTAAACCTGCAAAGACGACTCGGAATGAACGAATGTTAAGACAACGATCTTCTTCATTGGGTGCCTGGATATTCTTCTTTGTCCTGGGGCCCTTTTTTCTTCACTTTTAGCTTGCACAATGTATTGAAATAGTTCGTATCTGCCTTGATTTCCCATTACATATCCCAAATACTGCAGCTTACGGCCCACGATGTTGACGAAATCCGCAGTTGTGTTCATCCTCCGCAGTACTTCTTCATTGGTTCAGGATCCTTCTGTATAGCCACAGCCTAAAAGCCTGAAGTTTTAATAGAATTTCCCCTTTACGTTCATGTTTCTACTCCGTACAAAAGCACTAAGTACATATAACGTTTAAGGAGCCTTATTTTTGTTTCTAGGGTGAGGTCATGGCTCTTGAACACAGAGCTCATAGTCAAGAATGCACTTTTTCCCTTTCCTGTGCGACATCTAATCTCTTGGGTATTGTCACACGACTCATTGATTATAGTTCCCAAGTAGTTGTATTGTGAGACACGTTCAATTCTTATTTAGTTCACATACAGATTTGCTCCAGTTATGTTTTCCTGGCTGATGATCATTAGCTTGGTTTTGCTGGTGGTTATATCTAGTCCATATTTTCTACTTGTTTCTGTTATCATGTTCATTAAGTTTTGCTGCCCTTCTATGGTATTTGAAAACACTATTGTATCATCTGCATATAGCAGGTTATTGAGCTTGACTTAATTTATTGAGATGCAACGATATTACCAACAAAACAAGGATTTTTATTTTTGGATTTGTAATTTTTAATAGAAACGTTAAGTGCCTTGCTCAATGAATTGAAAAAATAACAGATTGGTTTGGCAGAGATTCAAGAAACAAGATAGATACGGAAAAGTATCCGGGACACAAAAACTCACACCGTTTTTTCAGGTGGTTTAGATACAAGAAATAAGGAATTTGTGGTGGAAATTATAGTAGATATCAAAAAAACACTTCATAACAGATTTTTAAGCAATTCGTAAACGAATGTTTAGGATAATAATAAAGATTACTTTTGTAACTTATCCATAATAAACATTTACTCTCCAACGAATGAATTAGGTAAGAACATTAAAATAGCTTTTTACTAATTACTAGAGCAAACGTATGACCTAACACGTAAAAACGACATCAAAATAGTTCATCAAACACAAAGTTAGTAACTGAAAAAGTATACATCAGAATAATTGAAAGGAACAGCGTAGATAGAGACACGAATGAAAACGGCAAATATCTTATTTACTTTGAAGCTAGTGAAAACATATTGATCAGTTTTACTATATTTTCTCACAAAAACTTACACAAAGGTACCTCTATAGTCCCTGGAGGAGATGTTGTGAACCAGATAGACCACATTGTGATAGAAAAGCGATCAACAACAAGCATTCTGCACTTAAAAAAATTATAGACAAGGTGCATGCTGCAGCTCAGATCACCTACTAGTTTAGGTATACTTTATATATAGAATCAGCCAACAGGTAAATGAGAATCAACCAACCAAGAAAATGCTAGATCTAAGAAAACTGAAAAGACCCAAAACTTAAAAGACATTTCAAAAAGAGATAAAGGGAAAGCTGAATATGAAAAAAAGAAGAGAGGCCATTACAAAATTAGTGAAACCTAATAAGTAGTACTGTATTAACGACAGCAAAATCTATATTAGAAACTAAAGAAAGGAAAAATGACGAGATGAGAGATCACCCAAAGAAATAATAATTATATGTGTAAACAGTAGCCGACACAGAGTTATTAGATATAAAAATAAACTTTGTAAAAGATAAAAGATGATATTCAACCTCCGATTGGAAGACGGCGCTTAAACTAGAGAAGAATCTTTGTAGAAATAAAAACGGCGATAAAAAAATTAAAGAAACTTAAAAACCATATTTTAATCATAATCGACAGAAGAGGGCGGTTGGACACGAGCAGGAGTTGAAAGGGCAATCAAACTGAAGAAAATTAACAAGACCCCTGAATGTAATAAAATATGCACAGAATTTAAGTTGAAAGAAAGGAAAATAACGAAAATAATTACCAATATACTTGACCATAGATTACAACTTTGTCACAGAGAAGATCATCGGAGTATATCAGTCAGAATTTAGGCAATAAAGATCAACCATCGACCAACTATTCACGGTTAAGCAGGTCTTACATTTTCGTTAACTTTAAACAGACATTTGACTCAAACTGGTAATACAAAATATTAAGTGACTTTAAAAAACCGTACAAATTAGTTTGGCTTATTAGAAAGACGACGATGGACACAGATACAGAGTCAACATAACATGACAGACCCATTTTAAATAACGCAAAACAGGGTGATGAACTGACACAAACATTTGTTAAACTGAAACATATCGTAAAATTAACATAACAGACTTATTAATGAACCAGTTCAAGAGGTATTATATGCAGATGACATCAATATCATGATCAGAATCAAAGCAGCCAGTGAGAGTACATATACAAAACTTAAATTGCATGCTTAACTTAAAACATATTTGAAAAAAGTACATAGATAAATACTAGGACCTATAAATGAGAATAAAAGGTGGCGAATCAAGTATAATTATAAAATATAACATATTCAGATTACCCTTTATCTCAGTATGGCTGCCCTACAGAGTCTTCATTGTGAGGTCATGTATTTAGGATGCAAGAAAACAGGCTTCCAAAAAACTGTTCTGACGAGGCCTATTAGGTCGAAATACGTATAAGCGGATGCACAGACGCACTATACGTAAAATCAAATCTTAACTGTCTTTTTCTTTTTATTCTGATTTACTCTGTACGAGTACTAGAAACCAATTCGCTAAGGGTTTTTACTTAGTTGAGGAGATATGTTGTGGAATTCAAATTTTAGATTTCCCATGTCGCTATTAACATCTTTATCAACGTCCGTTTTGCCTTGCAATTCTTACGGTGCGTAAAGATATGCGAGCCAAACGGTGTACGTACCGTACGCGTACAGATCCTTGAAAATATATCTACATCGTATTGGTGGCATACTTATCTCGATCCATGAAAAGCGATAAAACCAACAACGAGCACACATGTGCGAATTGATTCATTTTATTTCTGTGGCTATTTGCCAAAACTTGATATATCAAATAGTTTTCAGTAGAGCGAAATTAAAAATATATAACCTCATGACAATTTGTTTTTATTTTTTACTCGCTCAAATTTTATTATATTTTTATGAAATTTCGTATATAAATAAATAAAATGCTGCTTAAACTAACAGTGTACATTAATTTTGGAAATTCCATTGTGAAAAATGATTTTACTAACATATCATGTTTTGGCAAATATCTTAGATGGCATATATACACATATCATGTCAAAGTGAAGTATATAAAATACGTGAATATCATAATTACAAAGTAGAAAGTGAAGAGATTTATACTGAAATTAAAACTTGATATTTAATAAAGATGGTTACTTTTAATCAATTTATAAAATAATGTAAAATTCACCAATTTATTGAATATCTAAATTTAAACTTCAGTATAAATCTCTTTGAAATGAGTAATAACAATTAGCAAAATTATTTTTATTGTTCACTGTTATCAATCTACATAAAAAGCAATGTTTATCATTTAAAAATAAAACATTAAATTCCATCATTTACATTCTCACTAGTCTTGAGTCCGTGGTAAAATGGATGGTACACTGGATCAAGGTATTGCAGCAGGAAAAGCAAGTCTTCCTTTTTTTGATGTTTTATGGGTTTAGGTCCACTATAAACAGGTTCTAATGTAGGATGCATCTGCTGCCCTCTGCGTTTAATATTAAGGGTAGAAACGTCAAGACCTTTATGTGCATATTTAATGTCTGTAACACCCAACTCTTTACCAAAACGTAGAACTTTTATATCATGCCATTTCACATTGTCATTATCCACACCTTTATCATGCTTTACATAGATATTATGGAAAAGTTTTGAATACGCTAGAAAATTTTTCCTCTGCATTTCGATAACCTGGAACTTCTTCTTACCGGGGACAGTTCCAACAAACTGGTACCAGTCATGAGGTATCCTTATTTCAATTTGTGTCGATTTTTTGGCACGCTCAATTCTTGCATGGTCGGCATCACATTCCATTCTAGTATGACCCACTTCTAGGAACTTGTGTTGTATTTCATTTATGGTTGTTGATCTATAAACAAATAAAGACAGTGCTCCTGCAACAATGTTATTTTTGTTTTGTCCGGGACAAGAATCCGAATATAGAACAACTTTTTCAACTGTATCAACTAAGCTGTCAAGGTATTTTAAAAGACAAGCAGCAACTTGATCTGATCCACGGTCTGACAACCCCTCATGCCACATAAAACATGAAGTGGTATTTTCAGTGCAATTTCTGATGGTAAGGTTATATGTCCAGAGCACTCTTTTATAGTAGACTACATTTGTGCTTAAATTGGGTGTTGGTAGGTTCTGTTGTAAGTTAAATACTAAAACAACCATTTTACCGCTACTATTTCTGGAGAACTCTATATCTGCTTGTTTTTCACCATAGGCAATCTCTGCTAGCTGAAGGTGTTTATTTTTCTCTTCATCTACAGCTGCACGTATTTCTTCACTATTAGAGGATTTTTTCTTGTTTTCTAGATAATCACAAGTCTTACATGTATCGATAGGATTTTTAAATTTATATTCAAGTTCTTTAAAAATCTTAGCATAAAATGAATATGATACTGGCATTGTTCTGTTTGATACAAAAAATCATACATAAGTTTAATATTTAAATTGGGAGCTAAATAGAGTCGACTTGTGTGTCTTCGAGAATAGTGGCTCTCATATTTTGGAAAAGACTCTATGTGTTTTATAGCTTCAGCTTTTTCGTCTGGTCGAGCGTTGTGTGGTTGGCGTTTTCCAGATCCATTAGGTTCTATAAAACCCGTGGGTGATATTTGTTTTTTTTATCAAAATATCAATTTTTCCTCTTGTGATACCATGTAGATTCTGGAACATGTATTTGCAAACTTTTGACGTTTTGTCGTTATATGTAATATAATAGGAAACCACAATTTGTCTGTTTTTATTATTTCCTCGTTCTCCTTTATCTTTTCCTTCTGTCTTCTTTGACTCAATCTTCATTCTTTCAGAAATTACTTGGTCTTTGTCTGGCACTTTTTTAAGAAAATCATAAAAAATTTCTTTTTGTTCATCTATGGAGAATTACTCGTGACATTTATTGCGACAGCAACTAGTAAGCGCTTGAAATACTTTTGCAGGTTTTTGTATACCTTTTCTTGTAATGTGTTCTTCTCCTAACATCTTCTTTTCTTTCATTTCTACTCTGTTATATTTAGGTTTTTTTAGGTTGAACATTAGAGCTATTTATTTGGTCTTTGCCATCGTCACTTTTATTTGTAAAAGTATCATTCCTTACTATATCATCCGTATTATTACTGGAAGTGCCTGTTGTTTCACACTTTTTAGATGGCACTGCTTGATATTTACCTGGCCTCTCATTGTCACTTGTGTCAGATGAAGTGTCCGAAGGAATATAATCTTCATCTACATCGGAATTATCACTATTCAAATATGACACTAATTCTTCAGAATGGCCAGTGGATGCAGAAGTTGAACTTATTTCTTTAATTTCGGCATCAACTAAACACCTTTTCAATCCTCTTATATCACTTCCCACTGATTTTTCAAAGTCCTCACTTTCAGTCTGTAATACTGTTTCTTCGAAATTTACTAAAACCGCCGAATCTTCATGTTGGCTAATAACCATATCAACTAACAGCTTTCCACGCGACATACTTTTACTAATAGTTTTCTTAAGACAACCAAAGTACCACCTTCATTTAGTAAAATGCACAACAATAAAATTAGGTTATGTTGTGGTCAGCTGGTAACCAAAACCTGATATGTCTATAAAACATCCGTCCACATTTTAAATCTGATGGTGACAAAACTTGATATGTCGACTTATCAACTTTTGGCAAATGTTAAAATGAGGTAATTTAATATATCATGTTTAGTCTTTAACTTATATGTTTAATAATATTGTCCTTAGACATATCAAGTTTTGGCAAATAAAAATATAAGTTTAAACACATATCATGGTTCGCAAAGCTGAAAACCATGATTTTTGACATATCAACTTTTGGCAAATAGCCACAGATTTATAATTTGGGTACTGATTTAAGAACGTCTCTCTAGGAAGGAACACGTCATTCACAAAATGTCGATTTGATGATACAATAAAAGTGTTCATTGCGTCTAGTACTGCCGTCCAAATTGAAAGACGAGCTTCTTCTGAAGTCATGGAATAAACCGCAACAATTTGGTTCGCGACGAGTCACAATCAAACAGTAAGTATACAGTACGCAAGCTGTTTTTTCTGCCGTACACATTAATGAATATAGCGTTTGCATACCGTATGCATACTGTTTGGCTCGTATATATGTACCGAGCTTTAGAAGGCACAGATTAAAGCAAAAATCTGAATTTGGTTTCGAAAATTATTTCACGGATTTAATGTCAGATGTCGCTATTTGCGTCCATTCGAAACCATGTTAAAGTTGCTTTCTAAGACAGAAGAGATTTATTTTCACGTTCAGAGCGACTGTGAATTGAAGTTCTGACGAGGCCCATTATGCCGAAATACGTATAAGCGATTACATAGACGTACGTGAAATCAAATCAATATTAACTGTCTTTTCCGTTTTATTCCGATTTACTTTGCTTAGTTGAGGAGATATGTTGTGGAATGCAAATTTTAGATTCCCCATGTCTCTATTAACATCTTTATCAACTTCTGTTTTGTTTTCCAATTCTTAGAAGGCACAGATTAAAGCAAAAATCTTAATTTGATTTCGAAAATTATTACACGGATATAATATTTTATGGACTTTACGGTGATAAAATTTTTATGTTTAAGGCGTTAGTCATGTTGTAACTGGCTGATTGAAACCTAGTCTATGCAAAAAAAATATAATTTTCAATCAATAATCAAGTCGATAAAAAAGTTTTGTAACTAGCTCATAGATTCAAACGGCAAACAATTTAAAAGTTTAAACATTTAAAAATTTCTTTAGTATTGTTTTTAAAAATATTGCCGAACATTATTTTGACTGTGTGTTTATAAGTTTTTTATATTTATTTAATTTATATATATGTGCATAATAAACAAAATATAAGGGTAATAAAATAAAATGTTTTTGCAATAAAATCCACCCATTGTTTACAGTAAGTAAAAAATTTCAAAATAAAAATAGACATATATTCTAATTAAAATAATTATATTTGTATACACAGGTCTACAATAATTAGTTAATTAAGTTAACTACCCAACTAACGAAGCAAATTTGTTAATTATTATTAATTCTACAAGGTGCTTCATAACGAGCTTACATAATTTATATATAGAATTTTTCATATAAAAATGATTGCACGTCATTTAATACTTACAACCTCAGAACCCCACAGCGTCGCCAAAACATCAGAATACTTAGTAGGTGAGAAATTTTTAAAAGTCAACTATTTGTTGGCTTTTGTATAAACTGTTATAGTTTATTTCACGAAAAATGGTTGAGTGCTTAATGATTGCAATAAAACCCGACCGTAAGTACCCTAGCTTAGTTAACATTAGTTGAGCAGGTAAGTATTCAGGTAAAATTGATCCTACTGTTGAGTGTCGTTATCTTGTTTGTATCATAAACTGGTAATACAAAAACGATTAAAAAATCGTATAAAATTATAAAAAACGATTAGAATACGTTTTATTTCATAAAGTTGTAAACATTTTAACAGAGAGTTTCACTATCAATGATTGCTCTTTTAATGACCACAATAAATTTGTTGATCGTTAAAGTATTTTCTGGAATAATTATACAGTTTCCCTATATTCTGTATAATTTGTAAAAGTATATAAAACCGATGAGAAATTTTTAAATATACATTTTGTTTCATTTAGTTCAAAGTGGTACAAGTGTTACCAGTGTTATACCTATTTATACAAAAAAATGTCTTATGTGACGTATTATGTGGCGTCCGTGGAAAACATTGATGGTGCTTCTTTCAGTGTTCCAACAAAGAAAAAGCGTTTATCTGCTGACGTTAGAGAAATCGTAAAAACGATAAGCAAGTGCTTATGGAGTCCCATCGTTTATAAAAGTGGCGTACTGAATATATAACTCCGTAAGAAAGTACCGTATAGAAGATCGAGCAATAATTTATCTGGATGAGACATGGTTTGGCACTCCAGAAACACCATCCAAAGGATGGTCCGATTCGTCCAACAGGTGTCAAACAAAAGCTCCATCAAATAAAGGGAAAAGAATAACAATTTTACATGCAGGATCAGAAAAAGGGTTAGGTCCCAAATGCCTTATGACTTTCTGCAAAGAACATTAAAGATTCCTGCGTGGACTATTATGACGATACAACGGCAGAGCTTTTTGAGCAATGCCATTAAAAATGAACTTTTAGAAGTGTTAAAATCATTTTCTATTAAAAAAGTATATGCTTGTGATGCATTGGCCGAGTACATGGGACATACAGTCTTACGGCTTCCGCCCTACTATTGTTTATTTAATCCCATAGAGCCTTTGTGGCACCAACTAAAGTCAAATGTTAGGTTACAAAATGTTTCTCCGACTTTAAGTGGTAGTGTAGTCGAATTAATAAGGAAATGTGTTGATGATATCTCCCCAGAAAGTTGGAAAAAATTTAGTACACCATATATAATGAATTAGAAAATTCATATGTTACTTTGAATCACATACTTAAACCAATTGTTACTAATCTTGAAGCGGATAGCGACAGCGAAACAGAATTAGGTATTTAGGAATTCATAAATATATTTTGGTTATTTTGGGTATTTTTTTTGTAAATATTAACTTGTACATATTTTTCTATATTTTTTTTAATTCATCTTTTTTTTTGTACATTATGTATTCGTTTGTATGTATATACTGTAAATAGAACTATTATTTCTGTACATTTTTAACGATATCCGATTAGGAAGAGCAAAAACTTTTAAACACGCCAGTTTTTGCTGACAGTCCTAAGCCTGTAAAAAGTATGAAGGAAAGTACCTTTCTAAATGAAGATCCGTATACTACAATCATTCAAGTAGAATAAAAAAAAATTACTTTTTTATATTTTTATATTTTTTTATTTTTATATACGGCTTCGTCTTTTTCTTTGGAAACTAAGTCATGAGTTAGCCTTACCACAATTACAAAAAAAGTCTTATGACACAAGGTATACCACGTTCTCTTTCTGAAGCTCTCAGCAGATTTAGACTAATGGAAGAGCCCGATGAAGAAGCTAAACTAGTGGCTGCAGAAGATGTACTGAAGATGAACCAGGTTGATCTAAACTATTTGCAAGAATTGTAAACGATACCTTTGTGGCGAGCATACAACCCTAGTGTGCACATCATGTCACTCAAGATTACAAGAACAAGAAGACTCAAATGACACGTAAGATGTATTTACACAAACAAAAAAGGAGACACATAATGAATTATTGAATGTAATCTACAACTACGCTGGATCCAAAAACTATTGCTGTTACTTTAATTATGAGTCAAAGTTAGATATTATATCATTTTGAAACATTGCGACAGCTTTTATACAAAAAGTAAGGTGCGAGTGACAAAAGATTCTCTAGTAGATCCTCTACAGACAAACGCTTTAAGATCTTATTTTATCCCAAATAAATCACAGATAAGGATAAAATATATAAAAGATTTTAACCATACCTAAAATCAAGTAATGTACAAAAGTAGAATTACTCACCATTTTGACAGTTGTCAATAAAATGAACGACGAAAATGAAAAAACCGATATACAGTTTCATTCTCATGAATATCACCTACTTTTTACACAATCATTTTCTGCTCAGATTTTAATTGGAACTGATTTATGAATAACAGCACCTGTTATCATAAATAAACAATAATGTTTGCTTATGGCAAAGCGAAAAGGATTAAGCAATTATTTGAGTATGAGTCAGTCAAAAACATTTGGCTAAATTTGAAAATTGTTTTGGGTATATTGTTATTTAGATTATAATTCCTAATAAAAATAGTAAATTGCGTTAAGATGTTACAAAAAAATAGCTTAAGAACGATATATTGTTTTAGTATTAAGGTTAAAGGTATCAACAAAGTTCTATAATTGCTAGACTATGATCAAGATTCTTTTATTGCGTTTAAATATTAATAATAGCTTTACACCATTAAGCTTATAGACACGCCGTATGCTATACCCCCCGTTGCTATGATCGCTATAATTGCCTTGCACAGCTATGCGTGATGTCAGTTTCTGACAGAAAACGTTAGAAACTACAAGTAGTGCTTATAGGTATTTGCAAATTTTTTATAAGTGTTAAGTTCCAATTTAGAACTATATTATATATATATATATATATATATATATATTATATATATATATATATATATATATATAAATATATATATATATATATTATATATATATATAAATATATATATATATATATATATATATATATATATATATATATATATATATATAAAGATTATAAGGAAAATACAGTTAAAACATTATATATGCAGCATATTTTTATTCAAATATTCAAATATTTTTAGATAAAAATTTTAAATTTTTTTGTTTATTAAAGTTACTTTGTTATAATTGTTTAAAATGCTAATTGAAATTGCTTCCACAAACAGTATAAATATTTTATAAAGATATGTTTTCTGTAGCCATTAAATGTTTATGTTTTCGTTTATCCATGTTACAAAATCTGATACTTTTGTATAAACTCCAGCTGTACCGGGTGTTCCACAGACTTCTCCCCAGGATACGATACCAATTAATGTACCGTTTAACTCAAGTGGTCCTCCCGAATCACCCTGTAACAATTAAAAATACTTCGTAGTACAGTCTTATAGTAGTCGTTAAGGTAAAAGAAACTCTTTATACAAGTTGAAAATAAAATGAACAGCAAAACATATCTAAAACAAAATCATTATACCCTTGATGGGAACTAACCAAAATATCAATTTATTTCAATTTATTTACACATCTCGAATTCCAAATCTGAATGCCAATTGCACAGTTTAAAAAGTAGCTAATTGTTAATTATAAAAAATTATTAATAAAAATTTTACAAGACAAATCAAAAATACATTCAAGTTAATTTAAAACAATAACTGGGGTTCATTCGGTGAAGGGGTTATTATGCATAATAGATCCTCGGTATATTTTTGATTAAAATACTGAAATCACAAGATAACATTACATAAGTAGATAGTGCTATCAAAACAATAATATAAGAATAAGAGTTTATATAGCCGTATATTACATGGACGGAACCAAACTAAAGCAAAGTTATAATTACTAAGTACATCAACATCTATTAATATTTCTTCTAGATACTAATTTACTTAAACTACGTTTTATTAGTTGCTTGCCTTTCCAAAGAAAAATCGTGAAGATCATATATATATAATATATATATATATATATATATATATATATATATATATATATATATATATATATATATATATATATGTATATATTAATGTGATATTCAAAGTATTAGGTGTGCCAAGCAAATAATTAGCTAATTAATTAATTAACTAAACTTATTTAAATGATGTAACTATGATTCTATCACACTATTTAATTCTCTTATCTATCTAAAATTGGTGTTCTAAATCTCCTGATCAAAATATTCTTATCTTTTTTAAAGCAATTGTAAAAATTGTGTTGTTAATAAAAAAAACTGATGAATAGCAAAACTATCTCTCTCTGATGATGAGTTGTCCAAATCCCTGTTCCTTGTAGCCTATACTATCTATTCTTAGCAGTCCCCTAGGTAATCAGCAATTTTACAACAAATTGTTGCGAGTCTATCGTCTTTAATGATCTCCTTCAAATGCACGTATTGTTCAAATTATGCTAGCCTCTTCTCCTCTCGATAAACTGAATCTCTCGTTATGGCCTGAATAGCGACTCTTTGAATATAAGTAGAAAATATAACTTACAATATTTTACTGGATCAGCTTCTGTCAGATACACTAACTCCACGAAAACTCACAAACATTCACTTCTACATCTCTTCATTTAGGCAACAAAAAACAATTTTACCTACAATTATAAATTTCCTAAAAACTATTAACATCGGTTAATCGGTTTCTACAAATTCTTAAGAACTATTTATATATATTATATAAATATATTTCTAAACATTCATTCTATTGTCTTAATTACTATACAAGTCCATTTGGAAAACCCGCTTGCATTGTTCATGTCTTCAGTAATTTCACTAACGTCACTCGAATATATTTTACAAAGAAAATAATTTATGCATATCTTAAAATTTTGTTTACTACAGGTAATCCATAGATAATGGACTTTCATTTCTTCGATATATCTTTATAGCTTATTAGTCGAATCATTTGAATTATTATAATTTGTACTTTGAAATATATTAAGCAAACCAATATTATTTTCGATTTTGCATATTCATTATTGTACTATATATATTTTATATATATATATATATATATATATATATATAATATATATATAT
Source organism: Diabrotica balteata (assembly GCA_918026665.1). Taxonomy (NCBI): domain Eukaryota; kingdom Metazoa; phylum Arthropoda; class Insecta; order Coleoptera; family Chrysomelidae; genus Diabrotica; species Diabrotica balteata. The sequence continues at coordinate 164,261,337 of OU898276.1, read as the reverse complement.
GTTAAATCACTAACTTCTTGATTGACTTTTTAAAAAGATTTATTTCACAAATAAAAGTTACACTTAGTTATACGATAAAATGAAGCAAATAAAATTATATAATACAAATGTTATTAGTAAGAAACTTATATGACGAGTGAAAAATATAATGTTAGTCCTGAATTTATAATCTATCTACAAAATGTGGTGTCGGCATTTCCCACGAAAGGCCAGCTTTGGTCAGAGTTTGATGTCCGTGCATAGTCAGCTATCTCTATGGGAACGCTTGCTAAAAGAATGATGAAATAGGAACTGATATTGCGAAACCAAAGTGTCGGTAACCCTTGAGTGGTTCAAGGTGACTATTTTCACATATAACAGCTCCCCTCATTAGTGAAAAGTCGATGCCTTGCTTCGACTTTTAAAGCTCAATTGGGGTTTCGGAGACGTCTTCATTTTCTGGGCGTACGTCTGGTCTTCTTTTAAAGGTTAATCCTTTAAGTTTCTGTTTAATGGAACTGCTGCGATGTGGTGAAGGTGGAGGTGAGTCCTGAGGGTAGTTCATGGCAAGTCTTGGAAATCTTTTGCGTCTACATTTGCAGAGGATGTATACAAAAACTAAAATGATGATTAATGATAAAGACAATATAGTGAACCAAGGCAAATGTTTTTCGATGAATGGTTGGTTCATGATTTGGTCGAGTTTTTCTGAATATTGGTCCAGCTTATGTTGTGCAATATTTAAATCGTCTGCATTTATCTTATTGAGTTGTAATGGTTTCAAATTTGGTATATTGTTTCTTCTTCCGAAATGGTCCGGCGTGGACTCTGGTACTTCCAATAAATGCTGTACATTCGGGTAGTAATCTTAGAATTGTGTTTACTTTGATTGTCTGGGTACTAATGTCTTTTCTTTCACACTTGATTGTAACTGGTAATGGATCGGATACTGTTATTAACCATAAATTTCGGTCAATTTCTTGCACATTGTAATCTTGTGCTAAAAACGTCGACATCTGACAAGTTTTTGGTAGAAATCTAGCTGGTTTCAATAACTGTGCCTCACATATAGTATCGCTGTCTATTGGATAGGGAAGAATATCTGTGCACATTCTTTGATTTGGACTAATTGATTTGCATTCTTCTGTGTTTCGGGGTAATACATATGAAATTGAATCATCATCTCGCGCTATATACTTATGTATTGTAGAAAGTGTATGAAAATGACCAGTTTGATTATCTAATATTGGTATCAAATATAAATGATATAAGGTATAGATTTCGGGGTCGACTAATGGAATTTCTAGGACGAATACAATTTTGGAATCGATTTGATATGCTTGAAGTTTTATTATATCAATATATTGGGCTATATTTGATGTATAAATGGGCAATGGTAATACATTATTTTGTAATGATTGTGAGATAGTTTTCAATGAATCTAGTAAATCATTGGGCGAAATAATTGAACTGTGTAAAATTTGCAACCGAGAAAAGGTGATGGCGTTCAAAATGTCATTGAGATAATTTTCTAAAAATATGTAGCTTTCCATTAATGATTCACACAAATTTAAGGTTTGTAATTGTGCACGGTAAAATGATATGTCGTCAGCAATGTCTATAAGAGTGGTTTCGATATCGTTTAGGTCTTTGTTAAAAGTTTGTTCGTCTATTTGTAATTTTTGGATAGTAGTGTTAAAAGATTTTATGACAGAAGTTGTAACAGAGATTTGGTTCTTTAGGAGTGTTTCTATTTGCTTTTCATCTGTAGTGATCCTATTTATACATTGATTGAAATATTCACCGTCTGATGCGTCTAAATTTCCACTAATAGATTTACATAAGGTTCCAACACCATTGATTAATCCTCGTTTTTGGCGTTGATTATAGGCTCGTGTGTCGGCAATTACTTCTCTATATTTTAAATTTACGGAATTAGAAATTTGTCTTATCAAACTAATGTGTGTTTGTACTTCGGATTGAAATGCAAGTTTTCTTGGAGTATCGGCATTAGTAAATTTATCTAGCAAGTTTTCTAAAATTCTGTCGTTGTTGGATATGGCAGTTTTTATAGGGAGCAATTCTTTGTAAACAAGTAATGTCCATTTATCGTTAGATATTCGAATGGTACCTTCTTCGTGATAGAAGATTCCGACTGTATTATTAATGGGAGAGAGGTGAAATTGGAAGTAGGCGACTGAGAATAGTCCATAGAATCTGTAAAGAAGAAATTTATTCAAAATAAGGTTTCAGTCTGTCAAAATTTACTTTAGAGGTTTGGTTAGTTTTGGGGTTAAGGATAATTGCGGAATTTGTAAAAACTTCTTGAATTTCGAAAGGTCCATTAAAAAGATTATCCGATTTTGATTTAATTTGGGATTCTTTTACATAAACTTTGTCACCAATTTTAAAATCAGGTCTTCGTTCTGAAATATTCTCGTCAAATCTTACTTTCGCCTTTTCTTTCTGTCTTTCTGTTTTTGCTTTGGCTACTTTGTAAAAATATTCCATGCGATTATTCAGGTCTCGAATATATTTGCTCATTAGTGTTTTTTGGTTGTATAGAGTTTCTGGTGGTCGGCTTGCAGTGTGCCCAAATATAAGTTCATATGGTGTGAAACCGTGGGTCTTATTTTTTGTGTTGTTATAGCATATTATTGCATAAGGAAATATAGTGAAGGGATGATCGTTTGGGTTCTCGGCTTGATTTGCTCTAATCATTTCTGAGAGTGTGGCATGAAATCTTTCCACAGACCCATTAGATTGTGGATGGTTAACACTAGAAAATGTTAGTTTGATGTCGTATAATTCGCATAGATCTTTGATTATAGCATTCTCAAATTCTCGACCGCAATCACAATGAATTCTTAGTGGTGTTCCATAGTGTTGAAAGAAGGGTAGGAGTGTGTTGGCTACTGTTACTGCCTTTTTGTCTTCCAAAGGATAGGCTTGCGTGAATTTTGTCAATTCGTCACGAATAGTTAAAGCGTAGTTTCTAGTGGGATATTCAAATATGTCTATGTTGATCCTTTCAAATGGTGTTTTTGGTGTTTCCGTTATAACTAATGGTCCACTTAGATTTTTTCTGTAAATTTTAACCTTTTGGCAAATTTCACAGGCTTTTATATATTTTTCTACGTCCTTTGCTAAGTTCTTCCAATTATATTTTTCTTTTATACGTCTAACGGTTTCGTTTATTCCTCTGTGCAAGTTATTTTTGCCACAATGGTAATGTTCTAGGATTTGTGGGGTTTCGTCTTCGCTTGCCTGTTTAATTACATTTTGGCAGATTTTTAATTTAAGTTCTTTGTCTGCAAATATATAGGAAAATATTTCTAGAATGGGAAGTTCGAGATTGTTTTCTATGCAATAGGTCTTTGATTCGTCAAATTGTTCTTGGTTCGCATAAAGTATGAGAAATAAGTATGACATTACTCTTTGTGGATCGTAAGGTAATGGGATAATGAAATATTTTCGATCTTTTACGGTTTTACTAGATACAATATTGATCCCTCGGTTACTGTATTCTATATTTTCTTCGAATATGTCACTCATTATTTTTTCGTGCAGGTCCTCAAGTTTATTCTGCCAGAAAAAGGTAACAATATTCTTGTGAGATTTATCTAACAGTTCTGCGTTTGACGTTTCTATTTTGGAGTAATCGATAATGGATTTGGTTCTATATAATTCTAGAAATTTATCGAATTCTTCGGACATCTTTTCTATTCCTTCTTCTGTGTTTTCTTTTTCTTCTTCGTCTTCATCTGTCTCGGTTTCATCTCTGTTAGATGCGTGCAGGGCAAGTTTTGATTGAAAATCTGCACAGTCCTTAAAATGGTTTATTTTTATTCTGGAGAGTGCATCTGCGTTTCTGTTGATTTTTCCTGAACGGTGCTCTATTTTGTAATTATATTCTTCAAGTTTTAGGCGCCAGCGTGCTAGGCGGCTTCCTGGGCCTTTGATTGAAAATAGCCAAGTAAGAGGTCGATGATCAGTGATAAGAGTAAACTTGCGACCGAAAAGATATGGTCTGAAATGTTTTACTGCCCATACTATAGCTAGTAATTCTCTTTCTATTGTGGAATATTTGGTTTCTGTACTACATAATGTTCGTGATGCATAAGCGATTGGCAGATCTTTTCCTAATGGGCCTTGTGACAAAACGGCTCCAATTGCGAAAGCACTAGCGTCAGTAGTGAGTAAAAAGGGTTCTTCAAAATTTGGATATATGAGAATTGGGTCTGTCATTAGAATATTTTTGAGATCGTTAAATGCTTCCATACATTCGGCATTAAAAACAAAAGGGACTTCTTTTTGAAGTAATTTAGTCAGTGGTTTGGAAATTTTGGCAAAATTCGGTATAAATCTGCGGTAGTAACCTACTAGGCCTAAAAATGATTTTATTTCTTTAGTTGTCTTGGGTTCTGGGAAACTTTTTATGCATGATACCTTGGCAGGATTTGTTTTTACTCCGTGTTCAGTTACGAGGTGTCCTAAGTATGCGACTTCTTTTCTTAAGAATTCACATTTATCCGGTTGTATCTTGAGATTTGCTTTTCTTAATCTTTTAAATACTTCTGTCAGTCGTGACATATGCTCATGAATGGTCTCTGAATAGATTATTATGTCGTCCATATATACTAAACATCTCTCGTTTTGAATTCCTAAGAGGATGTTATCCATTACTCGTTGAAATGTGGAAGGAGCGTTCCTTAATCCGAAAGGCATACGAACAAATTCGTAATGTCCGTTGTCTACTGAAAATGCTGTTTTTTGGATATCTTTTGGATCGATTTCAATTTGGTGGAATCCGGACGCCAAATCTAATGTTGTAAAGTATTGACACTTTCCAAGTTGGTCCAACAATTCTGAAATTTGTGGAAGTGGATAACGATCTTCTATTGTAACTTCATTAAGTTTACGATAGTCAATAACGACTCTCCATTTCTGTTTGCCAGATACGTCAAGTTTTTTGGGTACCACCCACACTGGACTTGACCAGGGCGATATGCTATGCCGAATTATTCCTTGCTCTAGCATTTTGTTGGTTTGCGTCTTTACCTCTTCTTTATGAACCTGTGGATATCTGTAAGATTTTGTGTATATCGGTTTCGCGTTGTTCGTTTTGATTGCGTGCTTAATTTCATTTGTGAATGTTAGCTTGTCACCTTCTACGTAAAATATATCTGAAAATTCCGTACAAATGTTTAGAATTTGTTCCTTTTCTTCTGAGTTTAAGTGGTCAATTCTCAGTTGTTCTCTAATTATTTCTTCTCTGTCTAATATTGGCTGTTATTATATGTCTAGTATTGGCTAATATTGCGTCTGTATTGGATAGGTTGCATTTCAATTTGAATATTTTTTCTGTTCGGCTATCAATCGAAATTTGGTTTATTTTTTCTTTTATTCGTTTTTTCTCTGGTCTTGGGATGTGTTTGTGTTGATCATGAGTGTTTTCGTGAAATGAGCTGCTATTGTGTTGAGCTTTAACGTTTGAGTTTGATTTCGGATATGTTTGAAAATTACTTGACGGTACTATTTTTGTAGGAAATGTAACCGGAATATTTTCTATGGGTTTATGGGTCTCTTGTCCGACTTTATGCAGGGTAAGAGTTTTAAAATTTGTATGAAGTTGTCTTGTTTTAAGGTCTATTACACACTCGTAGTGGTCTAGGAAATCTAGGCCTATTATGCCGTCAAAGTCAATGTCTAGATTAAAAATGAAAACTTTGTGAGGGTTGTCATCGGTAAAGGGAATAAGGACAGATTCTGTAATTAGAAGTTTCTCGTCGGTTATGCCTTGAATGGTAACATTTTCTGGGGATCGGTTATGATAATTTTGTGCAGTATTCTCTTTGAAAACTGTAATTCCTGCACCGGTGTCAATTAGAAGTTTAAAAGTATTCGTAGCGTCATTGATATAATATAAGTTTTTAGAGCTCATTGTGTGGAAGGGGCTTACAGGAATTTCTGTTCGGGGAAATTCACATTTGGATCGAAATTGTCCAAATTTAGGGCTTGGATTTGTTGTTGTACATTCGTGATATCGGTTGAAAGATTCGTATGTACTGGGGGATGGTTCTGATTGGGTAGCGAAAGAAAATCCTGATAATTTTCTGTATCAGGTGTATTATTAATATAGTCAGATGTGTCATTGGTATATTCGTAAAAATAATTAGTTTAAAGATCATTTTCTGTATAATAATCTTCATAAGATTCTACAAGATCGTCAGGGTATTCATTAAAGACATGGGCTCTTTGGTGAAAATTTTGGAAATTTGGATTTCTCTGAATAACAGAGGGGCGATTCTGCGGTTGATTTTGAGAAGGGAAATTCGATCTCTGTGGGTTTAAATTTTGTTGGTTAGAAGAGTATTGGTTTTGATTACTTGGGTAATTTTGTGATCTAGTATTATATTGATTGGATTGGTTTTGATTATTTTGGTAGTTTTGTGGTCTACCGCTATATTGATTTTGATAAGAAGGAAAACGTGATGAGCGACAATCGCTACTTAAATGGCCAATACGACCACAACTTGTACATTTAGAAAAATTAGATGAGGTTCTTCTCATCGGTTGGGAAGGTTTTGGATTATTTTGGCTATCTTTATTTGATTTTTGAGATTCGAAATACGATAACTGAAGTTCACGTCGGATACGGTTACTGGCTTCAATAAGGTCTTTAGGGTTACTGGCCCTAATTATTTGTCCTAAGCGGGGTTCTAGTCCAGTTAAGAGAGTATTCAAAGCCATAGAGTCAATGAATGTGCATTGGGCGGTTTTTTGGTCTTGTGTTAGGCCTGATTTTTGAATTGAGGCGTGCATGTTTGCATTTAGAACTTGTAATCTGTTGAAAAAGGTTAAAGGTGATTCGTTCGATAACTGTCGAAGTCTTTGTAGGTCGTGAATTAAGGAAGTGAGATCTCTACTATCTCCGAAATGAAGGTTTAATAAATTTTTTATGTCTGTGTATGAAGTTGGTTTTCTAGAGTTTATTAAATGAGCTGCTTTACCTTTTAGTTCATTTTTAATGTGAATCGTTAATAAAATACGTTGGTCTCCCGAAGACATTTTAATCGCGCAATCACATGCGTCTAAGAATGTGGGAAGAGAGATTGGGTCTCCTTCAAACTCAGGAATTATTGAGAATATTTCTGAAAGTTTGTATGGTTCAATTTCAACTTGGGTTTGTGAACGTTTTTCAGGCATTTTGATAATAATACGTTAGTGGAAGTATAAAACAAAATATACGAATAGTAAATATGGTAAAATAAAATAAAATGTAGTAAAATCAAGTAAAATATGGTAAAATCAAATAAAATATGGTAAAATAAAGTAAAATATAGTAAAATATCGGTGAAAATATAAAACAAAATCAATAAAATGTGTAAATAAGAATGATAAAATAATAAAAGTATGCAATAAAAAGGTATTTCCTTATTAGATAATCAACTTGGCTTGACTTTCTGTATAGTCAAGATTATAAATTGAAAAAATTATGATGTATGTACGGTATGTTTGCAAATATAAAAATAGTAAAAACGAGATGATTCAATAACTCACATTAACAGAAACATCGAGTACGTCTTGTTTTCTAACGGGATCTGCTACCAGGGGCTTCACCAGGTGTTCCTTCCGTAGTATCCAGTTGAATGAGGATGGCTCTAGGTTCTTTTTCCGTTAAGAGATAGGGATCCGCCGTTGCTAGTGAGTTTCCTTGTTCTAACAACGTTAACCGGATCCTACTGACTGCGCCAAATGTTAAATCACTAACTTCTTGAAATCGTAGGCTTCCACGGCCAGAGTCAGAATTACAGTTTATTCGATGATGAACCCACTTTTGGGTCACTCACAAATGACACGGTCCAAACCCGGAAGACGAATAAACTGTAACACTAACTTCTTGATTGGCTTTTTAAAAAAGACTTATTTCACAAATAAAAGTTACACTTAGTTATACGATAAAATGAAGCAAATAAAATTATATAATACAAATGTTATTAGTAAGAAACTTATATGACGAGTGAAAAATATAATGTTAGTCCTGAATTTATAATCTATCTACAAAATGTGGTGTCGGCATTTCCCACGAAAGGCCAGCTTTGGTCAGAGTTTGATGTCCGTGCATAGTCAGCTATCTCTATGGGAACGCTTGCTAAAAGAATGATGAAATAGGAACTGATATTGCGAAACCAAAGTGTCGGTAACCCTTGAGTGGTTCAAGGTGACTATTTTCACATATAACATATATATATATATATATATATATATATATATATATATATATTATATTTATATATATATATATATATATATATATATATATAAATTGTTATGATGTTTTGTTTTTGTATATGAGCAATAAGTGTTTAAAATAAAATATATGAGTATAAGGTTTTTATCGCGGTTCTCAAAGAATTAGTTTGTAAGTACTTTTTAAATTATCTTTATTATAACTATTATGAAACAGACATATATATCTAATATAAACAATATAAATTTAAAACAACCTATCTAAAATTTGAAATTCTTACAATTAATAAATTATATTAACAAAATTTGGTACCTTCTATCACTGAATGCCTAAAGTTTTCCAAAATCAAAGTTATAATCACCACTAAATATCTTCTTAATCGGCCTCGGTTATCCTTGTATTTGTGAAATTGCATATAGATATTATAATTTAAAATTCTTGTAATTTTCATATAATATACTATACTCCTGTATTGAACTATTGAATTAATTTACTCTCATACTCTCCAACTGTATCTGACTTCTTTGAATGACTATGAATTCTTCTAAGTTAATCCTTTCTTCTAATTTAAATTAATTATAACTGTCTTGAACTAACTTTCTTGATAAATCTAATTTAATAACTTAATTGTAACTGACTGACTGACTTCATCCAACTTAATCCTTTTTTCTAACTTAATTTAACTTAATCACTTCATGAATTCTTCTCACTTAATCAATTGTAACTGACTGATTGACTTCTTCTTACTTAATTAATGCCTTCCACTATCCTAATAATTGACTGTAACTGACTTAGTAACTGTAACTTAATTTCTGACTGACTTAATGTAACTTAATTCTTGAATTCTTCTGAATAACTCACTTAATAATTGACTGTAACTGAATAATTGACTGTAACTTAATGACTTCCTGTAACTTAATGCCTGACTTCTCCAAATTACGTGGTATTTATATCATTACATCATTCCAGATTGTTCCAGCAATAAATCATGTTCGAAACTCTTCATCTCATCAATATATGAAAGTTCTGGAATAATCTACCATGCAAACAGGATTAGCTGTCTTGTATATTGATGTTTTCCAGAAGATTCTACTGAGAATCTTATAGACATAGGCTCTTCAGATCAGAATTCACTATTATATATATATATATATATATATATATATATATATATATATATATATATATTATATATCTATATATATATATATATATATATATATATATATATATATATATATATATATAAACTAAATGTCTTCCATTAATATACTACTATTTTACATCCGTAATTATATTTAAATTAAAATCCCAAACTAATATTTAACCCCATTTTACATCTGCAACCAAACAAATGTCAAATAACACCGTGTATATTTGGTTGCCTATGCATATGGCTTAATTAGATATGTTTATAATTAAGAAAAAAACTTTTAACATTTTTTTAATATGCTAAATTCTTAAAAATACCCTCATATAATTATTTTTTAATAATATTCGCCAGTATATAACTTATAAATTATTTCTTTAACCACTATTTAAGTAAGTTTATTAATTAAACATCATAATATTACTATGCTAATTTCTTGTATATCTAATTATTATTCCAATATATATAAAGTATGTTGGAAATATCGGGTATGTGGTCTACCTATACCTATACTAAATAAAAATCTTTGTTTTTTCTAAAGCTCAATATTTTGCCATTTATTTTATACCTTCATCGGGAGTAAAGAAATTAAAAGATTTCACACATAAATAGAATTGACATTAAAATAACATTATTGTTGATGTATATGCAAATCCAATAAAATACCTGTTAAAATTTAAATATGAGCACGTTCGTTAACAATAAATAAGATAGAAACAAGTCGCTTGTTTTATAGAAAAAGTTGATACAAATTTTATTTAACAAAAATTTCGCTCGCAGAAGTGACATTCAATATTGCCGGTCGCTTCAAGCGTTTTTTTGAGGAAAACGGTTCATTCTACGTAAAAAGTGCTAATTATCATTTTTGTTCAAATTTATCTCAGCTTTATTTTTTATTTATAATTTTTTTTTCTACTGCATTAATATTCTTGGTAAATCGATATTTAAGGTTTTTACAACTACAAGGGGGTTTTCAGAAGAAAGCCCGTCGGTTAAAGTGGTAAATATTTTTGCATCTTTTTTGGGATCCGAAAATTAATATTCTTCGCAAAATTCAGCTTGTTCGTATGATTTTTAGGGGTCCATTCTCTGACGACTGGACTAATATAGGTTTTAAAGAATTAATTTATTACCTGGCATGAATCTTGTCCCCCATTTAGATTTCCTGCACATATCATTCTCTCTGTAACATTGCTGTGATGGATTAAATGCGAAACAGCTTCTTTACATGTTTGCCTGTCAACAATATTAATTTTGACTTCCATTAAATCATCTGACCCTTTCGGTTTCTAGAAAATAAACGCAATAAAAGATTTAAAGTTTTTATCGAAACCGTTTTAAATGATCTATAATAATAATAATAATAATAATAATATTATATATTATATTATTATTATTATATTATATTATCCTGTGGGAGTTTTTATCAGTTCTTCTATCAGGCGCGGCCCCCTGCGAATGGGGGATGCTTTCTCGGTATCCGTAGCGCAGATACCCAGAGGGTAACAGGAATACCTGTCGTGGAACAAAAACTGACACCTGGCAGTAGGTATAAAATGCACACCCATAATAATGGAGTATAATAATTTATGTTTAGGGTCGCTGCCTGGGGATCGCCAGGGCACGTCTGGAGCCGGCGCTGGACGTGACAGCATGCGGGACGTCGGTGGCAGGGTGTTGAGGAGGCGGGCCCCTGTCATACAATCAGCTACAGCCCAACAACAACAAGAACCACAAGAAGAACCACCAGTGAGCCAAACAACAGCAAGAGCTCTACTCGCTGAAGGTGCTGCGCTGGAACATCAGCCGGCGCTCACTCAAGCGAGACGACCGAGGCAGCGCATGAAATGGACTGTGTCTATAAACGAGAACATTTTGCGCTTTTATTATAAGGTGACAAACCTCGGTCAAGAAACGATCGGCTATCGACAACAACTGTATGCCGAATTTTGCAGAGAGTACCCAGAAATCCAAGTATCTGAACAAAGAGTAGCAGACCAATACCGGGTAATTATCAGAAACAATCTTATCCCAGAGACTAGACGCGACATGATCAAAAGCGAAGTCGAACGGGAGATCCGTAACCTAGAGCCAGTTGTAGACCAAGTCCCTAATGAAATTCATTAATGAGCAGATTCCTGAGCTTCTCATCCAAGAAACTCCACCTGATAATATACAACAGGAGAATAGCGAGTTGCACGATAGTCTGGTAAGCGAGATGGCACGTGCCGTACAAGAGTTTAGTGGAACAAACCCACTTAGCAGACCACCGCTACCAAAAATAAACTCTTCGAAGAAACTAGGAGCGCTGTTACAAATTGTGAATACTGAAGTCCTACCCAATTATATCGTGGAAGCCCATACATTGGAATATTTGCACATGCTGATTTACTGTGCGGCAACAGCAATTGCTAATGTTATGGGCATTAAGATCAGAACACGACGACGAACTAATATCGGAAGGACTGAAAACAGAATAGCACCCTGGGAACAACGACTGCTGAGGAAGATTGAATTACTGCGTAGGGACATTGGACAAATTACGGAATACATTCGAGGAGTGAGAACTCAAAAAGTAGTTAAAAGAACTGAACAAATAATTCTGAACACTGGAAGACACTCACAACATGATCCAGAAAACAACACAGCTCGACACTGCCTGGACACACTAAAACAAAAACTCTCCGTTTATTCAGGTCGCCTAAGGAGATACAAAGTGAGTAACAAACGGAAATGTGACAATATACTTTTTGAGCATGCAGAGAAGTCTTTCTATAGGAAACTGAATTCTACTGTAGAAAATATAAATAAATCCTACCCAAGCCAAGAAGAAATTCATGAGTTTTGGGGAAACCAACTTTCGACACCAGCTACTCATAACAACAATGCTGGATGGATTGAAGAAACGACGAACAACTGCCAACACTACACTAATGTTCCCTATGAACCTTTCACCACTGAAGAAGTCTCGAACATTATCAAAGAGCTTCATAACTGGAAATCTCCTGGGCCAGACGGAGTTCAAAACTTCTGGCTAAAGAAGTTTTGGAGTATACACGAGCATTTAACAGTATTAATTAATCATGTTATTTTTAATCCGCAGGAAATACCACCATTTCTTACTCAAGGAACCACTTATCTAATACCAAAGGATCAAAATAACACCCAAGATCCAGCCAAGTACCGCCCAATTACTTGTCTTCCAACTTTGTACAAATTGGTCACATCCTGTGTAACCCAGCGTATCTACCAACACTGTTCTCTAAACAATATCATAGAGCCTCAACAGAAAGGATGCGCTAAGGGTTCCATGGGTTGCAAAGAACAACTTATAATCGACTCAGTCATTTCCAACCAGGCGTACAGCAAAAAAAGGAACCTTTTTACCGCCTTCATCGATTACAAGAAGGCTTTTGACTCAGTGCCGCATGAATGGCTGATAGATATATTGAAAATATATAAAGTCGATGTTAATATAGTGACCTTTTTAAAGCATATAATGACGGAGTGGAAGACTAAAATTCACCTTCAAATACCTGGTGAAAAAAACATCGAAACTGAAGAAATCCCTATTAACCGGGGCCTTTTCCAGGGGGACTCCTTGAGTCCTCTTTGGTTCTGTTTAGCGATGAACCCACTATCTCAGCTACTGAACTCCACCGACTCAGGTTTTAGTATCAAAAATAACAACACTGTTGTGGCGAAGCTTAATCATTTGTTGTACATGGATGATTTGAAATTAATGGCTTCCACTCGAAACCACCTAGACCAGATGCTAAAAACTGTTGAAAATTTCTCAAATGATATTAGTATGCACTTCGGTCTTGACAAGTGCCGTGTCTTAAATATAATCAAAGGAAAGGTTCAGCCCGGCGGATTCGATATGCAAAACGGCCAGAACATCGAGGCCATGGGTGAAAATGATATGTATAAATACCTAGGAATCAAACAAGCGCGGAAGATTGATCATAAGCAAATGAAAACTGAGATAACAACTGAGTTTACACGAAGGGTAAAACAGCTGCTTCGTTCACACCTTAACAGTAAAAATTTGTTTAAGGCACTAAACACCTACGCATGTTCCGCGCTCAGCTACTCATTTGGTATTGTTAAGTGGACAAAAACGGATATAGAAAATCTTCAGCGAAAAGTGCGAACACACCTCACAAAGGCACAAAAACACCATCCTCGAAGTGCAGTAGAAAGAACGACATTACCGCGGTATTTAGGAGGTCGAGGACTTATGGATATAAGTCAGCAATTAGAAAAACAGATTACTAATCTAAGAACTTATTTTCAGGTGCAGGCGGAGACATCTACTCTTCATCGCGCGATTTGTGCAGTAGATGACACAACACCGATCAAACTGAGGGAACCAGAAATGCGCATAAACCACCCTACTAACAACGAAAAGATGCGCACCTGGATGGGCAAGCCTCTGCACGGGCGACATCCCAATGAGGTCAGTCAAGACCATGTCGACAGTATAGCGTCGAACTATTGGCTGACATCAGGAAGGATGTTCCCCGAAACAGAAGGTTCACTACTGGCCATTCAGGATCAGGTTATACCAACCAAAAATTACCTGAAATATATTGTCAAAGACCCTCAGGTCCAAAATGACAAATGCCGATATGGATGCCAAGCTCAGGAAACCATTCAACATCTTACCGGAGGCTGTCAGGCATTTGCTGCAACTGAATATAAGGAAAGGCACGACTCAGTAGGAAAGATCCTTCATCAAGAGATAGCTATCAAACTGGGACTTCTTCAAACAAACCATCTTCCATATTATCAATATGTTCCTGAAAGTATACTTGAGAACGACAATTACAAGCTATACTGGGATCGCACGGTGCTCACAGACCAAACAGTGGCACATAATAGACCAGATCTCATACTAGTTAATAAACTAAAGAGACAAACAACATTAATTGATGTGGCGATACCCAACAACAATAATCTTCGTGTTAAACAGAACGAAAAAATCGCCAAGTACAGGGATTTGGAAATTCAAATACGAAGACAGTGGAAAATGGAAAGTACCCAGACAATACCTATTATTCTCTCTACTACTGGAGTCATTCCAAAGAACCTCCTAGAAAATATAAAAAAGCTAGGTCTGAATGAACATCTCTACAAGACCATGCAAAAAGCTGTACTACTCTCAACATCCCGATGTGTACGAAAATTTTTGGGAGATACTCCAGCATACCAAGTCACCTAGGGCTCGATAACACGGAAAGAGTCCCACCAGAGCTCAATCCTTTTGATACCGTAGGTATCTGGGATGAGTGAATTTTCCCCTTAGAGGGAGTGTGAGCCGTATGGCTAAATCTGGATAATAATATTATAAAGAACGCCATGACTCAGTAGGAAAGATTATTCACCAAGAACTAGCTGACAAACTGGGACTTCTCCATACCGACCATCTTCCTTATTATCAATACGCTCCTGATAGAATGCTTGAAAATGACAACTACAAGCTATACTGGGACCGCACTGTGCTTACAGACCAACCAGTGGCCCATAATAGACCGGATCTCATACTAGTTAATAAACTTACTAGACAAACAACACTTATTGATGTGGCGATACCCAACACCAATAATTTAGTTGTTAAATACAACGAAAAGATCGCCAAGTACAGAGATCTAGAAATACAAATCAGGAGACAATGGAGAATGGAAAGTACCCAGACACTACCTATTGTTCTATCTACTACTGGTGTTATTCCCAAAAACCTCCTAGCGAACATAAAACAGCTGGGTCTAAATGAACATCTTTATAAGGCCATGCAGAAAGCTGTACTCCTCGCGACGTCCAGATGTGTACGAAAATTTCTGGGAGATACTCCAATATACCAAGTCACCTAGGGCTCGATAACATGGAAAGAGTCCACCAGAGCTCAATCCTTTTGATACCGTAGGTATCTGGGATGAGTGAATTTTCCCCTTAGAGGGAGTGTGAGCCGTATGGCTAAATCTGATAATAATAATATATATATATAAATATATATATATATTATATAAATATATATATATATATATATATATATTATATACATATATATATATATATATATATATATATATATATATATATACATATATATATATATATATATATATATATATATACATATATACATATATATATATACATATATATATATACATATATATATATATATATATATATATATATATATGTATATATATATGTATATATATATATATATATATATATACATATATATATATATATATATATATATATATATATATATATATATATATTATATATATATATATATATATATATATATATGTGATTTCAGTTGCTTTCCGGGTTTGACTCCGCGTTAAGTAATTTTGGTTTTTAGAAAAACCATTGTTTTGACGACGTTTCGGCAAGGTCACACTTGCCATTGTCAAGTCATATTAGTTCTGCTTCGTCTTGATGTTTCAGGAGAACTGAAATCAGTTCTCCTGAAACGTCAAGACGAAGCAGAACTAATCTGACTTCAATGGCAAGTATGACCTTGCCGAAACAAACGTGGTCAAAACAATGGTTTTTCTAAAAACCAAAATTACTTAACGCGGAGTCAAACCCGGAAAACAACTGAAATCACATATAGCTCCCGCGGAAACTTCAAATCCAATATATATATATATATATATATATATATATATATATATATATATATATATATATATATATATATATATATATATATATATATTATATATAGTTTGAGTTTAGTTCTTGAACCTTAATATACATTTTTTTAGTGAATTTTCTTGGGCTTAGGTTCATAAAAAAATTATTTTGATACTAAGACATTTTCATATTTTTTTTCGACGTTTCGGCAGGAAATTCATGCCTTTTCAAGAAGTAATATTGACTAAAAACATTTTATTAAAGACATAATACAGTTTAAAAGTGAAACTTTTGACTTACCAAGCATGTAAAAATTCGGTGCTAACAAGTATACATAGACGTCACAATTAAAATAATATTAAGAGCATAGCACAGACCCATTAAGGCTCGGCGCACACACATCGAAATTGGACGGTCGATATAAGTTCGATCGAACATATTCCTTTGGTGGCGCGAAGAAACAAATGTGAGCGGGCACACACATCGATCGCCAAACGGCACGGCATCGATGTCGTGTGGCGATCGATGAATGTCACTGCATTCACGGCTGCCGTGGTCGTTGCCGTCGTCACAGTATAAATGGGTCCCAGTATAATTCCGAGGTGGAACCTCTTTATACTGTGCCATCGTTCCAAGGCGTATAGTATCAAATGAACGCGCGCACACACATCGATCTTTATCGATCGACCAGAGGACTAGTTGCGTTTTTTTGACACTGTTCAAGGTACGTCGCTCCGTGTTGCTACGTAGTTTTGTGTTGCTCATTGTGATTTTGTGTACTCCACCTAAAAAACCTTTGTGGATTAAAAAACGTCATCGAATAAATATCGTGTAGTATGCCCGCAAGGCATCATCGACAAAAGTTCGGTTAAACTTTTATCGACCTGTCGCCAAAATACACAATCTCCTGTCATTGGCCTCTCGGCGGAAGAGCGCTGCGAATTCTCAATTACTAACTAACGTATAAAAGAGCAGCGCACCTTCCGATCGGGACTTCAGTAGTCAGACACTACTAGACCTTGTTGGTTAGTGGTGCTTCCTAGTAAAACTGTTGTTTCATTATTAATCCAAATAACCAAAGTCGTCCTTACGTCGAATATAGGCAAACGATTACACCGACTTCGAAGATCAGCGATTATTTCCAAACCAGACGTCGTAAATATTATAAAGCATCATTCGTCATCTGCTATTATACCACAGTGTACGAAAAGCCGAGTATCAGCTGTAGAATCGCTCCCTGTCAGAAACATACGCTTTTTGAAATAGAAAAACAGTATTTTTAGAACTATTGCAAATTGAGTCGAACTGATACCGACGATTTATCGGACAACGACGGTAAAAACGAGGAGAAGTCTCGACGGAGACTTGAACCTTATGCATTTTTCAGTAATTAGTAAACACTGGTAAAAATGATAGTGCGAAAGGTAGTGTACGAAGCGACGGGCTATTGCAGAGCCGATACAGCGGGCATTTTTGTGCCTCTTTCTAGGAGAATGAACGCGGCGATTCCTGATAAGAAGGAAACCGACATCTCCGCAATTTTGAGGCATATACCATGCAACAGAACTCTAACACATATTGTCATTGTAAGAAAGCTTGAACTGTTAGAGAGTTCTGTTTGCCGGTGTCACCTCGCTTGTTGCAGAGGCTCGATAGAGCTTCATACACGAATAAGCCGGTATCTGTACCAACTCCTATACGAAGATGGATCATCGTAATACGTGATCATCTTCAAGAGCGGCGGCCGCTGAGCGTCCAGAAACTCCGGATAACGGAGAGGATGCTGCGGCCGCGCGACAGATCGTCCAAATTCGATGTGTATGCGCCTAGCCTAAGTCACTACATGTAAAATGTATTTTAAATCTAATATGTTGTTTATATTTAAATTGTTGTGATGTGTTGTGTTGTGTGTAAATGGAAATGTTTATATGTAAATATATTTAAATTTAATTTAAAAACAATCAAAAAGATAATATCAGAACGCCTATGATGTTAAAATAACTGATTGTTTAAACGATAAACTAACATCAATAAACAGCATATTAGATTTAAAAAACATTTTACATGTAGTGACTTAGTGGATCTGTCCTATGCTTTTAATATTATTTTAAATCTGACGCCTATGTATACTTGTTAAGACCGAATTTTACATGCTTGGTAAGTCAAAAGTTTCACTTTTAAACTGTATTATGTCTTTGATAAAATGTTTTTAGTCAATAAGACTTTTTAAAAAAGGCATGGTTTCCGGCCGAAACGTCGAAAAAACATATAAAAATGTCTATATATTCTAAACCCAAGAAAATTCACTAATATATATATATATAGCTAAACTGTTTACCGCAGTACTAGAATATGCTTGTAAAAAACTTAACTGAGAACACAAAGGCCTGAACATTGACGGTAGAAGATTAACAAATTTGAAATTCGCAGACGACATAGTTTTGTTCTCGGACAACCTCAAGGAGAAATGTGTCTCTGAGAAAACATCAACTTCAGTTAGTGTGTGCCAGTGTTTCAATAAAATAAACGTCTCCAAAATAGTATATATATATATATATATATATATATATATATATATATATATATAATATATATATAATATATATATATATATATATATATATATATATATATATATATATATATATATAATATATATATAATATATATATATATATATATATAATATATATATATATATATATATATATATATATAATATATATATATACCTATATAATATATATATATATATATATATA
This sequence comes from Diabrotica balteata, assembly GCA_918026665.1. NCBI lineage: Eukaryota > Metazoa > Arthropoda > Insecta > Coleoptera > Chrysomelidae > Diabrotica > Diabrotica balteata. The sequence goes on along the minus strand of OU898276.1, from coordinate 164,242,529 downwards.
TATATATATATATATATATATATATATATATATATATATATATATATATATATATATATATATATATTCAATTTTTTTACATGAATACATTAATATATTTACCCATGGATTTGTACGTCCCCAACCCGCAGTAATAACTGGTGTTTCATTTGGTACGTGAAGATCGTGTTTTGGTAGACGAATAGGTTGAATCTTGGGCGAAAATACAACTTTGTTCTTCAACTAAAATTAATATATTTTAAAATAATTTGTATAATAAAATTCTAATGTTATCAATAGTGATATAAAAATTAAACCAAAGTCGAAAAGAACTTACTATTACTGAGGAAAAAATAATTAAATCAAACTTTTTACAGATTAAAACGCCAATAGGTCAATTATATTATTTATATTCATTTTATTGTCCAATAATAGAACAGTTTGACTTTAAACCTGCCCATGGTTGCTGTACTGGCATTTACAGCCTACACGAAGGCAGATGTTTAATAGAAACTGGAAAGAGGTATTCCTAACATTAACCTACGTTAAATCTGTATCATCCGTGAAGAAGTGGATAAGTAAAATTTTCGTAAAAACAAGATTATCAATTTTGAAATAGTACTCTTTCAATTTCGTCAGGTGAATCAATGAGTAATTTAAATTTGCAAGAGCTTACTTTATAGAAGCCCTTGAATATTTGAATTTGACGATTTATTTGGTATTAGATCCACTATATCGAGTTGGGCACGTTGCATTTTGCTTTATTTTTCTCGGTACCTTCAGTTACCTGTTTATCAATATAACAAAATAGTAGATAGTTTTACACTTGAACGGGTAGTCACAAGATATTCAAGACTACTTAACAATCACATTTATCATTTCCTAAATATGAAAGCAACTTTTGCGGAAATAGGACATCTAAAATGTACTTGTCTAGTGACTTATGTATTGCTTCAATATATGACATGTACAAAAAAAACTGTAGGCAAACCCGTCTCATTTACGTTGTACAAGAACTGCTTCTTATACAGTTTGAACCTTGCATTTACAAAACCTAATTGTTTTTCTAAATGTGATATTTTCAAACAAAATTAAAAGTTCTGGAGAAGGAAGCGGAGAAACATAATTTAAGACAAGAGAGGGTTAAACACCATCAGCTTGCAGACAATGCCTACAAGGCGAAACAGGTGGATAGGGAGGTTAGGTTAGATTAGGTTTTAGTGTAGTTTTAGTGTAATAATCTTTAACACTAAAAGAAGAGCATAATACTTTTGATCTTTAGCAGTGCCTTTCAGTCCCCTTTTGAACAGCAAAAATTGTCTTTTAAGCGTCAACTGTGGACGGTTAACCATACCGTTCACGATTTAGCAACAAATGCAGTTCCATGTGTCATGTAAGAGGAATTAACGCCTGGTAGAGGTGGCAATCTGATAAAGTCTTGTATTTATCGCCTCTAGTTGAAACTTCATGATGCTAAAGAGGTAAATTTTTACTCAGATACTTGGATAAAATAAGAACCAGCAAATCACTTTCATGTTCGCTCTCGCTTTTACAAAACTCCCAAATCTCAGGATTATAAATTACAAGTTTTCAGGTAGTGGGCGTAGTCACATGGAGTGTGATAAGGATTATGCTTTTATAGAGAAAGAAAAAAGAGAACACACAGTAAGATCAATTATCCTAATGCCTGGTATCAGATGGTAATATCCTGGCAAGTGGAAGAAACCATTCAAAGTAGTGGTAATGAAACAAGATTTCATGAATTACATGAATTTTACAGTCTAGTAAAAGGAGCACTAATCGTTAAAAAAGATTAACACCGATGGAGAAAAGTTCCTGTAGCAGTCAGTGCAGTGGTTCTAGTATAATAGTAAAATTGAAATAGTGAAATATAAACATAGTTTAGACGTCTCAAATCCTTTTAAAACTGTTTTAAATAAGAGGAAAACGCGTTGTACCAAGCACATTGCCACAAATCACAGACAAGCTTCTACCAATTAGCAAGAAAAAAAATTAAGATCCATTTTATGTTAACTGCATAAATTTAGAAAGATTAAAGTCAAACCAGAATTGCCGATTCCGACAAATCTAAGATCCAAGATATAAGAAGAATTCCGACAGCTGTAATGTGCTAAATTAAAATCAAGAAAAGCACTCATACGCACAGTTGAACAACTTCAAAGTAATAACAACTATGACTATAAAGCAATAGATTCTGGATTATAACCAAGAGAGAAATATAATGGCACCGCTTGGTTTAAAATGCCAACAACACAGTAAAGAGCTATGGGGAACCGAAGACATACAAAACCTAATAAAGGAGAAAAAGAAACCGTTCGCACGGTGGCTAAGTACTAAACAGCAAGTAGACAAAGACAAATATCTGGATTTACGAAGAACAACAAGAAGAGCAGTAACAGCAGCAAAAAAAGAAATATGGGATAGGAAATGCCAAGAGATCAACACTTACATAGGCGGAGAAAGTGTTCAGAGACATGGAAACTTTTAAACAAAATAAAGAACAGAGAAAGAAATACTACTTTTATTCAGTATATACTAACAGAAAAATAATAAGAACACTACTAGACTTTGAACAGAAAGTAGAGCAAAATATACCACACAATCACCAACGGCAACTAAACTAAAAAATGGTAGAGCTCCTGGCCCAGAAAACATTCCAGCCGAAATAATAAAATGTGGCACAGATAAACTCTTTCTAGCACTTACTTGACGTATGAACAAATATATAAACGTTGTTACACGACCCAGTCTACTTAATGTAGCTTCCATCCATAAAAAAGAAAACAAATTTGACTACTCAAATTCCAGAGGAATATCAGTAACTAGTACACTAGTACACTGTATCTAGGTCACATCATGCGAAATGAAAAATACCAGTTCCTCCAACTTATTATCGAGGGTAAAATTGAAGGCAAGAGAGGAATGGGACGCAAGAAAATGTCCTGGCTCCGAAACATAATGCAATGGACAGGGATTAACGACATACAATCTCTGATACATATTGCAAGAAATAGAGAGTTAATGGAAAATGTGATCGCTAACATCCATTAGTGGATTTGCATCTGAAGAAGAAGAAGTACACTAAGGCGGATGTACGGACGTCTTCTTAGAAATCTTATTGAGATAGAGTATAAAGAATAAGAAGAAGAAGAACAGGCCGGTTTCCGCGCCGGAAGGATTTGCACAGACTTGTCTTCTGTCTAAAACAACTAATCGAAAAAAAAATTAGCAACCAATCAAGAGACTCATCTCATGTTTGTTGATCTCCGTAAAGCATACGACAGTGTTCCTGTGACTAAATTGTGAATATCACTACAAGAAACTAACATTAGCTTCACTCTAATCAAAGCTTTAAAAAATCTATATGAAAATTTTACATCACAATTAAAAATTAATATATAACCGATCCAGCACATCTATGATGTCTCCTACAGAAAATTAATCCGATTTCCTGAAGGCATTCCTGATTACATTAGAATCAATTTCGGACCTCGCTATCGATATTTAGTTTATTATTTGGTATGTTACATCATATTGTATTATATTTTAACATTATATACTACCGTACAAACCTAAATAAAATAAATGATAAAATATTTATATATGTCATTACTGTTCTGACACCAGCTTTATCTCGGTGTGAAGTTCTTGACTTTATCTCGGTGTTAATATGTCGGTTTCGTCAAATAGTGTTATTAAGTGATCCTGCCAGTCTATTTGCTTTTTAGATTTGATCCCTCACTTCTTTGACCAGATCTCTATAACTGGAAAGTGTTAACATATGCGTCATTTATTGTGTATACGGCGATGACTGTTAGTAATGGCCATCCGATACTAACAAATTGACACACACACGCATCCTGTTTGTCAGTGCTACGTAATCTACTACTTCTTACTGTCGAAGAAGTAAGACTCTACTGTATGAATTTAAAGAGATATTGAGCCAAGCCAGAATAAACAGCTTTAGAAGAATTTCTTTAGCTACGGTATACTATATTAAATCAATAAAGACACCCGTACTCACAGCTTAAGAACTTCAAAATATTATCTATAAAATAAGCAGGTAGTTAAGATTTGATTTCACGTATAGTGCCTTTTAATATTCTTCTTCTTTAAGTGCCGTCTCCCAATCGGAGGTTGGATATCATCATCACTATCTTAACTTTATCTACTGCTACTCTGAAGAGTTCTATAGAATTGCATTTAAACCAGTCCCTTAAATTCTTCAGCCATGACACTCTCCTTCTTCCTATACTCCTTCCTCCTCTTATCTTTCCCTGTATTATCAGTCTTAGCAGTTGATATCGTTGCCTTATCGCATATTTTGGTATCGAAAACACGTAGCATCTCAGTGCTCTTACTTTCAGTTCTAATCTTATTAGTAAGATTTTTGTTGTAGAGAATTGTTTTCATTTCTACAAACGCATTTCTTGCTATTTGTATCCTAGCTATTAGTTAGGTTGTTTGATCATTATTGTTTGAAATCCAGGTTCCTAGGTATTTGTATTTATCACCCCTTTTTATCGGTACATTTCCCTAATATATGTTTGTTGGTAAATTTATTTTCTTTGTTATTATCATGTATTTGGTCTTTTTTATATTCATATTTAGTCCATATTTTTCACAGAAACTGTTTGTTTTGTTTAACAGTAATTAGAACTGTTCAGCAGAGCCTGCCATAACCACGATGTCATTTGCATATCTTATGTTGTTAATAGATTTTCCGTTAATTATTATTCCTCTCAGGAATAATAAGCTTTGAGATAGTATTGCTTTTTCAAAAATGGCTTCGCTATATACATTAAATAGTAATGGGAAATTCAATTCAATTTCAGTATTCGCTTATACGTATTTTATCCTACCAGCCTTCATAAGAGCGACTGGTACAAAAGCTCTAAAAGTAAAACCAAATCTTTTTCGTCAAAATAATCAATAATAAAATGGCTTCCATAGCGACATCTAGAATAAATCACCAAAGTAGCTTTCTTTGCTGAATCTGAAAATGTGAATTTTGTGTTTAGTCAACCAAGAATTATATGAAAACTATGAACCTAGTTTGAAGACTACACCTAAAATATCGCTGGACCCAAATGAGTTACAGCATCGGATTGTAAATGCAGCGCCTGTAGACAGATAATTCAGCATACCGATAATGAATCTCCCTTATGCTCACGGATGCCAGGTCTGGGAATTTTTCCTCAGAACAGGAGAAAATTAAGAATCTTTGGGACTGGGAAAAACTCTGGGGAATTAAAGTGGTTAAAATATGTTATTAAATTTAGTAAAAAATAGTTACTTTTGAAAATTATTTGAACATTAAATGTACTACAAGGACAAGATAAGATCGCGGTGACTGATTCTACATATAGGCCACATTCAATAAAGTTTGGTAAATTGGTGTTACCGCGTACAATGATATTTCCTGGGGTTCCCTGACACTGTCATCTATTATGAACCATCTGTGTATGTCCAGGGTTCCCCGACTTACACGAAACAAATAAGATTATTAAAACTTTTTAGAAGTTATCAGGCCTTGTCATTTGTCATTTACTGTAATTATACAATAGGAAGTTCTGTAACTACCTAACGTAACGTATCTCCCTATATGTAAAGAACTAACGTATCGAAGAAGACGAACGTTAAATTTAGAGTTAAAGTTAGACGATGATACCAATATGGCGGTGGGATCAGAGCCAGACTCAACAATATTAAAACTACTATACAAATATGACTAGTTATTCGAAGATTTAATCATAATCTAAAAAAGTGCAATATATTTTTAATAAACTATGATTTATTTATCTCGCGGTAAACTCTAAAAACACGATATATTATACATAAAGATAAATTCATATAGTCAAATACTATAAGGCTATTCCACGAATATAGGACTGTTTTGGTTTACTGCGACAACGAATATTTTACTGTGCAAGTAGAAATATGAAGGTAAATTGGTCCAAACATTATTCTAATAAAAAGGGTCCACTAGTATGACATCTACACTAAAATTATTTCAGTTAAAATCTACAAATAAATACAATGACGTCTATGAAGTCAAATGTGTTCATCAGACATTTGGGTAAGCTTTCCGTGAAATGTAAACACCAAAGAGGCGTGCCGGGTTTCTTTGATATAACCCTATTTTATGACTTTATTAGGTATTACAACTGTAATAAAAAGAAATATACTATTTTTAATATAAATGAAAAGAAATTGGCAGAACGATGGTTCAGAAACCAGAAAAAGGATCTAATATTTCACTTTGTTAGTTTTAAATATTTGTTTGCTTTGAGTTTATGTACTTTTAAAAGTTCCGAAAGTAACGAGTATAACATACCGGCTATTGATAGTTAAAGTACCGAGTCGTTACAGATATTAAAAAGTAACGAAAATTTATATACAGTTTCATATATCGCCGACTGATTATAGCTGTGAATCTGATCGTTGATGATAATTTTAGAAGATTAAGAGAATAAGTGAATAAGTAAGTTTTTTTTATTTTTTTAATACTAATTGAATATTTGCCTAAAAAAATTACACTATTTGATTACTTAAGTATTGTTACATTTCGTTTAAATCACATAATTCAAAAACCAACTTGTTTACAATACTAAACTCCATGATAGTAATTATATACTTCAAATCTGAATTACAACTGTTCTATTAACTATTAACTTTATATTTATATCATGACTTCATATTTAAATTTAAGGTTTATATCTGTCGTGACAGTATTTTAAAAATGGGGAGAATTTACTATTGTACAATTCAGTACATTGAACCTTTTAAATCGACACCTTAAAGCGAATTGAAAACAGTAGTGTATTCGTGGAATGGAGTATATTAATTTATTCTCTGAATTACGGGCCAATACTTTGTTTACATATTTGTATAGTAATCTGTGAAACGATATTCCTGAAGATTTTTTATTAACATTGCTTCTGCAACTACGTAGAGAACAAGAAACCATTATTATGCACTATCACAATATATTATTACAGTTTCTATAAAAGTATTATAAAACCACGATACACTTACAAAATAAAACTAAAAATATTCGAAAAACAACAAATGTAAACAAACATACAGAATGGTGAATCGTCAAACGGGCCATAGGAAACTCAATGGGAAATTTTAAATTGTTGAATTGCTGCTTCCTTAATTATTTTGGATTAAAAGTCATAAAAAACTATTTGTAGAGGACTAAATTCTAAATTAAAAACAAATGTTAAAACCGTTCTACGAATCAAATGTACTTCAACATTATGCAAAAATATAATAGATTTTTCAGACCACCCCTAAAAGTTAGGCCACACGTAATACAAGAATATATTATAACGTGTGTGTTTTATCATATTGATGTCAGATGTTTGACAATTTGAATTGTCAATTTTTTTTTATTTTATGATTAAATTATAAACAATGAATTTTACTAAATACTACTACTACTGAACAATATTACTTTGTGAACAATAAATTATATTGTTTACAAATCGATCAATACAATGAAATTTACTCAGTTGACGAAAAATCTAATAATGTTGTATTCAGACAATAGCGCGAACCCTTTCCTGTCACTACCGGATCTTTATATAACGTAAGATATTCTAATACACTAAAATTTAATTCCATGTTAAGTTATACAACAATTCAATGAATTCCAATATACTGTTACTGTGATCTTTATTCCTAATAATAATATACGATAATTTCTAAACATAAAACTATAACAAATGTTATAATAAAACATAAATAAAACATTTTTATTATTGCTCTTTTCTCCTTCACTGAGTACATTTTTTAATCAACTTAATTTTTATTTTAAATATTAAATCACAAAATTTTGGCCATTTAAATCATAGATAAATATAATATAGTTGATTTAAATATTGTCAAAAATTAGAAACGTCAATATGACAAAACGCAACACGTAATACACATTCTTTTCACGGCGACTGGCCTGACTTTTAGGGGTGGCCTGAAAAATGTATTATATTTGAGCAAAATTTTGGAATACGTTTAAGTCGTAGAACAATTTTAACAATTGTTTTCGATACATATTTGAGTCCTCTACAAATAGTTTCCCATGACTTTTGGTGTAAAATAATTAGGGAAGCAGGAATTCAACAATTTAGAATTTCTCATTGAGTTTCCTATGGGCCGTTTGACGATTCACCACCCTGTATTCGATCTGTCAAAAGTATCAAAACAATCTGGCCGAAGTGAGGTAGTTTTTAGTCATGTGATGCCCTCTCCATAGATTCTAACTCGATGTGTTGCCCTCATAGAATTAGTAGTAAAGTAATAAGTTGTCAGTGCCAGTCTTGTCCTTGTCACTTAACCCTATTTTTGATATTAAAATAAATTACAAATATTTTTTTGAACAATTTTTAATTTTGGAGATAAACTTAATATTAAATATAGGTGCCTTTATTAATGTTGAAGACGGGGACGTAAAAAACGCGCTTCTTTTCCACATCTTGCATGACTATACGGTCGCTTTAATTTAGATACCACGTCTGACATACCTACAATGTAAAAATCTTTTTCGCTTTTGGATTAAATTCCACCTTTCTGAATGATCGTAAGGGTTCTAGCCTACGACTTCCTTAAACAAAAACAAATCATCTTCATTACTGAAATGAAGTCATTTTCTACTGCTTTCCATTATTTATAAAAATCAAAACAAATATATTTAACCACAAATATGAAAAAACGTGCCACGTGTGTTGATAAAATGTGGATGTTGAATGTTAATATTTTGCTACTAGGGTAAGATCTTCTTGTGCATTCGGTTACTTTCGGTTCGACAGGGATGCGTATGAACGTAACGTACCAGCCAGTTACGTTAAGTAATACGTATCTAGATACGTTAGTTCAACAATTAAGGCGCATGCTTATATGTCAAAAAGATACGTTACTTACTTACGTACACTTCATCTAATTTATATAACGATGCACGTCATCGGCGTCATAGCCTGTGACGTCACATGATACCAACACAAAATATTTAGGGTGTAGGTGTGTTCTTTTTTAGAATCACTTTACCGAGTACACTGGCATTACAGCCACTAGACATATTTTATTATATACGCGTAGAAATAATATTTAAAAATTTCTATTAATGTTAACTTAAAGAAATACACAATAATATGTTTCATTTAATTTGTATAAATGCATTATAAATCATTTTTATCAAGAACATTTGTTCGGAACACACTGTAACTGTAATCGAACAAAGCTAAAATTTTGGCATAAATTGGTAACACTTATTTGACAGTTGCGGTGTTGACACTTTTTATAATTTATTATTTTGAATTTTAAAGTAAACATCTCTTGTTTTATATTTTTAACTATTTAATAAAATCTGTTCTTTTTAGAACAAAATTAGTGTGTTTTATTTCAAAAATGTCACGTATGAATTTAAATAGTCGTTGTAAAGAGATGGTAATACTTTTGCAATAATTATGTAATCTATTTGATTTAAATTGGAGACAGGATTTTTTTATACTTTGGCAACTATGTGAACTTCGATCTCTGACGTAGATAATGACGTAAGTCGTTATCTAAATTAGATGAAGTATATTTACTTGCACAAAAACTCTCTATGAAGTGTCATACTGTCAATAATGTCAAAAACAATTAATATGCCTGTCAGTCTCACCAATGGGCTTAGATAAGAAAACAAAAAGAAGAAAGGTAACGTTCATTTAATAAACCTTCGAAAAGTAAAGCGAGTTTCGATGTGACCTCCATATTTTGACTGTACGTTGCCCATTACTACCTCTCGCAGGGTTACCAAGTCTACTGATTTTTCAGTAGATCTACTGATTTTAACTTTAATTTACTGATTTACTGAAACACTATATCGATCTGCTATAAATATATAATGGTAAAACCATGTTCAAAGTGTGATCATTATGTCAGTGTTCAATTATAAATTAAAAAAAAAATCTCTTTATTGATGTATATATCCATTATTCATATTCTACTAAAGAAATAAGATATGACATGCCAACTTTTTTGGTGCCGGTTCGTGTCAAATTAATGCTTCAGTCAATTCCATACGATTAAGCGTCCCCTCTCTTTCCTTGTCTAAGCCAATGGGACTTTAAAACGCTTCTCATTTATTTCGAGTTTCTGTAATATCTCATAATCCGTGTATAATATTATATAATAATACAATATACGCCATATATGGGAGAAGCTCGAAACAAACAAGAAGCGTTGAAAACTCCTATGGCTGGATATAATATCGGTAACCTATATGGCAGGCAACACACAACGCAACACAGGGGTACATGTAGGAGAAGATTTGTTAAAAACTGAAATGTATAAATCTGTGGAATTCTTTTCAAAATCTGGCAACTTTTAAAACACAATGTAAAGAAATAAAATTTTTGGGCCTGGCTTATTATATTAATACGACTTCGTGGGGATATCCCTGCCGTCGTATTTACATTTATATATATATATATATATATATATATATATATATATATATATATATATATCTATATGTATATATATATATATATACATATATATATATATATATATATATATATATATATATATATATTTATATATATATATATATATATATATATATATATATATATATATATATATATATATATATATATATATATATGCCACATAAATATATTTATACAGCAATAAAATCAAATAATGTACGACACTCACTAATCTTTTTATACATAATTAAAAAAATAATAATAATATTGAAGAAAAATAAATAAAATAAAGTATAAAATCTACAAGAAAGATTTTATATCCTGTAGTGGGCTGTATACCATACATCACAAAAAATGTAAAATATTATTAAAAAATTTTATGCAATTTCTGAAGAAAACACGATTTGGAATTGGAAACGTACCGACTAAAAACAAAAAACAACAAGCAAATAGATAAAAAAAAAATAAAAAAATACACTATTCAATTTAAAAAAAATATATAAAATATAGGTAAATAATAAAAAGTGAAAATTATAACAGCTCAGACAGGCTATATTGTATTATTTTTAGGACTACCAACCTTAATAATTGCTATATCATTATCCAAACCAGTTCTTTGTCTGTCGTATTTCTCATGCAGTTTAGGCTTTTTAAAGGATATAAACGTTTTTTCATGTCTCAAATCAGAAACCCCAACCGTGGCGTGCTTAAAAATATGTAATAAATTAAAACCTGAATTAAAATAAAATAAACAAGACTTGATAATTAACTCCACCACAACCACGGAGCAAGCTACAGCTACCTGAGGAAAGGATCACTCAGGAGCAGTGTTACCAATTGTGGCAATGTCAGAAGATCATACAGTTTTACAACTAACATAGCCACGGAGGATTGCACTCATAAGATAAGTGAAGAGAGAGGCTAGTATAACATAGAAAAGGAAAAAATCATTGTTTAAACTCGTAACTCAGTATAAAAGAAAATAGATGAAGGTGAAAGGTAAACGTAAAAATGAAGTTTTGACTGTCATTAGTACGGTACAGTCAAGATAGAAAAGGAGCAAATAAACTTGGGAAAAGATCTACAGGAGCCATGTGAGCAAATGTGGAAATACTGTTGGATCTTTCTTTTCTATTGAGTTGCGAGTTTTGCCAATTACTTTTTCCCCATTTTATATTTCGCATTAATTAACATCATTTTTTATTTTTCAAACGTTGTCACAATTATTGGCACAATTGGTAATACTGCTCCTGAGTGATCCTTTCCTCAGCTAGCTGCAGCTTCCTCCGTAGCTTTGTTAAAGAATCACGAGGCTGGAATGCTGGGACTTCTGACAGTACTTCCTAAATTGGTCAGTTGGCTCCTGTAGATTTCATCTCAAGGTAATTAACTCCATACTGATGATGACCAAATAGACAGAAATTTATTTAAATCATTTATCATTAAAAGGTCGTCTCACTACACATCGTAGTGACATTAATTTATCAAAACACACTTGTGCTCTGGCGCAACACGCGATAAATACAAAACATAAAGTGGATTTCAATCAAGTGAAGATTCTTGGCACTGAACGCAATCTAGTTAAAAGGCAGTTTTTGGAAATGTGTTCAATTCTTAAACGTCCTAATGCTTTAAATAAGAGAACTGACATAAGTAACTTGAGCCAAATATATCATGCTTTAATTTTGCAGAATTAGGCTTTATGATCTTTTCACTATACAAATTTCACGTAAGGTGCACTTTTTTAAACTCATTTTTTAATAAATAATTTAAATAATTAAAATATATATAAAATAAAAATAAATTATTAACAAAATAAAATAAAATAATTAAATATTTTTTACTTAACTCACTGTAGCATATTATGCAATTTACATTGCATATTCTTACACTAATTTCCATACTTAGACTAGTGTGAACAATTTTCTACTTAAATAATATAATATAAACATTGTATTGGATTCATAGAATCCTTTACAAATTACAGTTCCAAGCGTTTGAACCTTGGAAATTATCTTGTCGTTCATCACCTGTGGTGGATTATCAAGCTATAATGTTTAACGTTATTATTTATATATGAGGTTGAATGAAATTCTCCTGTTTGTTAGTTCTAGACTGGTTAATGCAAGGAATTGCTATTACAATACCAATTTCTTTCATTGGTTTGTCTCTTACAAGCGGGTTGTTATCCAAACTCATTTAAACTTTTAAATAGACCGCTCAATTATTTGGGTTGGTACCTCTACCTTGTTGCTCTGTCAAAAAATTTTTGACCTCAAGGTTGGCTGTCTTTTCACGGTTTAGTTCGGTCTGTTTCATTTAAACGCCATTTTTCCGGCGACAGGTGTAAGGCTTTGATCGGAAACTTCATTTACACTACTTTTTAATCATTTTTTATTAATATCACTTATAATGCTACCTAAAGTTAAAATCAAAGCTTAATAATTATCAAATAGTTGGAAGTAAATCTATGATTTTCTTAGTTCTTTTTTGCATTACTTAAGATTAAATATATTATTTCATTTACTTTACTTTACTTTACACAATATCACCGTATAATGTCCATTTACTTGAGTTATATTCACATACTTGTTATTATCTTTGACTGCTACATGTCTTTTTAAGGTAACATTTATAACATCGTTTCCATGATTGTGTGGTTCTCATATTGCACTTTTTAGATGAACTGATGATGCTTTCAGATTACGAAATCGAAACGTCTTCAAAATAGATAAAGTAGCGTATCAACTTTGTCTTTTATTTCTCCACCTTGAGACCGATATAAGAACCCACCACTCGTCTGAGTGATTCTTATATATATATATATATATATATATATATATATATATATATATATATTATATATATATATATATATATATATATATATATAACTGTTTTTGATGGGTTGGAGTCAATAAAAGGGGCTATTTGTTGACTATTTTTTTACTCGAGCTTTCAATTGTGATTACAATTTTTATCAAGAGCTTCTAAAAAATACAAAATATCTTACAAAGTTACACTAGAAATAAAAAATTTTTTGTTAACTCACCAAATAAAATTAGTTTTTTATATAAAACTACTGCTTACATATTAATTACAAAAAATATTAATAAAAAAATGTCTTATTCTAATAAATGTTTCTCTGAAAAATTTTGATGAAGTTTCTCAACAAAAACAATTGAATTTGTAAACAAAAATAGAATAGCTACAAACCAGCCTAAATGTCATAAATACTAACTTAAAATTTTTTATTTTTGACATATTGTCAAAAATAAAATTTTGTTTAAAAAATTCTTCTTTGTTTAGTAACAAAAAAGAAGAAGATTTATTCACCATTGATAGATGCCCGAAAAAATGTAACAAATACATGGAAAATTCAAAATGCGATATTTTACTGGCTGCATATATAAATTAAATAGAAATAATATAATTATAAATTTTGCTTAAATTTTGAATTTCTGACCTTTTGTTTAAATTATTATCACTTTTGCTAATACAAACCATTTTCAAAAAAGTTCTTTTAAATTTATTACTTTCATTACATAAAATTTTAATATTATCAAAATCCATAATATGGTCTTTGTCTATTACATGCTCTGCCAAAGCACAAGATGGTTTCTTAATTCTACAATCACTCTTTTTTTTTCTTAAGAAACTTCATCAAAAGACATTTTTTTATTAATATTTTTTGTATTTAATATGTAAGCAGTAGTTTTATATAAAAAACTAATTTTATTTGGTGAGTTAACAAAAAATTTTTTATTTCTAGTTCAACTTTGTAAGACATTTTGTATTTTTTAGAAGCTCTTGATAAAAATTGTAATCACAATTGAAAGCTCGAGTAAAAAATAGTCAACAAATAGCCCCTTTTAATGACTCCAACCCATCAAAAACAGTGTTATATATATATATATATATATATATATATATATATATATATATATATATAAGGATCACTCAGACGAGTGGTGGGTTCTTATATCGGTCTCTAGGTGGAGAAATAAAAGACAAAGTTGATAGGCTACTTTATCTATTTTGAAGACGTTTCGCTTTCGAGTTTTGAAAGCATCATCAGTTCATCTAAAAAATTATTACAATATGAGAACCACACAATCATGGAAACGATGTTAATTGTTACCTTAAAAAGATATGTAGCAGTCAATGTTATTAACAAATATGTGAATGAAACTAAGTAAATGGACATAGTACGCTGATCTTGTATAAACAGTTAAGCAACTAACAACATATATGAACTTGTACAAAAATTAGCACAGCAATTGACCATGTGGTCCAAAATAAATTCAATGTTATTTATATTAATAAGTGAGAAAGAACCAAGAAAATCATAAATAACCTCCAACTATTTAATGGATATTAAACTTTGATTTTAACTTTAGGTAGCATTATAAGTAATATTAATAAAATTCTACAAAATAGTGAATATGAAGTTACCGATCAAAGCCTTGTGGATGTCGCCGTGAAAATGGCGTTAGATGAAACAGGAACGAACTAACCGCAAAAAGACAGCCAACCTTGAGGTCAAAATTACTTTTGACAGATCAACAAGGTGTAAATACCAACCCAAAATTTTGGGCGGTTAATTTAATTTTGGGTTGGTATTTACACCTTGTTGATCTGTCAAAAGTAATTTTGACCTCAAGGTTGGCTGTCTTTTTGCGGTTAGTTCGTTCCTGTTTCATCTAACGCCATTTTCACGGCGACATCCACAAGGCTTTGATCGGTAACTTCATATTCACTATTTTGTAGAATTTTATTAATATTACTTATAATGCTACCTAAAGTTAAAATCAAAGTTTAATATCCATTAAATAGTTGGAGGTTATTTATGATTTTCTTGGTTCTTTCTCACTTATTAATATAAATAACATTGAATTTATTTTGGACCACATGGTCAATTGCTGTGCTAATTTTTGTACAAGTTCATATATGTTGTTAGTTGCTTAACTGTTTATACAAGATCAGCGTACTATGTCCATTTACTTAGTTTCATTCACATATTTGTTAATAACATTGACTGCTACATATCTTTTTAAGGTAACAATTAACATCGTTTCCATGATTGTGTGGTTCTCATATTGTAATAATTTTTTAGATGAACTGATGATGCTTTCAAAACTCGAAAGCGAAACGTCTTCAAAATAGATAAAGTAGCCTATCAACTTTGTCTTTTATTTCTCCACCTAGAGACCGATATAAGAACCCACCACTCGTCTGAGTGATCCTTATATATATATTGGATTGACGGTCGTACTCCTTTTTCCGATATATATATATATATATATATATATATATATATATATATATATATATATATATATATATATGAATTTGGACTGACTTTAGCCTGTTTTTTGGTTTCTTACAGACGGGTTATCATCCAAACTCATTTGATTTTTTCAAATACACCGCCCTATATTTTGGGTTGGTATCTCAACCTTGTAGTTCTGGCGTAGTTTTATGACCTCAAGGTTGGCTGTCTTTTCATGTTGTTGGCACCGTGTTTGCTTCAATTAACGCCATTTTACCGGCGGCAGTCGTGAGGCTTTCAATGGTAACTTCATTATACACTATATTTTTTAAACTTTAATATAAATCTCTTCAAAGTACGGCCGAATTCATCACCTTTATCACTTATAACTAATATATATTCACAATATATATTAGTTATAATCATAACTAATATGATTTATACGTTTAAGTTCTTTCTTAGCCTTAAAAAACTTACTTTATAGTGTCTGTCACAAAACAATGTGCAGCGGTGATAACAGTGTCGTCATTTATAAGAGATCCACCGCACCTATGACGCCCAGAAGCATCCGAAAAAGAAACCATCCATGGGTGGTCCTCTATTTTTGCCTTTGTTCCTCCTATTATTCGCAAATTTTTACCTAGAAGTGTACAAAATCTAGAGTAAGTTGCACAGTTGCATAAAATTTTAAAAAGAAGTATAAATATATTTTAAATGGGTGTAGTTTATTGTACGAATAATATTATTGTACGAAATAAATATAAATAATGTATAAGATATTTATTTCAAACCGTCATAAAAATTTTAACTAACGAAAAAAATTTCTTGTAGTAAAGTATTATTTCCGCTTACACTTAATAATGGACGGCAAAATAGTCAAAAAGCATGACAAAGGAAGCAGTACTTAACTCAGAAGTTGCTCTAGCAAATATTGGAGTACTGAGACAAAATAGTAGAAACTATTGTCAATAACTGCAACAATCACTTTGCTTAAATATAATGGGTCTTTACCCTAAAGCCAATAAAATAAATAAAAATAAAAATATATATACATATATATATAAATCGTTCTTATTTGATTTAACCAGTAATGGTGCCCATTTTTAAATATGTAAGTTATGTAAGTTAACAAATAAATGCAATGTCGTCTTTCAATACTGTTTTTTTTTGTGAATACTGTATGCGTAACTATTACTAATAATATATTTACCTGCACTAGCGATATTGCTTTTCAGCTGTAAAACACAAACCAACAGTACAATATTCCATTTTAAACTATTCATGGCAAATTAAATGTATTTGTAACAGTGGTCCAAAAAAAAGTAAATAACCAAACATATTAAGTCACTTATATAGTAGCTACATATCTTTAGTGACTATAAATTATACGTCAATGCATGATTTCGTGACTATTTTTGCAAGAAATTTCGTGAAAATAGAAATAAATTAAAAATAAAAATTAATAATTACCCAATATACTCATTCAATACCTCATACGCTTACCATTTATAACCTAGTCATGCGGGCCATGATTTCGTTACTAATTTTTTTGTAAACATATCATGGAATTATCCTAAACTATGATTATACTAAACCATAATAACAGAATAGATCCATCTACGGGAAACGCTAGAAAATCAAAAATAGTAACTTTCTACAATGTTTGATTTAGACCCATAGTCGCGATAACGCAACACGTTGAATGCAATTCTTTTACATTCATACTGAAGTTTTTTTATAAATTGCGGATAGTATAGTGTCAAGAAAGATTTAACAATTCAGAAAAAAAATTTCTACGCAAAAAAAATAATTCGAAATAGCGTTAAAAATAGCAAAATAACTATAGAAATTATTACAAGAGAGGTACATTAAAAAAAATGCTTTAACATATTTAGGCATTATTATTTTATCATTTACACGATATTTTCATAGCTTAGGGTCATCAAAGCCCAACAAGCTTTCAGCACGCTCAACAATGTTTGGAGATCTGGCGAGTACACTACAAGGACAAAGATCCGAATATTTCGATTAATTGTCATGTCTGTTCTACTCTACGGATGTAGTAAATGTGCAAAATCTGGAAAACTTTACGTATATTGGAAGTGTCATAACAGAAAACGGAGCTACAGAAGACGATATTCGTATAAGGATACGAAAAGCCCAACAAGCTTTCAGCACGCTCAACCCTGTTTGTAGATCCGTCGAGTATACTACAAGGACAAAGATCAGAATATTCCGATCAAATGTCATGTCTTTTCTACTCTACGGATGTAAAACCTGGAAAGTGATAGACACCCTCACAGACAAACTGCAGGTCTTTGTTAACAAATGTCTGTCACACAGCTTGGATCGGTCACACACTCCGAAAAAATAGTTCCAGTATCGCAAAGACTGCCCTAGAGTGGAATCCCCAACGAAAAAGAAAAATATGTCGGCCAGAAAAAACTTGGAGAAGATCATGGACGAGATAAGAGGCCAAGGAAAGTCTTGGAATGAGGTGAATGCCTTAGTGAAAGCAAAATAGAACCCGATGGCGCCTTTT
The DNA here is from genome assembly GCA_918026665.1 of Diabrotica balteata. Lineage (NCBI taxonomy): Eukaryota > Metazoa > Arthropoda > Insecta > Coleoptera > Chrysomelidae > Diabrotica > Diabrotica balteata. Next base: position 164,224,237 of record OU898276.1, on the reverse strand, counting down.
CACTGAAGCTCTATGCTACACTTAGGAGTTCAAGAACCTTATACACATAAAGAACTATATATATATATATATATATTATATATATATATATATATATATATATATATATATATATATACATGGTTATCATTTTGGATAAATTTGGAAGACTAGAGGTTGACGTTTATTCAACTTAAGGCTAAAACGTGAAAAACTTAATGCTGAAATAACAAGTTAAATGCCGAATGAAAACGCCAAGCGTGTAGCGATTGCAGAAAAGATGGTACATCTGAGACGAGCCAAAAAGTTTAACTTAAAGCATTAAGAAATGTTAAGATTATGCAAAGAACCGAAAAATGTCTGAGCTAACGTTTTTGACTACATGCAAAACCTTTCGCTTCCATAGTGCAGGATATATTCTGTCTAAGGAAACTCTGGCTTTACGTTTTTGTTTTCTATCCACGATTTCGAAATAAGTTGTGCACATTTTTAGACGTAGCATGAAGGAGAAGCTAAAAAAGAACCAGATAATGTACGTAGCCTAATTTGGACAATCCAGAATATGGATCCTGCTATATACGAACTTAAGGTGTTTAGTAACGCTATCGGAGGACAGAATAGAAACAATAAGCTGATACGGTTCATGCTCATGTTGGTTTCGACTGGACGGTTCGATAACGAAAAGAACTTTTTAGGAGAAAAGGTAAGATTTACGTACCAGAGGAATACAATCTAATGATTTCTACTGCCAAAACAAAAGGAATTTCGGTAACGACAATCACCTCAGACGACATATTCGAAATACCTGAAAAAATTATTATAAAACAATTTGTAAGTTGGTGGACAAAACTATCTATATTTATGATATCCAAATATAGATATTTGTATTATTTTTTGTTCATAAAGGCTGCACAACAGTTTTAGAACAAATAGATGGTTTTCTGAAACAGGGGTTTCTACTTAAAAAAATGGGGTGATCCCTTTATTGCCTACTACCAGAGCATATAAAGCAAACATACCAACAAATAAGAAAAATATGAAAGACGTTAAGAAAATAATTTCATATATTCGAGAAAATAAAAAAATAATTTTACGAAAACATCCTTACATGGCCAACTACTGCATCAGATATCATTGAGGGAAAAGGGTAGTTTATGAAAATGATTTTTTTTGTGTTTGATTTTTTTTTATAAATTAATTTAAATAAAATAAGCTTTTTTATACAATTTTGTGTCTTTATTCATGTCAAAAAATATAAGTTCTAAGAAAAGAATAACTTTAAGATTTTCTTTATGGTTTTTCTAGATAACGAAAATCACTGGATTGTTTCTCTCAAATCCAAATTAACTTATATAAATTGTACTTTATAATAAAATGGATAGTCATTATTAAACAAGAAAATATATATATATATATATATATATATATATATATATATATATATATATATATATATAACAGCGCTACAGGACTTGTAAGCCCCTGGCTTCTATCTTGGTTATTTCCCTCCATTTTTTTCGGTCCCTGGTTTTCTCTCTCCAATTTCTCACGCCTATTTCTGACAATTCTTGCTTTACTGCTTCACTATTTCTTTGGATGTCCTTTTCTTTTTTTCCCCATTTCCCCTTCCTTCAGTATTGTTTTACATTTCGATTCTCTGGCATTCGTGTAATGTGACCAAGCCATCTAGCTCTTTGGGCTCGTATTTTTGCCGTAATTGCTGGTTTTCTTTACGTCCTTATTATTTCTTTATTCGTTCATCTTCTTCAAATATTATCTGCGATCTTTATTCCTCCGAAGATTTTTCTAAGCACCTTTCTTTTCCAGATCTCTACTTTCTTTTCTTCTTGCTGGTTCATCATTCACGTTTCACTGGCATACTGATTACTATCTTGTAGATTCAGTTTAGCTGTTCTTGACACATATTTGCTTTCAGTAATGTATTTAGTGACCCTATCGCTCTGATTCCCTTTAATATTTTTTTTATAACTCCTTTTGTTCTTTTCCCGTTCTGGTTATTCCTAAGTATTCAAATTCCGGCACTTTTTCAAAACTATAGACAGTCTCTGCTCCTTGTATTTTGATATATTTGTTATCAATTGAAATGAGGTTGAGTGCTTGAATAAATGAACTTTGAAAAATAAGGCTATTATCGAGCGCAAGTTAATTAAATCTAGCCCAAGTACTTTCGCTTAAAATAGCATCTTCAGGGGCATTTCGTCAAAATATAAACTATCCGGCAAGCGTAGAATGTGGAAGCATTAATAATAACATAAAATTGTACAAAACACTACACTAAAACGAGGACAAACAGTTTAAAATTACTTTAAAGATTCTACGCTACATTCTTTGTCAGTATCTGGAGGGATAATCAAAGATTATTCAACTATTATTAGTTGATATGTAGTGTTTTGTACAATTTTCTGTTATTATTAATGTTTCCATTATTATTATTGTGTATTTCCATGTTTCTATGTTATTATTTGTCGGTCAGATAGCTCAGCGGGCTGTGCGGCTGCCTCTCATTCGCTTCACTGTCGAATGGTTCAGTGGATGTGGGATCGAGCCCCAGATCGGTGTACAGAAAACAAAAAGTCTAACGCAGCAGTTTAAAATTCTAGAAGAATCTGCGGCTTAGACTAGAATATGCTGGGATCTGATTGGCCTATGGTGGAGCAGTACGGCAAGAGATAAGGGCTTGCGGCTCGGTGATACTCCTCCATAGATCCCTACCGGACAGGCGTAACGCCTAAAAAACCGGATATATATATATATATATATATATATATATATATATATATATATATAAATATATATATATATATATATATATATATATATATATATATATATATATATATATATATATATATATATTCTAGTCTAAGCCGCAGATTCATCTAGAATTTTAAACTGCTGCGTTAGACTTTTTGTTTTCTGTACACCGATCTGGGGCTCGATCCCACATCCACTGAACCATTCGACAGTGAAGCGAATGAGAGGCAGCCGCACAGCCCGCTGAGCTATTTGACCGACAAATAATAACATAGAAACATGGAAATACACAATAATAATAATGGAAATATTAATAATAACATAAAATTGTACAAAACACTACATATCAACTAATAATAGTTGAATAATAGGAGGGATAATCTTTGATTATCCCTCCAGATACTGACAAAGAATGTAGCGTAGAATCTTTAAAGTAATTTTAAACTGTTTGTCCTCGTTTTAGTGTAGTGTTTTGTACAATTTTATGTTATTATTAATGCTTCCACATTCTACGCTTGCCGGATAGTTTATATTTTGACGAAATGCTCCTGAAGATGCTATTTTAAGCGAAAGTACTTGGGCTAGATTTAATTAACTTGTGCTCGATAATAGCCTTATTTTTCAAAGTATATTTGTTATTGTTATTATTTATGTCGTCTCTCAATTTCATATATTGCGTTTTTGTTTGGTTTATTATTATTCCGTATCTTTTCTCTTCTTCTTAAAATTTCTAGAAAACTTTTTATAAAGGTTTTTTTGTTCTCGCTTGTTCTGTTTGTGCTTGTATTTGACCTTACAATTTGTTCTAATACTAGGTTAAATAAATTCGTTTATAGGGGATCCCCTTGTTTTAAACCTTTATTCTTTATGAACTCTCTTACAAAGCTTAATTCCATTGTTACCCTATGTATCGTGTTCCTAAGCGTCATTCTCATTAGTCTTATAAGCTTTTCTGGTATTTCTAATGTTATCATAGCCTCATATAGTATCGTTCTATTTAGAGAGTCATATGCTTGTTTAAAATCGATAAACAACATATGTAATTCTAAGTTTTGTTCGTAGCTATTATTTTGTAATAATTTTAACATACTTATTTGATCAGTAGTTGTCTTTCTGATCTAAAACCTCGCTGGTATTCTCCAATTACTTTGTTCTCATATTTTATTAATCTTTTCCTAATAACTTTTGTAAGTATTTTATAGACTACTTCCACTAAATATACAGGGTGAGTCACGCTCAACGGGACGGAGCCTACCGGGGAAATGGCTAAAGATATTAAAAATTCCTTTTGTAGGAATACGTAGGTCAGCACTGGCTACAAATCAAAATTTGTGAGATATATACAGAGTGTCCCAATTTGGCGTAATAATATAAACTTATACTTTTTTAAATGGAATAACCTATATTTCACTTTAATTTTGAATTCTACTGAACAAAATAATGTTACTTTATTCAACAATCCCTATACCTATTTTTGACCGGTTTCGATTTATTTGGTTTTTTCTGAAAATGTACTATTCGCGAAATTAATTAATTACACAATATCGCATGAATTTTAATTAACGCCTTTTTGTCAGTTAATTGTATAGTTTTCGCACTTCGTTTTGTCTCCTTTTTTATAGATAGCAAAAATACGAGCACTATTCTATTGTTTCGGCATTTCTTGCTTTTGCCAAATTATTAGTGTCAAGTGAAATATCCTATTCTTCAATCTTTCGCCGCCTTCCTTAAAACTCTCAGCTGGGATACTACTTTCTCCTACACTTTTGTTATTTTTTAGGTCTCTTATTATTTCTTCGACTTCATTCAGAGTTGGTTTCTCGCACGTTTCTTCTTCATCTTCTTACCAATTCTCATTTCCCTCAAGTTCCTTTTGGTGATCTGTATTTAATAGATTTTCGAAATATTCCGCCCATCTGTTTAATTTTTCTGTTGTTTCACCTAGAAGTAAACCTTCTTTATTGTTGAGTATTCTTTCTAGTTTCTCTGGATTTCTTAATTTTTGGTAGAAATTCTTTACCTATTTATTGATGTAGGCTTCTTCTATGTTTTTCAATTGGTTTTCTAGTTATTCTCTTTTCTTTTTTTGCAAATTATTTTCACTTCCCTTCTTCTTGCCACATCGTTTTCGATCGCATTTTGGGTATTTTCTTTATCTCTTTGTAGTTTTGCCCTGTTTCTTCTTGTCAAAACATTCCTATATTCTACATCAAACCAGTCTTAATGCGTTTTCAAATGCTTTCTTCCTATACACTTTTCTGCTGCTTCTGACATGGTCTGTCTCTCTCTGTTTTTTAAATTGAGTTTCAAATAAATTCGTTCTGAATAAGTGTTTTGGTAATTTTTAACTTATTCATCGGGTTGTTAAGACTTGGCCTTATAACGCTGTCATAAGCCGCTTTAAAATTGACAAAAGGATGGTATATTTCTATAATATGTGATGGATTCGGCCGTTACTTGATGGAAGTTTATTTAATCAAGCAATAAAATAGTGAAAACTTTTGTTTTCAACACTTTGACAAATTTTATTATAATTTATTATCACTATCTTTGTTAAGTGAATTATTTTTGTTATGCGTCTTTCTAGTATTTAACTAAATAAATTGAGAAGGGGAGAACTGTTTGTTGTTGTTTTTGTTGTTTGTTTGTGTTTAAATGACTGCGGACACTAAATCCATTCGCCAATCTTACAATTTGAGGTGTAGTGTGTGTGTGTGTGTGTAGAGTAATTGTCTTGATACTTAGCAAAGTCGACGTCATTGTCTTTGCTAAGAGACGCTAATTGTATCCGAACGTCTGCGGTCCCTCCGGTGTGTACCGATCACACAAGGATAGAAATTATTTTCATCTATTAATTTTTTTTAATAAACGAAAATTTCCACCCAGGTGGGATTCGAACTCACGACCTTTAGATTTAAAGGCAGGCGCTCTTACCACTGAGCCACAGAGGGGGTTAAAACTGTTTGTTTTAAGTGTGTCATTCAGAATTGTATCTGTATTTTTAATTTGTTTATTTCCATATATTCTAATAATGATCCGTACCTTATTGGCGGCTGCTTTAAAAAGATCTAATGAGCTGCAACTATACCACTCTCTTAAGTTTCTCAGCCAAGAAATTTTTCGTCCTCCTATGGAACTTTTACCCTTGATTTTACCTTGCATTATAAGCCTTAATATCTTATATTTCGTACCTCTGGTAATGTGGCCTAAATATTCCAGCTTTCTTGTTTTGATGTACTTTATGACCTCTTAATCCTTCTGTAGCCTTCTTAACAATTCTGAATTTGTAACTTGTTGGGTCCATGGTATTTTCAAAATCCTTCTATAGCATCACATCTCAAATAATTCCAACTTCTTTATATTGTCCACTTTTAGTATCCAGCTGTCTATTCCATACAACAAAGTCGAGAACACGTAGCATTTTAAGGCTCTTATCTTTAGATCCAGGGGAAGGTCTCGATTGACAAACATTGTTTTATTTTTATAAATGGTTTTCTTGCAATTTAATGCGTGTCCTTATTTCTTTACCTTGGTCATTATTTTCATTTACCCAGGTTCCCAGATATTTGTAGTTATTCACTCTTTCTACTTGTTTTCCCTCGATATCTAGGGCCTTTAAGGCTCTTAATGCCTTTATTTAAATGTAAAGAATTAAAAATTGGTTATTAAAATAATGATTGTGATCTAGAAGGTAAAGAGCATAAGAAGAATTTGTCTTTCTATTACTGAAAATCCTTTTTTGTGTTATGCTATCTGTTTGTTAAAGGTTCTACCCATTTGACTGATGTAAATTTTTATGCAGTCACCATATGTAAGTTAGTATACACCACTGTGTAAGTGCTTATTTTGACTCTTGTTGTTCTTAATATATTCCAAAATATTTAACCGAGTAATTTGTTTAAATAATTTAATAAATATTTATGTTGCAAAATTGTACCTACCAAAATGGTATTGCTTGATGCATAGTAATAAGAATTATGCTGATTCACCGTATTATTTTTGTGAAATGTAGCCTCATCTCCAAAAAGCACACAATCGAAAAAAATCAGTCTCTTTGCACTTGCTGACCATTGACAAAAAGCTAATTTCCGTTGATAATCATCAACTGTCAATTCTTGATATGCGTAACTATATGCGTAAGGATGCAGTTTATGTTTACGAGGGATTTTTGGCACTGAATTTTGACTAATGTAATGTTAATGTGAAATTTCATGAATGCGGATGAGCGGATCTTCTGTGGTAGCTATCAGGACATCATATTCCTATTCTTCACTATAAACAGTTTTGGTTCTCTCATTGTTTTTTCATACACAACTGACCCAGTGCAAACAAAATGATCAAAATTAATTTTTCAAAAACTCTTGCATTTGGCTTCCTCCGTTTAGGATATTTCTCGTGATATATTCTGGATGTAGGTAAGTAAGCAATTTCTCGAATTTTCTTCTAACACCCAGATCATATATATCAACTCTTCTACAGAAAAATTCATTTTTAACAATAAAGATAATCCACACAGACCTATTAAAAAGGTAATAATATGAAAACTGTCATTTTCAAAGCCTAAAGTTTACGTTTTATTACTATGAAAACTGTCATTTTTTCAAAGCCTACTATTTTACCTTTGTAACTAATACAAAGGGCCTTTTACTTATTATTAACTGCTTGCCAGAATCGGCAGTTAGAAATGTCTTATTAAAAATTCCTGGCTTAGAATATTGGTAATATAACAATTTAAAAATTGTTTCATCAGGTGTATATTGTTTTGCTTTCTGTTTTGTGTAAGTTATTTATTGAATAAAAATAATCTTGTTATACTATTATACAAAATATACCTTGTAGGAATTTTAGGAATCTTGTATTTCATTAAGGAAATATGCAATTTCCATAATATCACATTTATTCATACATTATAAAATAATTTTGTTGTATTAACACTCAATACTCAATACTTATTTCTACTTGACTGTATTTCTGAAATTTAAAGAAAACTAAAATATTTTGGAAATAATGAGTTTAGGTATAGGTAGTGTCATATAAAAATAAAAGAATATCGTAAATACAATATTTAAAAAAAAAATATATATAGAATGATCTATTTAAAAAATTGAGAAAATTGTAATTGTGTTTTGTTGTTCACCCTGTATAACAAATTTTTGTCAAGGATTGCAATTAAACTTAATTTAAAAACTACGATATATTGTTTATTTTATTATATAAAATAAATAATTGTTTATGAATTACTTCTTTATATACATGGTGTATAATGTAAAACCCAGTAGTTTAAAAAAAAACAGTGTTCTCTTTAAAAAAAAAATGTATGTTTGCTATACTGCTGTCCTAACATAAAAGGTCCTATCTGCAAAATTTGGTAAAATGACATTATTGGCTCACGGCATGTGTAAACATATTACCTATGTATCTTCTGGGATGACATCTGGTGTCCATATGCGATCGATTAGTTTATAGATACGCCTCCATAGCGCATGTCCACCATTTTTTATCAGTTCTGCAATTATTCCATCTGTGCCAGGTGCTTTGTTATTTTTAAGATGTCTTATGACGGTTATAGTTTTTTCCAATGTTGGTTGCTCAACTAGTTGTTCTACTGTATGCTTAATTATTTCTTCATCTTCATTTTGTTCTGTTTCTGGGTTTAATAGCTCTTGAAAATGCTTCTTCCACTTTTTCATTATTTCCTCTTTCTCTCTGATAATTGCCCCATTTTTGTCCTTGCAAACTGATGATTTTGTCATGCATCCTTAGGTGTCTTGCTTGGTTTCCTTGTAAAATTTTCTAGTCTCTCTTCTGTTATTATAATCTGTATTTTGTTGTATTCGTAACTGATCGACACCAGTTAGGACAACTTTACGTAGTAAGACACAAGCATGTTTGTAACATACCTTCAAATAATTATTATAAAAGATATATGTTATTGTCAGACTTTGGGTGTATTCTCATGATTTTTGTGTTTTAAGCAAATATATATTGTGAGAAATAGATGGAGGGTAAGTTTAATAATGTTACCTTAGGTATAAGAAATAACTGATGCGTCTAAGTTATTTGATCGTAGCAATACAGCGTCACTTAGCCGGAACAGCGATATATGTAAACCTATGGCATTTAGCTAAAAATGAGAATGATCCAGATTATGCACCTGGGTTGTCCAATGAATTTGTTAATAATATAAATGGAAATGAGTTGGATTCTAGTTACGAATCTAACTATTATCATTTATATTACATATATTACGATGTAAATTGTGTATTATTTATTAAAACTTATAATAAAATTAAAAGTGTTCAAGTAATTAGAATTTAAGTTTTAATTAGGACAATTACAATAAGTAATACAAAAGAAACGCACTTCATATACACTAAGCTAAATTGTCCTAAGTGACAATATAATCAAAAATCGACTAATCTGGAAAGACTGAATCAAAATTATGTCTAGAAATTAAATTCTATTCCAACATAATTTATAAAACAAAACATAAAGAGTTTATTAAATTACCAAGCATTATACAATGAAAAAAAAAAACCGGATTTTCTCAAATTCTAGTTTTTGCAGATAAGAACTTACATGTTAGGACGGCCGTATAACACGTAATTATTAATCAACTTGTATAATTTCACAAATTTTGTAAGTATGGAGAATATCATTGCCATCATCAAAGCAAGTGGAACCTCTGCGCTCGAATCACTGAAAGCGAGAAGATATTGAAATCATAAGTTGGACTTTTTGGTTAGAATCGGAATCAGCTCAAACAGCTGCCGAAATACAGATACTGAAATAACTGTTATCTGTTATATTTAGACGTAAAAAGTTTGACTCCACACAGTACCAATCAACTAAGTTAGCTATTACCAATATGATTTTTGTGAAAATAAATATACAGATAATGAGGAAAATACAGTAAAACATTATATATGCAGCATATTTTTATTCAAATATTTTTACATGAAAATTTTATATATATTTTTTATTTATTAAAGTTAGTTTGTTATAATTGTTTAAAATGTTTTAATTGAAATTGCTTCCACAAAAAGTATAAATATTTTATAAAGAGATATTTTCTGTAGCCATTAAATGTTAATCTTTTCGTTTATCCATGTTACAAAGTCTGATACTTTGGTATAAACTCCAGATGAATCGGGCTTTCCACACTGGTCTCCCCAGGATACGATACCAATTAATGTACCGTTTAACTCCAGTGGTCCTCCCGAATCACCCTATAACAATTAAAAATACTTTGTAGTAGTTGTAGTACATTATTATTGTTATTACTCTAATAATGTACTACTAGTCGTTAAGGAAAAAGAAAATCTTTATACAAGTTTAAAATAAAATGAACAGCAAAAACGTATCTAAAACAAAATTATTTACTATCTGTCCTGGGAACTAACCAAGATTTTAGTTAAAGATACTTTATTTAGACATCTCGAATTTCAAACCTGAATGCCAATCTCACAGTTCTAAAAGTAGCTAATTGTTAATTAAAAACTCTACAAGACAAATCGAAAATACATTTATTAAGTTAATTTAAAACAATAACTGAAGTTCATTCTGTTGGGGGTATTACGGAAAATAGATACTCGGTATATTTTTGATTAAGTTACTAAAATCACAAGACAACATTCCATAAGAAGATAGTTCTATCAAAACAATAATATAAGAATTAGTATTTATAAAGCCGTATATTATATTGACAGAAGCAATTGAAAGGAAAGTCATAATTACTTAGTACATCAACATCTAATAATTATTATTTCTTCTAGACACATAATTTAAACAACCGTAAAGTTCATATATATATATATATATATATATATATATATATATATATATATATATTATATATATATATATATATATATATATATATATATATATATATATCGCAAAAAGGAGTACGACCGTCCATCCAATATAAATAAGGATCACTCAGATGAGTGATGGGTTCAATCGGTCAACTAGGTGGAGAAATAAAAGACAAAGTTGATACTACTTCATCTATTTTGAAGACGTTTCGCTATCGAATTCTGATAGCATCATCAGTTCATTTAAAAATTTATTTACATTAGAGTACCACACATTCATGAAGAAGATGTTAAATAGTTACCTTAAAAAAGATATGTAGTTGTCAATGGTATTATAAAGTCAGTACAAAAACTCAAATAAATGGACATCGTATGGTGATATTGTATAAACAATTAAATAACTAACAACATTAAGAGACTTAGTAAAAATTAGCAAAGCAACAGAACACGTGGTGTAATAAGCATATAATATTTAATATAATATTAACTAGTGAAGCAGAACTAAGAAAATCATTGATTCACTTCCAACTAAGCAAAAAAATTTTTATTTTAACTTCATCTTAACTTTTGGTAGCATTATTAAAGTTAACTACATTAAGATATAAAAAATATGTATGAAAAAGATATAAAGTTAATTTACCACTGTTTCCTTGGCACCTGTTGCAGTTGAAATGGCGTTAAATTAAAAGGTACCGAGTCAATGACATGAAACAGACAGCTAGCCTTGAGGTCGAAAATTAATCGACAGAACAGCAAGGTTAATAATACCAACCCACTAATTTAAGGGCGGTAAATTTGAAAAAGTTAACATGAGTTTAAATGATAACCCTCCCGTAAGAGACCAAACAATGAAAGAAATTAGCGATAACGCTAATCCCTGCATCAACTAGTCTAGAACAAACAAGTAGGCCAAATTCATTAAACTCCATATTTAAAAGAGTGGTAAACATCAACAGTGTAGTTGGTTATACATCTACAGGTGTTTGACGATAAGCACCTAATTTCCAAAAAGTCCAAGGTCCCACGCTTGGAACTTTAATTTGTAAAATATTCAAAGGTTGAATTGTATGTATTTATGTTAAAGTAAAAAACCAGAGGGTCAAATTGATCAATATATGAAAAACGACCAAATATGCAATGTGAGTTGCATAAGTAAGTTTAAGTTGATTAGTATTTATGTAATAATATATTTTTTATTAAGTTTTCATTATAGTAAGTTAAATTTATTTAATAAAGAAAATGTGTTGAATTATACGACTCTAGAGACACATACATAACGAACTGATTGTAAAGCCTAATTCTGCAATATTAAAGCATGATATATTTGACTCAAGTTACTTATGTCTGTTCTCTTATTTAAAGCATTAGGATGTTTAAGAATGGAACACATTTCTAAGAACTGTCTTTTACTAAGATTGCGCTCAGTGCCAAGAACTTTAACTTCATTGAAATTCACCTTATGTTTGGTGTTAATTGCGTGTTGCGCTAACGCACATGTGTGCTTAGAAAGATTAATGTCACCTCGATGGGAAGTAAGACGTCCTTTTAGTGATCTTCCAGTTTGACCAATATAGCAAGCGTCACACTCAGCACAGGGTAAATAGTATATAGTGTTAACTTGTTCCAAAGTGGACAAGGGTGTTTTAGTTTTAGAAAACAAATTTCTAACAGTCTTAGCATTCTTAACTGCAATTTTAACTGGTATGTTATTATGTTTATATAGTTTAATAAGCTTCTCTGTAACTTGAGGAAAATAAGGCAGAGATGAATAATGGGTGGTAGGATTCTCAAGATCAGTATTAGGCAGAACAATACTATTGACTGAATTATTAGAAATGGTTCTAAGTTGGTCACCATTGGGTATATCATCAAAAGAGGATCCATAACTTTGAGAGTATAGGTATTTATTTATGATGGAGGAAGGATATGAATTTTCAATTAGAATATTTCTCAATAACTTAAGGGATTCCCTTCGATTAATCGGATGTGTCAATTTATGTAATCTGCAACTAAGTGCTTTAATAAGGTTCAATTTATATTTCATAGGATGACAGGAATGGTAATTAAGGAACCTATTGGAGGCCATTGGTTTTCTATACCAACTTGTGGTCAGGGTGTTATCTCCCATTCTGATGACACGCATGTCTAAAAAGGGGATACTATTTGTAACAGTGTCCTCAAGTTCAACAGTGAACAGTAAGTGAGGATCAAATTCATTGAAGAAGGATAAGGTACCCTGAACCTTGTCAGGTGGTAGGGCTAATAATAAATCATCCACATACCGCTTAATAAAAGTGATTGGAAATTCTAAGCGACCTAAACGGTCAGAAACCAAATCATCTAGTACATAGTTAACTAGGATGGGTGAGATTGAGGAACCCATAGGTGTGCCAAATATTTGGAGGTAAAATTTGTCCTCAAAAACTAAGAAGTTAGTGTCAAAGACTAGTTGCAAAAGTTCTGCAAAAATATCCCAAGAAATAGGGCAATTAGGTTTAATAGAGTTCCAATGATTTTTCAAGGATGTGATAATACTGGACAAAGGTAAGTTAGTGAAAAGAGAGACCACATCAAAGCTTACTAAAATGTAACCTTGTGGTAGTTTAAAATTATTTATAAATTCACTAAAATGAAAAGAGTCAACAATATTATAATCATTGCTGTAATTATATGATTTAGATAAGATATCCGTTAGAAATTTAGAAATATTAATATTAGGTGAGTTAATTGATGATACAATAGGTCTCATGCTAAGTGTAGGCTTATGTATTTTGGGCAAACAGTAGAATCGCGGAGCATATCCATCATAATTATGTAAATATTTAGCTAACGGTTGATCTATGATCTTGATATTTTTTAAGTGTGTTATAAATTTGTTAATTCTATTAGTGAATTTTGAACAAGGATTATTGGAAAGTGGTTGATAGTATCTATCATCATCTAACAGTGATTTGCTCAAGCTGACATATTGATCTCTATCCATTAGGACAGTAGCATTACCTTTGTCACTCGTAAGAACGAGAAGATTAGGGTGGGTTTTTAAAAACGATACCGTCTCCCTGTAAATCTTATCTAACTCCGATAAGGGTTGCCTAGGGCGTTTGGTAAAATTCAGCAAGATGTTGTTAGAAGAAGACCTAAGGGATAAAAGGTCGGAGTTGTCAGCATGTGACAAAATATTCTCAACATCTGCTAAGATTCTACTAACCGAGTAGTCTCTGAAAGTAGGTTGAAGGCCAAATTTAGGAACCAAAGATAACAACTTAAGTATATCAGGAGGAACATCTATGTTAGATAAATTTTTTATCCATTTAGGATTAAAAGGAATTTTCTTAAATTCTGGAGTGTCTAAGTTATTAAGTTTATTTCTAAGATTTTTCATGGATTTATTATATATGTAATTAAATTTCTTATGCAATGAAGCCTCAAAAGTGTCCAACAAATTGTCAGGAAGGAGATTGTCCAAAAAAGAAGTAACATTATTAATTTGAGAAGTTATAAATTTGATATCTGTGTGAACCTTAGAAATATGTCTTTTATTTGTCTTTTATTTCTTTGTCCAACTTTGTCCAACTTTTATTTCTCCACCTAGTTGACCGATTGAACCCATCACTCATCTGAGTGATCCTTATATATATATATATATATATATATATATATATATATATATATATATTTATATATATATATATATAAATATATATATATATATATATATATATGTATATATATATATATGTATATATATATATATATATATATATATATATATATATATATATATATATATATATATTAAATCTTGAACTCGATTTTATTATGCCATTGAAATATTAACGTTTGAGCAGGTAACCCTTGCATTGCCTGACATTAATAAATTGACAGAGGTAAAAATTGATATCTGATATCTTATGGTTTACAGTCATTAATATATGTGTTTTCGTGTTTTGGAAAAAGGTAAAGTATTAATAATTAATAAAATATGTTAAACCTTTAAGAGTTTTTTGGTGTTATATTTATTAATCTATTAATTAGATTAAAATATATTTTATTTAGATTTTGTGTATCTTTTTTGTCATTGATTGCGTTAGTGATTCTTTTTATTTCTATTGATTCGTATATCTCACCCTTCTTTTTGTTTTGCTCGCTTTTAAAAATAATTATATTTTCGAACACAAATTTATGCTTTTTCCATTCTCATGTTTTGTGAGCCTAGTGATGTCGTTCTTGTCATATTTGTGAGAACGAATTCTGAGTTGAAGCAGTTGACTGATTTGTCCAATATTCTTTTTCTTCTTTGAGTACCGTGCCCAAGTTTTAGGCGTGGGTAGCTTCCATGACGATTTGCCGATATGGTTCTCGATCTTGCGCGGCATGTAATAATTCATCTGCTGATAAGCCAGTCCATTGACGAAGGTTTCGGAGCCATAAGTATTTCTTTCTGCCAATTCCTCTTATTCCGTCGATCTTTCCATTGAATATCAACTGCATTATCTTGTATCTGCTTCCTCTCATTATATGACCCAGATATTCGAGTTTACTCTTTTTTATCATCTTTATTATGTTAAATTCACCTTGACCTACTCTGTTCAAGACTTCAAGACTCTTTCCATATCCCAGAGAAATAAGTTTTATTTCGTGACACTCGTCCGGCCACGCAACCGACAGTTGTTTTGAGTAGTATGGACCTATATAACAAAAACCTGAATGTTTCCTGCAGTCGATTTTTTGGACCTAATTAATTAGTAACCTAATTAGGGACCTAATTAAGGTAAAAAACGGTACATTTTTACTTTTTTCATCTAATATTAAAAAGTAAATCGATTGAAACAAATTTGAGAAGAGAAGATACTTATAAGTCATGTAAAAACCTTAAAATGGCGTTTTCTATACATTTCTATCCTTATTTGTTGCTTATAAAGTTGCAAAATAAGTCAAAAATTTCGGTTTTTATAAATGTTAATAACTTTTTCTAAAATAAACTTATTACCTTTATATTACACACAATGTTGGGTCTGGTGGTGCAAGAATAAGTATTTTGAATATATTATTCATAAATACTCATTCTTTACAATAAAAATTACCTCAAATACTCATAAAAACAATAAAAACTGAAAAAAAATGTTTAAAAAGAAATTAGATGGTTGATTTAACAACATAGTTATTTAAACATTACATATTCGTAATGAACTCAAAAAGTAGAAACAATTTTAAAAAAGAAACGTTGAAATCTATAAACAAGAAACACAGATACACAGCTCCTTCCATCTCCCTCCAGCGCTCACTCTAGGTTCAAAGCCGCCAATTTTGAGGACCACAATTTTGAAGCTTTGTGAACGATTCCATTTAATTGCAATCTTTTTTGAATTTTTAAAGTTAAAACCTTAAAGTATGTTCTTTTATATAACCCTTAGGTTCTCTTAATTGTTATTAACAAAGCTCCTATCAATTTATAAAAAAAGGCTCTATAATAACTTCGTCCAAAAGTGTCCTAGGAAAATTTTTTTCATTTTAAATTTGTAAAAAAACCAGACTGTAAAAATACAAAAAAAAAAATAGTTTTTTGCTGTCAAAGGTTAAAAAGGTATTTTAATTCTTTATAGGCAAAAAATGACATGTTTTTCCAAAATTATTTTGTAATTTTCTGACTTCTGAATATTGGTGTCAAAAAATTTAATTTGGGAAAAACAATTTTATTAAATTTTAAACGCTTTTACCGATGGATTTGAAATTTTGAACTTATTTTAAGCACCACCTGATTCAACATTATGTGTAATATAAAGGTTATAAGTTTATTTTAGAAAAAGTTATTATTGTTTATAAAAAACCTAAATTTTTGACCTATTTTGCAATTTTCTAAGCAACAAATAAGGATAGGAACGTATAGAAAACTTCATTTTTAAGGTTTATATATAACTTATAGGTCTCTTCTCTTTTCAAATTTGTTTTAAACGCTTTACTTTTTGCTTATAGATGGAAAAAGCGAAACTTTACCGTTTTTGACCTTAATTTGTTAATAATTAATTAATCCAAAAAGTCAACTACAGGAAACATAAATATAGGTTTTTGTTATAGAGGTCCATACTTCTCAAAACAACTGTCGGTTGCCTGGCTGAACGAATATCACAAACAGTGTACTTTTGTCGCTTATATCCCTGGTCTAAGATAGACACCTTCACATTTAGTTCATGGTATCTCATGGTATAGATCTATCAGCAAGATTTATAATCACGGACTTATTGTGGAAGCATGGATGAAGTAAACTTTAGTTTTCGATTATAGCACAGATACAATCATCGATATAGTAGTAGAAGAATGGTACCTTTAAGCTACCGATGATAGATTCTTTTAAATCTTCCAGAGTTGCATATTCATCCATTTGCTATAATATTTCGTCCTTATATTAAAAGTATGTTGAGTTTAATGTTAACTCTACAGATGATTGGAATTCTTGCAAGTTACCGTTTTTATGTCATTTTACTTCTATTTATTGATATTTGAAAAATCCAAAAACTTTTTCATCCAAGAATTTACTAGTAATTACCCAGTGTCATTTTAAAATTCTTTAATGTTATCCATATACCTACAATTCCAAGCAAACTTAAACCCAACTTATACCATCGTGCAAAATTAAATTTGTGTGTAATTTGACGATATTCCGGTAAGCATTTTAAATTTTTTTTATATTTTAAAGAACTCCCTTATCACCTTGCACCTTGGTGTTAATTACAACGCTGGAAATAAGCCTACATTAATCTGCACCACTGGACTAACCTGTTCTAATTCAGTGTCTCTATTTTGGTTTTAGGTTATAGTTATAACGTGTAAATAGGTGGTGCAATTAGTTATCAGTATAATAATCGGTACAAACCATAATTTTAACTAAAACACGTTGTACTTAACTTTTCTTTGAAGCATGTTTAAAATATCTTTAAAATATATATATATATATATATATATATATATATATATATATATATATATATATATATATATATATAAGGTTCTTGAACTCCTAAGTGGAGCATAGAGCTTCAGTGAAAACGCGCCATCGGGTTCTATTTTGCGCTAAGGCCTTCACCTCATTCCAAGACTTTCCTTGTTTTCTTATCTCGTCCATGATGGATCTTCTCCAAGTTTGTACTGGGCGACCTTTTTTTCGTTTTCCTTGGGGATTCCACTCTAGGGCAGTCCTTGCAATACTGGAGTTATTTTTTCGGAGTGTGTGACCGATCCAACCCCACTTTCTGAACTTTATTTCATTTACTACCCTCTTTTGTTTGGTCAGGTGTAGTAAATCTTCGTTTCTGATGATGTTAGGCCAGAAGATACGAACAATTCTTCGTAGACATTTATTAACAAAGACCTGCAGTTTGTCTGTATGGGTTTTTGTCGCTTTTCAGGTTTCACATCTGTAAAGTAGTACAGACATGACATTTGACTGAAATATGCGGATCTTTGTCCTCGTAGTGTAGTCTCCAGACCTCCAAACAGGGTTGAGCATGCTGAAAGCTTGTTGCGCTTTTCGTATCCTCATACGAATATCGTCTTCTGTACCTCCGCTTTCTGTTATGACACTTCCAAGATACGTAAAGTTTTCCACATTTTCAATCTGCATGTTATTAATGGTGAATAGCGTGTTGTTTCTTGCATTTATTCTCATGGATTTGGTTTTACCAATATTGATTTTCAAACCTATTTTATTGGCTTCAGTGGAAAGTGTTTCCAATTGGTCAGCCACATCTTGGAACCTTTGTCCTAACAGGCAGATATCGTCGGCGTATTCTAGATCGCTTAGGCGTGTGGTTAACGTCCATTGTATCCCTCTTGTGTCAGAGTCTAGTTTGGAGAGAACATAGTCTAGAGCTATGTTAAAAAGAAACGGAGAAAGCACGCATCCCTGTCTGACTCCAGTAAGTACGTCAAATTCGTCACTGTTGATCCCATTGTGTGTCACGCTGCATTTCGCTTCAGTGTACAGTAACTTTATGATGGAAATTATTTTATGCGGGATGTTTCTTAGCTCTAAAATTTTCCATATCGCATCATGAGATAAGCTGTCAAAAGCACGCTCGAAATCAACAAAAACCATGTATAGGGGTGTGTTCCATTCAGCCGATTGTTCCATTATTAGCCTCACAGTATTAATGTGGTCTATGCAGGAGGATTCTGGTCTAAAGCCTACTTGATTAGCTCGAAATTCAACCTTGTTTGTTAATTTTTTAAGTATGATGGTCGTGAAGATTTTATTTATGGCGGTAAGCAAGGTTATTCCTCTCCAATTTTTGCATAGTGTGAGGTTGCCCTTTTTTGGAAGCTTAATAATGATGCCTTTTTTCCAGCCCGCTGGAATGCGGTTTGTTTCCCACACCTCTCGGATTATGGGGAGCAAAAGTTCAGCAGTTAGATGCGGATCAGTTTTAAGTATTTCGGCAGCAATGTTATCGATTCCCGGAGACTTGTTATTTTTCAGAGATTTGATAGCTGTTATTATCTCTGTTTTGGAAGGGGCGTCGCAAGATATACGCAAGTCTATATTCTTCAGCCCATCTTCTTTTATCTCTTCTTGCATTTCTTTTAACTGCTTTATTTATTGTTTCATATTCTTGTTGTCGGTTCGCTCTTTCTTCTACAGTTCTTGCTTGCAAAATATCTTTTTTTTGCAATTTATATATTTTGTTAAAAGCCTTAAAAATAACCCGACAGTCAAATATCACAGAGGAGCGACGTTTGAAATGATTTAAAGAATAATATGAATAATAATGTCGAAAAGGAAACATCGACAAACAGTGGTCATTTAATAATTATTTAAATGGGAATATGCTATAATTAAAGGTTAAAATACGTTTATTGACGTTTCAATTTCCACTTCGGAAATCGTTCTCAAAATGCAAACATTGTTTAAGTCGGTACATGTGTTTACAAATACCTTAAGAAAGTTTCAGTAACATTCAAAAATTTGGACGTAGTGTTCTATTCGGATAATTGTGCAGGCCAGCAAAAAAATAAATTTATGATCTGTACGTATCTATACGCAATAAAAACAATTGAAAACCTTATCTCAGTAATGCATAAATATTTGATAAAAGGGCATACCCAAAACGAGGGAGATTTCTGCTCATTCTCAAATTGAGAGATAAATTATTCGTCCATTAAGATCCGGCCCTATGTATATACCTGACGCATATATTGGTGCCGTAAAGGCTGCAAGGAAGAAAAACAAGTCCTTCCATGTTAATGAAATCTGTTTCGCCGATTTTTTTGACTTCAAGAGTTTATGCAATCAAATGAACTTTTCTTTACTGAAATATGAAAATAATGAGACAGTAAAACTAGCAGGTTTAAAGGTGATTCAACTTAAAAAAAGCAAACCCGATACTATATTTTTTAAAAATTCATACGCTGACAAACAATTTCAAAAAGCTGTAGTAATTTAAAATATATAGCCATATAGAAAGAAAATCGACGGAAGGAGAGGCCCAGGCCGACGAAGAACATCCTGGCTACGAAATCTAGGAAAATGGTTTCAAGAAACCATCGCTAATTTATTTAGAGCCGCCGTAAATAAGGTTATTATTGCCAATATGATCGCCAACGTTCGATAATCGAACAGGGCACTAAAAGAAGAAAGAAGATGGAAAGAAAAAAAGCAACAATTTGGAATTGAGAGATCCATACAGTGCAAAACCAGGTATGCCCGATAAGAAAAAAGCGGATCTCGTGGATTTGGTTAATAAAAACCTAATTACAAGATATCAGAGGCCATTTTATGAATCATTGTAGTTTTAAAAGTCACGTGTTATTGCTTGTTTTGGCAAAGACAATATTTGAAGTGTTACATTTTCGTAATTTAATAACATTAGTTCGTTTAGAATTTAAGCTTTTACACATTATTAAGTACCTTTAAGAAATAGTTTTAATTTAAGAATTATTGCACTTTAAATTTGCCTTGTAATTATAATATTGGTTGTTACAGTTACACTTTTTTAATAAAGAACATATTCTTAAATCTAAAATCTTTTATTTCAAGTTTAAGTCAGTTTGTAACATTCATCTTATTACATTTTTGCAGGAAAAGTGTGACATATTATCACCTTTTTCGTAAATATGCAAATTTTTTGCTAAATTTATTACATCATCAGGCCCATCTAACATTTTCAGAAACGTAAGTAGTTAACACTTATAGTAAATATTAGATGGACTATAAAAATGCATTCCTTTGGAGACAATAATTTTTTGTAAGTTGAAAATGAGGCTCCTGTAAAATTGTACTTTTTAACTTAACACCTTATTGAAGCAAAGAGGCGATATATTATATAAGCATAATTTTAACTGGTACCTTCGACCACTCCATAAGCGTGCTCAAGATTAATTGAAAAATTACTTTGAATAATTGTAAAAAATAAATGAATTATTTCAGTGTTATAAAGTGTTATGTGTATGTAAACAAAAGTGACCTCTTTTATCACACACTATATTAGAACTGACTGGCCTACATTAAAAAGGGTTTTAAAAAATTCACATTTTTTTTAATTTTTAAAAATTACAAAAGAGAAAAAGAGTTTTTAAAACCGTCTAAGGTATGTTAAATAGATGAATAAAAATATTAATATAAAACTTACAGCTACTTGTTACAAATCCAAATCAGATTCAGAAGATGAACTTTCAGAACCAAGATTTATCATAATTGGCTCAATCATTTTATCAGTAATATTGTCCAGCTTCCACGTATTTTCTTCTTCTTTAATAGTGTGATTTACTGCCTTTTTCCAGTTTTCAGGTTTTACATTATTTACGGCCTCCAAAAACAACTGTTTAACATCATGAATTTTAAAAGTGGTATTTTTTCTTGAAACTTCACTCTTTATCTGTGCCCATACCAGTTCAATCGGGTTTAATTCACAATGATATGGTGGGGATCTAAGTACTGTCATTCCACGATTTTTGGCAATTTCATCAATTTCGTATTTTTAAAATTTTTCTTTATGAAGGGCACACAACGAATAAAGTTCCTTTCTTATAGATCCGGGATGGTACGTAATATTTTTTGAACTCAGCCAATTCTGCAAGTCTTTTTTTAACCACTTGGTTGTGGGCAGTCCTTCTATAAGTCTGGAGTGATAACTTGCATTATCCATTACTATTACACAGTTCTTAGGAAGAAGATCTATCATTTGTTCGAACCATTCTTGAAAGACATTAGCGTTCATGTCTTCATGGTAGTCACCGGTACGAGTTGATTCAAAAGTTAATAAACCACCTTCAACAAAACCGTCTGAACTGCCAATGTGTACTATTGTCAGCCTGCGTCCCTTTCCTAATGGTGGGTTTAAACTAGTAGATAGGTTATTTACAAAAGCGTGCCTTTGACTTGTAACAGTTTCATCCTGCCAAAATTTATTTGGTGTATGACCCTCGTTGATCCATGTTTCATCAAGATAAAATATTTTTCTTTTTTGGTTTCTCATTTCCTTTATGGTTCTTAAAAAATGTCTTCTTCATATGACAATATCGCTTTTTTCTAATAAAATAGACTTTCTGGGATTCTTTTTCCAGCGGAAGCCTATTTCTTTTAAAAGTTTCCATAACGTACTTCGACTCATTTCTGGGTAATCCTTATCATCTCGAACTGAGACAAGAACTTTATCCAATGTTGGAAATTCTTGTCTAAAGAAGAATTCATGCTTTTTCCGTCGAAGTCCTTCTTTAAAATGATATTCTATTTGGAATTTTGGTTTCCCTGGGGCATTACGTGGCATTTGAAAACTACCACATTTCTCTTCTTTAATAACTCTGTAAATCGTAGATTTCCCAACACCAAATGTACTGCTAACTAACTCAACGGTCTCATCAACACTTTCACATAAACGTTTGTCTGTAAATGATTTAAAACAATTAAATATTAATGTTTTTTCATTAACTGTTAAAGGACCAATTTTTCGGCGTTTACACGGCACTTCCAAATTTTCCATAACACTAGTATACACAATAAACTGCACCTTGCAACTGAAGTACCTACTTTTAGTGAACTATTAAGAATTTTGAATACGCCACTTGGACCTTCCTACAAAATGGAAAAACCCACTATCACATTTTCTGTGGAATAAGTTTAGAAGGTAATTATCTAGTCAATTACTGTCGTAGATTCCTGGAATTAAAGAATTAAATGTTTGATTGTTGAAACCCTTACTTCGTGAAATACACTCATTTCAGATAAAATAAAACGTTTTATTTTATCTAAAAAATTAAACTTTATTTTGCAAATAGGTAGGTACTTATTAAAATTTTATTGGTTATATATAACCAATAAAATAAACATCTTACATTTCTTGCAAATTCATTAGTACCTGTTAACCTCCATCACTCCGACACTGGCAACCTTATTCAGGGATTAGTAACCCTCACAACTATTGTATTCTATTCTGCTCCAACCTTTATACCTGGTGGTCATACTCAATTTAAAATTGTTTTCCTATATACTTCTGTAAACTTGTTGACAAATATCTGTGTTTCGTTGAGTCACCCGTATCAACAGTTTAGGGATTTGCATACATAATTTATTGTTTTATTACTCTCTCATACATAAAAATACACTATAGGGATCAATACTAGTAATAGTAGGATTACTTTTAGTAGGAATTTAGTATACGATCGTATAGGAAACAACGACTAATGAAAAAATGAGTACAAATTGTAAGATTGGCGAATGGATTTAGTGTCCGCAGTCATTTGTACACTAACAAACAACAACATTTTTCTCATGAGATCAATATAATGTACCCCTTTTATTGACCAGCCATTATGGAGTTTCTATAACTAGAAGCTAATCTACAAAACCTATAGCATGAAATTTTAGTTTTGAGTTTTAGCAACAAATGTGAGCTATTTGAAATTTGCGTAAAAAATGCTGAATTTAAATTTTTACAATTACAAACGATCTAAAATGTTTCAAAAACACTTTTTTAATTACACTAGTTCGTTTTTTAAAAGTACTTTACTTCAGCTATAAATAACACCCATCACTATCTTGGAAAAACACAAACAGTGAAAATTTCACTACGACCGGTCACAAAAATAATAAATTTTATTGATCCCACAAGAATCGTAAACAATGACAAAAATCGTGGAAAGTTTATATATAGAACAGGTTTATAGAATCTGACTTTATTTGCGACAAAATATAAACATTACTCACATAAGAAAGCTACACTCTTTAACTCTAAAACACATTTTGATTTTTGTTAATAAGACACTTTAATCCAAAGATATTGATTTTTTACTGTCAAGTTGAAACTAATTTCGCTCGCGGAATTGACATTCAATGTCGGCGGTCGCTTTAAGTGTTGTTTCTGAGAGAACGGTTTGTTCTATGCAAAAAGTGCTAATAAACTTTTTTGTTCAAAATTATCTGAGCTGTATTTTTTATTTGAAATATTCTTTTTTACTGCTTACGTATTGTTGGTAATTCTAGTTTTTACTTTTTTACCCACTACGAGGAGGTTTTCGATCTTTTTTGCGATCCGAAAATTAATACTTAGCAAAATTCAGCTTGTTCGTATGATTTTTAATTTGTTAATAATTAATTATTCCAAAAAGTCAACTACAGGAAACATAAATATAGGTTCTTGTTATAGAGGTCCATACTTCTCAAAACAACTGTCGGTTGCCTGGCTGGACGAATATTACAAACAGTGTACGTTTGTCGCTTATATCCCTGGTCTAAGATAGATACCTTCACATTTATTTCATGGTATCTCCTAACCAACATGTGATTTTTTAAGTTTTGGGGGTTTTGTGTTTAGTTTGGTGAAACATTTATGTTGTCTTTGTAAACCACTTTTTAAACATGACATGTGTTAGTTGCTACGATAAACCTTTTATATAGAAAGAGTGGTATACGTAATCTTGATACTGTTAGTTTAATTGTGATTGGTATTGATATAAAATGTATATAGTCTTAACTTGAAAATACTTTTAAAATAATTTGCTTTTTTTATTGTAGTTCGTCTGTATTCTGCATCTGTTAGTTTTATAGATCTATCAGCAAGATTTATAATCACAGACTTATTGTGGAAGCATGGATGAAGAAATTTATAAAATATCGACAAACCATGAATATGATGTAAGGTACTAACCAGAAAATTTATTTTATTATTCCATTGAATTTTTATAGTAAACTTTAGTTTTCGATTATAGCACAGATACAATAATCGATATAGCAGTAGAAGAATCGTACATTTAAGCTACCGATGATAGATTCTTTTAAATCTTCCAGAGTTGCATATTCATCCATTTGCTATAATATTTCGTCCTTATATTAAAAGTATGTTGAGTTTAATGTCAACTCTACAGATGATTGGAATTCTTGCAAGTGTACGTTTTTATGTCATTTTACTTCTATTTACTGATATTTGAAAAATCCAAAAACTTTTTCATCCAAGAATTTACTAGTAATTACACAACGTCATTTTAAAAGTCTTTAATGTTATCCATATACCTACAATTCCAAGCAAACTTAAACCCAACTTATACCATCGTGCAAAATTAAATTTGTGTGTAATTTGACGATATTCCGGTAGGCATTTTTAAATTTTTTTATATTTTAAAGAACTCCCTTATCACCTTGCACCTGGGTGTTAATTACAACGCTGGAAATAAGCCTACATTAATCTGCACCGCTGGACTAACCTGTTCTAATTCAGTGTTTCTATTTTGCTTTTAGGTTATAGTTATAACGTGTTAATAGGTGGTGCAATTAGTTATCAGTATAATAATCGGTACAAACCATAATTTTAACTAAAACACGTCATACTTAACTTTTCTTAGAAGCATGTTTAAAATATCTTTAAATTATTCCCCTTAGAAAATTACTTTCACGCCGCATATGTCTATATATTTTGTTAAAAGCCTTAAAAATAACCCGACAGTCAAATATCACAGAGGAGCGACGTTTGAAATTATTTAAAGAATACTGGGATTTAGGAAACATTGACAAACAGTGGTCATTTAATTAATATTTCATTCCTGTTCTAGCACTCGAACGAGTAAGACGTGTGCCAAGTACAATTAAAATCCAGTTTGCCTTATCGGTAGTAATTAGTGTTTAATTTAGATTTAATAGTGTAATTTCGAAAAGTGATTTCTGGACAAGCTTTGTACGTATTGCTTTTGTTATATTATTAAATCATATAAATTATATTTAATTTATACAAAGTGCATACCAGAGACTGGTTTTACCAGTCCGCTGGTTCTTGCTGGCCATCCAATTCAATGGATTTTAATACAAATTTGGATAGCAAAATTAGATAAAGAAGAGAAATAAAACGAGGTTACTGTCTGTATTTACATGGACAGTACAAATATAAACAATACTCCTACAGTTTCTACCTTAACAATGGCCCTTCAAACTGCTACAAACAACATTCCAGCAACTACATCTCTTTCATACGTAACCGCTGCAAAATCTACACCAAAACCATCTTTCTCAAAAAAAGAACAGGCGATAGTTCTTCACGCAGAAGAAAACCTTAAACTTCTAGACTACGTTAAAGCCATTGGTGACATCATCGGACCAAAAAATATTTCCTTTGCATCCAGAATATCTAACAATAGGATCTGCATATATCTAGTGAACTCAAATCTCGTTGATCAACTGCTGAAATCCCATCCAACCGTTCAAATCGGACGCCTTACTTTAAGTATTCGTAAACTTGTGTCCCCAACAAAAAGAATATTAATTTCGAACATCTCTCCTTACATTCCCCATGAACTGGCCGAAAATGCAGTGAAAAGTCTTGGTTTTCAAATAGCCTCCCCCGTGAAAGCGGGCATTCCAGGTGATGAATACTCCCACATACTTAGTTTTCGCCGTCAAGTATATATTTTTCCTCCCTCTGATAATTTTGAGCTTCACACCTCCTTGGTAATTCCTTTTGAAGGCAATGATAATAGAATTTTTCTGTCTATGGACGAAATGGAATGTTTCTTATGCAAACAATCAGGACATGTTGCTTCTAATTGTCCCAATACTCCATCTGACAACTTATCATCTGAAAATCCTACTGTTTCCCATGTCCTCCCAAATCCCCCCACCGAATCAACGTCACAGCAACAGAATACACAATTTCCATCTCATTCTGAATCGTCTCCCTCCCAAACAAATCTATTTTATTTGTCTTCTTCCCCAGAGAATTGCGAAAATGATACAATATCTGAAAAGTCAGATAAACTATGTTTAAGTTCTCATCTTTCACAGAAAAGACCACGCTCATCTGTATCATCTATAAGCGATAAGAACCTTCAATCTGGGGAAAACCCTGCAACAGAACAAAGTATGTTTCCTCCCAAACAAACAGTTCCTAGTTCCTCTAGCACCTCCAACACAAAAAAGAAACGAAAACGTAGTTCTTCTCTCGACCCCAGTCTATCCACTGACTCCAAGCAAGCAATACACGAAGCCTATAAACAAAACCCAGAAGCTTTTGCAGTTCCTCCTGATAATATAATTGCCTTTATCGAGAACGCTTACGGCAGCTGTGACCCTGTCTCAGAAGCATTTAAATTCACAACAGATATTAAATCACTCATTCTAACTTTGCAATCAATAAACCCCAATTTTAAAGATAGGTCAACAAAAATCAGAATTACACGCTTAATTAAAAAAATTAAAACTTAAATTCATTCTGCAACAGATGATTCTGAAAGTATAAACAGTCTTGATAATTCCCAGGATGCTTGTGATAAAGAATACCTTTCTGATAGTTCACAAACCTCGCAAAAATCCAAACACTCTACATATTAATTTCAACCTTCACACTGATACAATGGAATTGTGACGGATTTTATCCCCCTCGTCCACGCCTTGAACAGCTCATATCTGAGTCTTCTCCTGACTTTCTATGCCTACAAGAAACAAACTTCACTGATAAATATTCCGGACAACTTAAAAATTTTACAGGTTACCACTATATTCGAACTACCCAACTTCGTGCCAGTGGCGGAGCATCAATTTTTGTTTCCACTGATATTTTCCATAAAGAATTTCCGCTAAACACAAACCTTGAAGCTATAGCCGTTACAGCTTGGTGTCCCTACAAAATTACAATTTGTTGCATATACATCCCTTCAAACTACTGTTTAATAAGTTCCGATCTTGAAGATTTAACTTCTCAGCTTCCTACACCTTTTATCTTAGTAGGTGACTTTAATGCCCATAATACTATGTGGGGATCCGAAAACACATTTGGAAGAGGTAAAACAATCGAAAATTTTCTAAATAACGTAAATATAAACTTACTAAATTCAGGAAGTAGTACATACTTTCACATCCAATCGGGTAGTTTCTCTTCCATAGATTTATCTTTCTGTAATCCCGGAATATTTCCTTTACTTTCATGGTACACATTAAACAGTCTCTATGATAGTAATCATTTCTGACCAGTCCAAAATGCCCTCAAGAATTATAACAAAATGGAAAATCACTCAAGCAAACTGGGATCTTTTCAGAACCACTGTTAAGGGAAAAACCGATTAATTACTTTTTAACAATGATATAGATACAGATGTAAAACTATTAAATAACTGTTTAACTGAATCTGCTGAGGAATGTATTGGTAAATGCGCGATTGATCCTTCCAAGAAACCTGTTCCGTGGTGGAATGAGTCGTGCAAAATAGCTGTCAAACAATGCAAAAAAGCATTAAATAAATTCCAGAAGACCCGTACCACCACGGATTTAATAAATTTAAAAAAACTTAGGGCCAATTCTAGGCGTATTTTAAAAGAAAGTAAGAAAGCCTCATGGAATCAATACGTTAGTTCAATCACAAAAGATACTTCTCCCACGCAAATGTGGTCAAAGATAAGACGTATGAAAGGTCATAATACTTCCAGCAAAATAGCTGCCATCTCCCTGCAGGATCATACAGTTACCGATGATCAACATATTGCAGATATCTTTGCCTCTCACTTTTCAGATAAGTCAAATATTCCGAATCTTCCCAATAACTCAGATACCAACATTTCCAGCCCCAAAATATTTTCTAACACCAGCTCTATGAATCTTCCTTTTAATCTCCTAGAATTAAACGAAGCCATATCTTCATTAAAAAACTCAGCAGCCGGTCCTGACGATATCCCATCAATATTTTTAAAAAATCTCCATCCAGACACACATCTCAAACTGCTAGAGTTGTATAATAAGATCTGGTCTCAAAACCAGTTCCCAACGTTATGGCGACAAGCAACTACAATTCCTATTAAAAAGAATGACTCATCTCCAAATCTTCTAAAATCATATAGACCAATTTTTTTCACTTGTTCACTATGTAAACTGTTAGAAAAGATGGTCAATAAACGCTTACTATGGTATCTAGAAAGAAATAATATTCTTGACCCATTCCAAACAGGTTTCAGATCAAATCGAAGTACAATGGATAACCTGGTCACATTACATACTGACATTGTTAATGCATTTTCGAATAGAAGCGAAGTCATAGCAGTAACTTTAGATATCCAAAGTGCCTTCGACACTGTACAAAGACCTCTAATTCTAAGAAAATTAACGGAATATAATTTAACTGGTAACATTTATTTATTTTTAAAAATTTTTTTAACAAGTCGATATTTTAGAGTATTAACAAATGGAAAAATATCAAAACCACACGCTTTGGACAACGGTTTGCCTCAGGGCTCAGTCTTAAGCACTACCTTATTTTTACTTAGCATGAATGACTTTTCCTCATATATAGAACCACCAGTCAGGTACTCGATATATGCTGATGATATTATATTATACTGCCGAGGCAGAGTCACAGCTACCACAAGCACTTTGCTACAAAACACAATAAACAAAATAGACACCTGGTCTACGCGTGCTGGATTTGTGTTTTCAGCTCCTAAATCCAAAGTAATTCACTTTACCAAAAAGCATAGACCTAATCCACCTTCTATAACTCTAAACGGACTTCGTTTACAAACAGTTAATTATTTGACACTTCTTGGTATCACCTTTGATAAAAAGCTTATCTAGAGACAGCATATTCAGAAACTTAAAGGAAACTGTACCCAAAGAATCAATTTACTTAAATCTCTTGCTAGCTTCTCTTGGGGAGCTGACGAAGAATCTCTTCTTAAAATATATAGAGCGTTAATTCGCTCTAAGCTAGATTATAGCAGTATTCTTTATATGACATCTAGTAGCTCCCTACTAAAGTCTCTAAACACGATTCAAAATACATCCCTACGATTATGCCTCGGTGTTTTCAAATCAAGCCCCGCTGAAAGTCTGTGCGTTGAATCTTCAGAGCCACCACTCCATCTAAGAAGGCAGCAGCTTCTACTTTCATATTTTGTAAGAATATGAGCAAACCCAACTAACCCGGTAATAAATCTAATCAATCCCATAGAACCTCCCCCAGTAAACGCTTCCAATCAGTCTCTCACATTACCACAAATATTATCTCCTTTATTAGATTCCATCAACCTCTCCAATACTACTTCTATATATACCTCCAAGACAGCTCCATGGATGCGCAATCTTCCAATATTCAATACAGATTTATGCAGATTCGACAAAACAGAAACCCCAAACTTAATCCTTAGAAAATCCTTCCAAAACATCCTTAACTTAACACAATTTGATGAAATTTTATACAGCGATGCGTCCAAGAATGAAGACTGTTGTGGCTCCGCTGTGTCCACACTGACGACGACAATAAGCTCTGTGCGATTGCCTAAAAGTTGTAGTATCTATACCGCAGAATTATATGGAATACTCCAAGCATTAAAGACTTCAATCCGTCCTACTTTAAATGAAAGCATAAAAATCGCCATTTGCACTGATTCTCTTTCCTCGATTTATTCAATAAGATGCATTTTCTCGAAAAACCCACTAGTCCAGGAAATCCACACTATCTGTAACCAACTATATTCTGCTAACATAAAAGTCATAATGATCTGGACTCCATCTCATGTTGGTATATTGGGAAACGAAAAAGCAGACCAAGCCGCTAAAGCAACATGTTCTTCTGACATAGCCTTCCAAGAGGTCCAAATCCATACGGATCTTCAAATATTGATAAAACAAAAAATCCTCAGCTCATGGGCGGACCTGTGGAGTAAAACAAAAACTAAGCTCCATGAAGTTCAGCCCAACTTATCTCGCGTCAATATCTCCTCTATGAACAGGAAAGAAAAATCAGTTATTCACCGACTACGAATAGGGCATACACGCCTCACTCATGGATACCTTATGGCATCAGAAAACCCTCCAGTATGCCACTACTGTAAAAACGTCCTTTCCATCAAACACGTGATAGTGGACTGCTGCCAGTATGACTCTTCCAGAAACAAGCACAGCCTAAAAGGAAATCTAAAAGACATTCTCAGTGCTCCAAACCGTTTTGACAGTGTTCTTAAATTTTTAAAAGAAACAAGTTTATTTCAGCTAATATAAACAGTGCATAGTGATAAGCTTTATTGTTCTAACCTTTCTATAAAAAAAAAAATGTTCATATTAAATTCTTGTACCTATACCTATATAAAATATGTATAATGTTGTAAACTACTGTACCCGTGTCAATGACCATAAGCTGTCGAGACACGTTAATTTTAAATAAAAAAAAAAAAATAATATTTAAATGGGAATATGCTATAATTAAAGGTTAAAATACGTTTACTGACGTTTCAATTTCCACTTCGGAAATCGTTCTCAAAATGCAAACATTGTTTGAGTCGGTACATGTGTTTACAAATACCTTAAGAAAGTTTCAGTAACATTCAACAATTTGGACGTAGGCTAGAACTATTCGGATAATTGTGCAGGCCAGCAAAAAAATAAATTTATGATCTGTATGTATCTATACACAATAAAAACAATTGAAAACCTTATCTCAGTAATACATAAATATTTGATAAAAGGGCATACCCAAAACGAGGGAGATTTCTGCTCATTCTCAAATTGAGAGAGAAATTAAACGTCCATTAAGATCCGGCCCTATGTATATACCTGACGCATTAATTGGTGCCGTAAAGGCTGCAAGGAAGAAAAACAAGCCCTGCCATGTTAATGAAATCTGTTTCGCCGATTTTTTTGACTTCAAGAGTTTATGCAATCAAATGAACTTTTCTTTGCTGAAAGATAAAAATAATGAGATACTAAAACTAGCAGGTTTAAAGGTGATTCAACTTAAAAAAAAGCAAACCCGATACTATATTTTTTAAAAATTCATACGCTGACAAACAATTTCAGAAAGCTGTAGTTATTTAAAATATATAGCTATATAGAAAGAAAATCGACGGAAGGAGAGGCCCAGGCCGACGAAGAACATCCTGGCTACGAAATCTAGGAAAATGGTATCAAGAAACCACCGCTAATTTATTTAGAGCCGCCGTGAATAAGTTTATTATTGCCAATATGATCGCCAACGTTCGATAATCGAACAGGGCACTACAAGAAGAAAGAAGATGGAAAGAAAAAAAGCGACAATTTGGAATTGAGAGATCCATACAGTGCAAAACCAGGTATGCCCGATAAAAAAAAAGCGGATCTCATAGATTTGGATAATAAAAACCTGATTCCAAGATATCAGAGGCCATTTTATGAATCATTGTAGTTTTAAAAGTCACGTGTTATTGCTTGTTTTGGCAAAGACAATATTTTAAGTGTTACATTTTCGTAATTTATTATCATTAGTTCATTTAGAATTTAAGCTTTTACACATTATTAAGTACCTTTAAGAAATAGTTTTAATTTAAGAATTATTGCACTTTAAATTTGCCTTGTAATTATAGTATTGTTATAGTTATACCTTTTCAATAAAGAACATATTCTCAAATCTAAAATTTTTTATTTCGACAACGTTTGTTTATTATATAACCCAGTAACACATCAAAAATAATATCATCAACAACGTGATGGCAGTTTGTAACATTCATCTTATTACATTTTTGCAGAAAAAGTGTGACATATTATCACCTTTTTCGTAAATATGCAAATTTTTTGCTAAATTTATTACATCATCAGGCCCATCTAACATTTTCAGAGACGTAAGTAGTTAAAACTTATAGTAAATATTAGATGGACTATAAAAATGCATTCCTTTGGAGACAATAATTTTTTGTAAGTTAAAAAGGAGGCTCCTGTAAAATTGTACTTTTAAACTTAACACCTTTTCGTTTAAATAATTCACTGATTGGTCCAAGGACAGTTAACAAAGGGTTACCTCAGGGCTCAGTTCTTAGCCCCTTATTATTTAACTTGTATTCATTAAACTTACATACTATGGGAATGCAGTGTAACATTTTACAATATGCTGATGACTTCTGTTTCTATGTTGAGAAAAAAACTTTTGAACAATGTGTTAATGCCCTTAAAGTAAATATGTCTTATTGCAAAAAGTATTTTGATAGTCATGGGCTTGAAATCTCGCCTAAGAAGTCAGGTGTAGTATTTTTTTCGAGACACAGGTTACCAAAAGTTAGTACGTTAAAATTCTCCCAGCTGGAAATTCCTGTATATAACAGTTTTACATACCTAGGTGTTACCTTGGATTCAAAATTAACCTGGAACGAGCATATTAATAATTGCATTACCAAATGTGAAAAGAGCCTTAATATCCTTAAGGCCGTTAATCGATACGATTGGGGAGCAGACCCGAAAATTAACTTATTATTTTTCAGAGCATATACCAGATCAATTTTGGACTACGGAAGCTTTTTTTATGGATCAGCGACAAAATCTCGTTTGATTAAATTGGATCGAATACAATACAAAGATTTAAGGTTAGTCCTAGGAGCTCTCAAATCTACTCCCACACCAGCCCTTTTGGCAGAATGTAACGAGCCACCTTTACATTTAAGACGTCCATTTTTGGCAGAAAAATTTATCCTTAAATGCCAGTTTAATAATCAAAACAGATTATTACAAAAAATATCTTGTCTCTCTGTCGAAAATTTAACAAACAAATGGTGGCAAATAAAAACTCTCCAACTCTAGCTGTTGCTTTTCCTAATTTATCCCAGTATTCATTTAATGGAGGAGGGATTCCATTCTTTGGCTCCAATTATGACTTACTATATGAATATAAACCTACTGTAGTAATTCCTTCATATATTTCAATTGTTCACGAAGATTTAATAGTACAGAACAAGCTGAAAGACTCCATCCATTCTTGTAAAATTTATACCGATGGTTCAAAATCGCCTGCTGGTGTTGGCTATGCCATTTACATCGACAATACTCAAGATTATTTTCAGTACAAATTAAAATCAGATTGCTCAATATTCACAGCTGAATTGGTAACCATTGTCAAGGCGTTGGATTGGATAACTAATAGCACATTATATTTCGAACGATATATAATTTTATCTGACT
This sequence comes from Diabrotica balteata, assembly GCA_918026665.1. NCBI lineage: Eukaryota > Metazoa > Arthropoda > Insecta > Coleoptera > Chrysomelidae > Diabrotica > Diabrotica balteata. Next base: position 164,190,292 of record OU898276.1, on the reverse strand, counting down.
CACAGTCCGTCCTCCTCGCATTAAGACACTTTTTTAAACAAATATATACCAACAGACTAATTGTAGATGCGCTTGAAAAGCTAAGAATCTTAACTTCTTTAAAAAGAATTGTTAACTTTGTGTGGGTTAAAGGTCACTCTAATATTATAGGTAATGAAAAAGTAGACTATTTGGCTAAAGACGCTACTTTAGTGGGTATAGAGTACAACGAGTTGCCCAAATGGGATATAGTTTCAGCTATGAAGAAATATGTTAGACATAATTGGGAAATTGAGTGGCAATCCTATACTAACAGTAGCAAAAATATATACTGCAGTATATATCCAACTCTTCCATCTACTCCTCTAAGTGACAGAAGTCCCATCTCTCGGAAAATTGCTACTATGTACGTTACATGCCTTTTTTTACATGCTACAGTAAATGCTTACTTATATAAAATAAAACTTTCCGAAACTGATATATGTGAATGTAATGGCAGTTATGACGATCTTAACCACTGGATGTTTCAATGTCGGTATAATCAAGAAGCCATAAAATTTTTATTTCAAGCTATCTCTCAAGAAAAAATGATTTTGCCGCAGAACGTTGCTTCTATTATGTATTTAGGTAGTCGAAATTCAACTATAAGATCATCAATTTTATGGGAATTTTTCAAACGTACCAAACGGAAAATCTAAACTGCCCTGTTCAGTGTTGTTGTGTGAATCCGAAATGGTAGGACGTTAGTTGTTGTATTTCCCATTGTCTTTTACCTTTAACCGTTGCCTGTATTGTTTGTTACAAAAAAGTCGCTATGAAGGGCACCTTAGCGTGAAGCGTGTGTTCCTGTTCAATCCTTTTTGTATAGTCACACAATAGTGTTTTTAATGGGAAGGTTAGTAAATTGAGTGAATGTGGTGCGAATGAACGAACGGTTAGGAAATTGTTATTAATTTGAAGGATTGTTTTTATGTATTCTATATTCTTATACCTATATTGTCTGGCTAAATAGGTCTTGTACCTAAGGCCAAAAAAAAACTTAACACCTTATTTTAACACCTTATTGAAGCAAAGAGGCGATATATTAGGGATCCATAATAGTAATAGTAGGATTACTTTTAGTAGGAATTTAGTATAAGATCGTATAGGAAACAATGACTAATGAAAAAATGAGTACGAATGGATTTAGTGTCCGCAGTCATTTGTACACTAACAAACAACAACATTATTCTCATGAGATCAATATAATGTACCCCTTTCATTGACCAGCCATTATGGAGTTTCTATAACTAGAAGCTAGTCTACAACACCTATAGCATGAAATTTTAGTTTTGAGTTTTAGCAACAAATGTGAGTTATTTGAAATTTGCGTAAAAAATGCTGAATTTAAATTTTCACAATTACAAACGATCTAAAATGTTTCAAAAAACACTTTTTTAATTACACTAGTTCGTTTTTTAAAAGTACTTTACTTCAGCTATAAATAACACCCATCACTATCTTGGAAAAACACAAACAGTGAAAATTTCACTACGACCGGTCACAAAAATAATAAATTTTATTGATCCCACAAGAATCGTAAACAATGACAAAAATCGTGGAAAGTTTATATATAGAACAGGTTTATAGAATCTGACTTTATTTGCGACAAAATATAAACATTACTCACATAAGAAAGCTACACTCTTTAACTCTAAAACACATTTTGATTTTTGTTAATAAGACACTTTAATTAAAAGATATTGATTTTTTACCGTCAAGTTGAAACTAATTTCACTCGCGGAACTGACATTCAATGTCAGCGGTCGCTTTAAGTGTTGTTTCTGAGAGAACGGCTTGTTCTATGCAAAATGTGCTAATAAACTTTTTTGTTCAAAATTATCTGAGCTGTATTTTTCATTTGAAATTTTCTTTTTTACTGCTTACGTATTGTTGGTAATTCTAGTTTTTACTTTTTTACCCACTACGAGGAGGTTTTCGATCTTTTTTGAGATCCGAATATTAATACTCAGCAAAATTCAGCTTGTTCGTATGAATTTTAGGCGTCACATATCTGACGACTGCGCTAATACAAGTTTTAATTAATTAATTTATTACCTCGCATGAATCTCCTCCGTTTCGATTTCCTGCACATATCATCCTCTCTGTAAGTTTGCTTATATTTCTAACACGTTTTTTTACATGTTTCCCAGTCAACGATATTAATTTTGACTTCCATTAATTCATCGGATCCTTCCGATATCTAGAAAATAAATGCAATATAACGATTTAACAGTTTTCATCCATTTTAAATGGTCTATATTAAAATATAGATCGTTATATATATATATATATATATATATATATATATATATAATATATATATATATATATATATATATATATATATATATAGTTAGAAGGTTGGACGGGATGTTAAAGAAACACACACTTGACTGTTTTTCTGGCTTTCGGAAATATTTTATTCCTTTTTCCTTTTCAAAAACCAAGAGGCTCACTCACTTACTGGGTAATTTTTAATTTTTATATACATATATATATATATATATATATATATATATATATATATATATATATATATATCTCCTTAGTAATTCCATCTCTGTTGCTCTTATTTTGTTTTTGGTTTTCTTATTTATTGTCCAATTTTCACACCCCGTGGAAAAAGGTATCCTAAGTGAGGATACTTCTTGTCATGGTATTATATATTTTTTTCTTTGTTTTCATGCTGATGTTCTTATCCCATAGTACCGGGTTCAATTTTCGTATGCAGTCTCTTGTTTATCCTAGTCTATTTTTTATATCTTTCTTCGTTGTTCCTTTGTTTGATATTATGAAACCTAAATACTTCTGTTCCTTTGATTTGTTTACCTTCGTCTATTTCCAGCTGTTTTATTTCTGTACTCTCCGTTGTTAGGTATTCAGTTTTCTTTAGGTTTATTTCCATCCCATTCTTTGTATATTCCTACTCCAGTTTTCATATCATAAGACTGAGGTCAGCCTCGTCTTGTGCGATCACTATTTGGTCGTCAGCAAAACTAAGCGTATATAGATATTCGTTCCTTACTGGTATACCCATTCCTACCCATTCCTTCGTACTTTTTCTTCCATGGTTTAAGGGTTTTTTTCAGGAATATTTTTAACAGGATGGGGGATGTGGAGCAACTCTGTAGTAGTCCCTTTGTCGTTTTTAATTTTTAAACTTGTCTTAATGGTGTGCAACCTGTTATACATACATAAGTATTATGATGTATGGGTAAATATTTATTTGTTTTTTATGTTTTTTCAGTAAATACCAATAAATGTTACTCAGTTAATTTATGTCAGACTTTTTATTTATGTAAAACGCACTAGATATTATGATTTTATGAGATATTTTCCCAAGAAAACACGTTTTGAATGATTTTTTTTTGTTTTAACAAAATACAGGAATCCTCAGGCATACAAGTGCATGAGATGATTCTTCGACATATACTATTTTACAATTGGTACAAGATATATAATAAACAACATTCGATGACTCCTGTATTGTGAAAGGATGTAAATTTTGTTTATTACTTACATAGGTATCGTTTTCACATTCTTAGTTGTAATTTCTAAGCCATTAACATTTTTGAAAATGTTAATAAGCTTAGGTGTCATAGCTGGAATGTAGGGTAAAGAACCAAAAGTAATTTTAGATACTATTGCTGATGTGGTTAATGTCAATTGTCGGACCTCATTATTATGAAAATTTTGTTAGAAAATTGCGAAGGAAAAAGAGAACGAGGAGAACAAGAAGAACGAAATGAGTTTATTTAAAAGCCCTATGGGATAGAAGTTCTCTGATAGTATAGATCTCAACTTTTTTAGTCCCTTGTCTCTGAACTCGATGTGTGACAAGTTGATAACCGCAGTTGTTAAGGCCAAAACCAAATTTGTTTTCATCCTAGATGGATGTTGAGAATGAAAATTTATAAAACGGTTACTAAAACAAGGCTTACGATACCACTCTGTCCTTAGCATGCCATCACTGGATAAACATGCATGCATGGATAAACATGTCTAAAAAAGGAGTCTTACTATCAGCCTCTCTTTCAACCGTAAACTTTAACACATTGTTCACATTGGGCGTTAAAGGTGTTTAAAACATCAGTTACTTTGTTTTCAGGGACCGATAAAATCAAAACATCTACATATCGTTTATTAAATGGTATGTGAAACGATATCTTTTCTTTACAAGTTGTTATAAGTTCATCCAAAACAAAGTTACACAGTATAGGGAATATTTTGCTGCCCCTTGGAGTGCTAAATATTTATTTAAAAAAAATACCATTGAAAAAAAATATGTAAGAGTCAAATATAAATGTTAAAATTCTTATGAAAACATCTAAACTGGTCTTGGTATGCATGGAGATGCTGTTCCAGATATTTTTGATGATGTTAAGAATAGCATCTAGTAGTAAGTTTGTAAACAATGACAACATTTAAACTAATTAATATAGGGCTCTTTGCCTAAGGGTTCCTTACCCTATATTTCAGTTCTGACACCTAAGCTAATTAACATTTTCAAAGATGTTAATGGCTTAAAAATTATAACTAAGCATGTAAAAACGGTATCAAAGTTATACATAAAAACAAAAGATCCTTTCACAATACAGGAGTCATCGAATGTCGTTTTATTCTATACCTTGTACCAATTGTAACAACGTATACATCGGAGAATCATCTTGTAATTTTCATAGTAGTTTAATCTCACGTCATAGTGACATAAAAACCAATAAAATAAATGCGTATGCACTTACAGAATATGCCTTAACTTTGAAACATGAGTTTAATTTCGAAGATTTATGTATTTTGGTAAAAGAAAAAAACCACTCAAACCGTGTTTTCTTGAAAATATGTTTCATAAAATCTAGTCTCGCTTGCATTAATAAAAATCTGACATAGGTAAACTAAGCAACATTTATTGTTATTTACTGGAAAAACATCAAAAATAAAATAAATATTTACCTATACATATACACGTCACAATATACCTGTGTGCATAACAGGTTGCATACTATTTAGGCAGGTTTAAAAATTAAAAATTACCCAGTATAAGCCTCCTGGATTTTGAAAGGAAATACAATATTCAGAACACCTAATTACATTATAATCTTATTGATTTTTCTTTTTGTTCTCTATGTATCAGAATTAAAACAGACCATCAAAAGATGTCGTAGAATAAACAGAGTTTTACTATCCTTACCAAAATTTTAAAATGTATTTTATTCATCATTTTATGTTTGTGTTATTAGTATTGAGCGTCAAAGCTTATTATAAATAATCTCACCAACTCGTAAGTTGCACTTACGAATTGTGATAATTTGTAAATATATGCATATTCTTTTAAACATTATACAGCGTCTTGAACAAAGAATAAAATAATTCCGAAAGCTAGACAAAAAGTCAAAAGAGTGCCTTTAACATCCCGACCAACCTTCTGACTGCAGCTATAATAAACTAGTTGTTTGTTTATATCGACAGTCACTAATATTTAGTATTTCTATAGTAAAAAATTTATTGTTATATACATATATATATATATATATATATATATATATATATATATATATATATATATATATATATATATATATATATATATATATATATATATATATATATATATATATATATATGTATATAATAATAAATTTTTTTAAATTAATACATTAATATATTTACATTTGTATATCCCCAACCCGCAGTAATAACTGGTGTTCCAGTTGGTACGTGAAGGCCTTGTTTTGGTAGACGAATAGGTTGAATCTTGGGTGAAAATACAACTTTCTTCTCCAACTAAAATTAATATAATTTTTAAATAATTTGTATAGTAAAATTCTAATTTTATCTTTAGTGAAATAAAAATTAAACTAAAGTCGAAAAGAATTTACCATAGCTAAGGAAAAAAGAGTAAAAGGGATATTTAATACAGATTAAAACGCCAATAGATCAATTTACATAAAATTATAATATTTACTTTCATTTTATTGTCCAGCAATAGAACAGTTGGACTTTAAACCTGCCCATATTGGGCAATTAATGTACTGACATTAACAACCTGCATAAAGGCAGGTTTTAAAAGAAACTGGAAAGAAGAATTCCTAATATTATCCTATGTCAAAATAATAATCTAAGCAGCATAAATATTCGTCTCTCTTAAAAAAGATATAAGCAAATCATAACCCATTACTAATGAGTTTCGATAAGACTCATTACTGGCTCCTCTACTATTCATTTTTTATATGTTCGATCTTTCAGATAGGATATATTTATAAAGCATTGCGCTAGCCACCAGAGACTAGTGTCTCCCCAATTTTCATCTACTTCCATCTACCACTCCTATCAACCTTTGAATACTATACAATTATTTTAAGGAATAAAGACTTAAGCCCAATCCCAACAAAGGTGAAACTGGGACTTCCGATTTTACTAATAAAACATCACATGAAAATATAAATAAACAAGTTAGAAGTACCAACCTTAGACATAACGAATATGTAAAATACTTAAGCAGACTTGATCGTACCCTTTTGTATCAGAAATACTACAAATAGCACTACCAAAATAAGAAATCGCAATAAAAACTCTAAACCCTAGCGGTATTACCTCGGGCGCCACTGCAACAGCATTAGGTACTTAATTTATTATCATAGTATTCTCTGTGGCTGCACCTCAGTCTGGATTAACAGCTGTCACACTAAACTCATTCTTAGATAATAAAATAATACAGTGAAGCTGATTTCTGATACCATCAAATCTACACGAACATACTAGCTTTCAGTGCTATGTAACTTCTAGGTCCGATTTCCGAAGAAATGAGGCTTTACTGCATGAATTTAGAATGATTAGAGCCAAAACAGAGATATTGATTACCAATACATTAAAATCAAGAAAGGTACTCATATGCAGAGTTGAACAACTTCAAAGTAATAACAACTATGGCTACAAAGCAATAGATTCTAGATTGAAACTAGCAGACAAATATTCAACTACAGATTTGGTTTGAAGACTTACACTTGCACGTTAACCATCCCACAATTAAATCGTCATAATGGTCATTATTAAATCAAGTGTGGAATAGTCTTAAGAGGTGTGCAGAATGCTCCACACAAAAGAAACTCCATCACCAGAGTGTAACTACGCCAACCCTATATAACCGATCCAGCACATCTATGATGTCTCTTACATAAAGTTAATCCGATTTGCTGAAGGCATTCCTGGTTACATAAGATGTAATTTCGGACCTCGCTAATGATATTTAGTTTATTATTTACTATATCACCAAACTGAACATAGACGTTAATGATACACAATTTGGTTTTCGCAAAGGCCTGGGAACGCGAGAATCTCTATTTTCACTTAATATACTAATACAAAGATGCTTGGACGTCAATCAATCAAGATATATACGCATTTTTATTGACTATAATAAAGCATTCGATAAAACACGACATATATATATATATATATATATATATATATATATATATATATATATATATATAGCGAGTGTTTGCAACTTTAATTTTGTCGCTTCTCGCATCCCAATCGCCATAATTTCTTATCGGCCCAGTCTCCTTCTTGAAGACCCCTTTTTTCCATTTCTATATGAATATTTTATATCCATTTCTTTCTTAGCCTTTCCCTTTTATTTCTCTGAGTAGGTCTCCAGTTCCAAACCTTTCGTGGTATCCTTTCTTCGTTCATCCGTCTCAGGTGTCCATACCATTTTAATTGTTTTTCGGCTATCGTATCCATTATTGTGTTCTTTACTTTCATTCTCTCTCTTATGTTTTCATTTCTTATGTGGTCAAACAAAGTTAACCCGGAACATCTTCTCCAGTACATCATTTCCGTTGAGAGGAGTTTTTGTGACATATTCTTGTTAAAGACCCACACTTCTGACCCATACGTCAACACCGGCTGAATCATAGCCTGATATATATTTTTCTTTGTTTTCTTAGTTAAAGTTTTATTCCACAGGATCCAATGTAGTGTTTTTATCATGTTTTTTCCTTTTCCTATTTTTCTTGTTATATCTTTGTCGTCTCTCCCGTCTTCGCTTAGTGTAACTCCGAGATATTCGTACGTCATATCTTGTAGGTCCTCGGCAAGAACTACCTGGTCGTCTGCGAAGAGGATTGTGTATATCGGAGTGTCATTTACCCATATGCCCATTGGGTTGCATTTTCTCATCCAATATTTTAAAGCATTACCAAGATATATTTTAAATAGGGTTGGGGAGAGGCAAGAGCCCTGTTTGACACCCTTTGTTTGGGTGAAACCCTTGGAAATTTGGTTTCCAACCTTAATATAAGCTTGGTTATCTTGATATAGCTTTTTCACGGCATTTATATATACTGCATTTATACCTGCGTTTTCCAATGTTGTCCATAGTCTCTGCAGTGGTACGGAGTCAAACGCTTTACGAAAATCTATAAAAGTGGCATGAAGTTCTAGTCCTCTTGCTAATCTCTTTTCTATTAGATGTTTGAGAGTAAATACATTGTCGACACAAGATCTCCCTGGTCGGAATCCACTTTGTTCTTCGATCTCTGTGGCTTCTTTTTCTATTCTGGCTTTCAGAAGTCTTTCATACAGTTTGCCAGTGGACGACGTAATGCTGATACCTCGGTAATTACTGCAGTCACTCCTGTTTCCGTTTTTGTAGATGGAGTTTATGTACGAGACTTTCCAATCTCTTGGGATACTTTCTCCTTGTAGGCACTTGTTAAACATTTTACAAAGCAATTCTAATGTTATTGCAGTGGCATGTTTGAATAACTCGATAGGTAAATCACCCGGCCCAGGAGCTTTATTATTTTTCATTTTTTTGTAATGCGTTTTTTATTTCTTCTACGGTAATCATCGCCACTTCATTTAACCCCATTTTAACTCTATCTATAAATGTGTCTAGAAACTGTGTACGTTGTTCATTTAATAGATTTTCGTAATAATTTTTCCATCTTTCTATGTCTATGGGGTTTATTTTTTTTGTTTCGTTTGTATTTTTTCTAAGACTGTTGATAGTTTTCCAAGCTTGTCTGGACCTAGATCCTCCTACCATTGAGCTTATTTCTGCACACTTGTTGTCCCAGGTTATGTTTTTTGTTTTTTTAATTTCCTTTTTCACTATATATTTGTATATGTTATAGTTCTTTCGGTCTTCCTCATCTTTTGTCGCTAACCATTTGAGATACAGTTTTTTCTTTTCTTCTACCAGTTCTAATAAACCTTCTGTCCACCAATAATTTCTACGTTTTACTTTTTCTTTCGCACCTTTCGTAAAACACGACATAAACAATTAATAAATGTCCTAAAATAAAGGAAGATCGACTGCAACGACCTCAGGATCATATCAAATGCATACTATAAATAGAGAGCAAAAGTACGTGTTACCATTAGATGTTAACACCTACGTGTTAACAAGAGACAGGGATGCGTATTGTCGTAAATTATTTTTAATGCCTACTCTAAAGAGATCCTGAAAAACGCCCTTGAGGGTGAAACAGCTGGAATAAAGGTAAATGGAGTTTCCATTAACAACATTAGATATGCGGACGACACTGTGATCTTAGCCAAAAATATTGAAGATCTTCAGAGACTGGTGACCAGAATAGCGGGGTATGGAAAAGAGTATGGTCTAACAATGAATGTTAAGAAGACGAAATTTATGAGAATATCGAAAACGCAAAAAATAACAAAAATCTTCTAATAAACGGAACTAACATCGTACAAGTGGACAATTATACATATCTAGGAAGAATGATTCACTCCACAAATGATTACACTCAGGAGATCAAAATCAGAATAAAAAAGGCTACGGCAAATTTCAACAAAATGAAAAGGGACGTGTACAAGGGACTTAAAATTGAAACTAAGAGTTAGGTTGGCGAGGTGCTATGTTCTTTAGACTTTATTTTATGAAATGGAATCTTGGACCTTGAATTTGACATCAATAAAAAAAACTGGAATCATTAGAGCTGTGGGTGTATAGAAGAATTCTGAAAATATCGACAGAACACGTTACAAACAACGAGGTTCTGAGAAGGATGAATAAAGAAGTAAATATTTTAAATACAATCAAAACAAGAAAATTGGAATACCTCGGACATATTACACGTGGAAAGAAATACACCTTGCTCCAACTGATTATGCAAGGAAAGATTCAAGAAAAGAGAAACATAGGGAGGCGTAGAATGTCATGGCTGCGCAACTTGAGAAAGTGGTACGGATGTATATCAAATGAACTTTCCAGAGCAGCCGTCTCAAAAGTCCGAATAGCTATGATATTCGGACTGTAGTCCACGATATTGTAGGTGCAGCCTGCAAACCAGGTTCATAGTTTTCATATAATTGTTGGTTCCAGTAGGATATTTATATAATATTTTCAATCTTTCGAAAATGTTTATTTTCATCATCAGGAAAAACTGAAATAAAGTGCGACTCTTAGTACAGCATTCACGAAATATATATCAAAAAGTTTAAAGGTTATAAAATTTACGTTAATAAGATTTGTCTATCGTGGATGTTCTACTCACAAGTGACAAAATTACGCACCACTTATTGATTGAATCAAATATTAAAAAATATAATAAATACATGGTGTAAAATGCCAAAATTGACAAATTATTTTATTCTACTTCTTCTTATTTTCTTTTTCTTCTGTAGTACTACCACTGTTACACATCAAAATTTACCAACAGGTTGTATTGAAGTTTAAAAATCAAAATTGTATACTGAATAATATAAGATTAACTTAGACTAAAAACTGGAAACTTTACAATGAATAACTTGTTGAAACATCATTGGATTGAGAATGGTTATCCAAATATATAATAGGTAGGAGTAAATAGTACTTAATTGATTTATGTCACTCCTGTTGTTCATTACATTAGCATTTTAAGAGATGAATGCCATTTCTAAAAACAGTCTTTTTTATAGTTGGAATCTGTAAAACTTTGAATGATTCATAACTCATTTTATGATGTTCTTTGTTAACATGTTCTGGAAGAACAGATCTTTCAGGGTATAATCTGCTATCACTCCGGTGACTAATTAAGCGACTACCTAGACTGCATGTGGTTTGTCCCACATATACCAAATTACAGTTAATACAAGGAATCTGGTAGACAACGTTGGAACAATTCTCAATGTCATTCTTATCTTTAACCTTAGAAAATATAGATCTTGAAGTTAATGAGGTTTTAAGGGCCATTTTTAAATTGGTGATATCTTTGAACAGTCTTGCCAGTCTGGGTGTTATGCCTTTGACGTATTTTAAAGAAGTATATAAGCAATTGACATTCTGTTCTCAGCTTGTGGCAGTAAGTAAGCTTATTTTAGCCGTTGTTCTATCAGACTGTATGCCTGTATTCTTCTTTGTTTTTTCCTGACAGTTTTCAAGATAAGCTCCCATAATAGCTTTGCTTATTGTTTCTACTGCTGAATTTATGACATCTATACCTTTAATCAAGTTTGTACTTTCCCCAAGATTTCTACTAATGAATACGATAAAATTGGACACATTCCAATTTGTTAATATATCACTTACCTTGCTTATGCAGAGTGCAAAAAAAATTTAACACTTTTGTGCATGCCCTAGTGACAAAATTTGGTTTGTAACAATATCATCAATGCAGAACACTGAAATTAGTGTACAATTTACTCTATTATTTCTAGTTCATATTCAGTCAAGTAGCCATTCAACTTACTTGTACAAGTAACTTTAATCAAGTATTCAGTTTGAAGGGCATTCAAGTAAAGCATTTACACTATTTAAGTAAAATAACTAAACTTGAACGGCAATTCAGAAAAGAGAGGAAAATGAAGCGAAAAAGATCGTATGTTCCAGCACACAAGGTTTTGTGTTTCTGGGCTTTGACATCTAGAGCAAATAGTACAATAGATAACAAAATAGCTCTTATGATATACTAACAAAAATGCAACAAATATGACTTAGTCACTTCCGATATAAGATAAAATTAACCAATATGACTAGGATATGACAAACTTTAACCAAACGAACGTAACTACCGATAAAAAGAACAATAAAATATGGTAGGTAGTATAGAGATTTATTAGTTTCATGCAATAAAATTAAATAACATCGCTATCTAAATCTGACACTGTTGATTCTGGAACTCTCTCAAGCGCTTTATTATGTACAGGTACAGACTTGTACGAATCGTGATATTCAGGCGCAATTATGTTACTTGTTACGAGTTTAATCAAACTGTGTATGTTTTTTTCTGTAATTGGTAAAGACTTATATGTTGGTTGTAGATCTATAGCGGTAGATGTCAGTCTTCCAGCTACTCGAACATGAAACTCTGTTTCTGAAGATCTGTATTTAAATAGAATACATCCTGGATTGGCCTTTTCATACCTCATGCATTTCATTTTTAACCATTCATCCTTGTTGCCTTTTCCATCTCTCTTTTTATTTTTAATCATGTTATAATGCTAGAGCTTTTAAGTAAATGAAATCAGAAAATCTTAATTCGTGAACGTTATATGGACTGGAACATTTATTAATATTTCATTTGGAACGTGCAAGTCGGAAAACGTTTAAAAGGTCATTTTGTGTAAAGATGCATAAATTTTTCTTTACCCTGTCTATTGCAAAATGGATTGAGTCCACCTCCATATATGTGTGCCTCTTTTCAAGAAATTGTGTTAGATACAGTACAGATACTGTACAATATACAGAAAGAAAAAAGAAATAAATTGATTTTGATTCTGTTCGCTGCAGCTGTCAGAAAAATCACTAATTTCTTTTACAGTAGTTAAAATACTTTTAATCCAGCAGAGTAAAGCAGTTTCTTTTTTACAACTTCCCCTTTGACCATTTAATTCTGCCCAAGAAAAGCAATTAGCATTATTGGGTTTCGCAGCTTCATAAATAGTTAAATTGTAGGTGCCGTATAATACATTTGAGAAACGTCCGACGTTAGAATATTTAAAGCGCTTTGTAGATCAAAAGTTGTATGAATAAAATTAGTATCTGCATCTTCATCTGATATTAATTTCTTTTTGTGTTTCTCGCATACTACACAAAGTACCTTTTTAGGTCGAAAGAAAGATAAATTAAACTCGTTTCCAAATGGACGACGGAAAATAATTTCTGGAACGTATTGTTTATCATTTTCTTTGCATTTGTTGACGTATAACTCAAAATCTTGGACATTGATAAGCTTGGATCTAGATATTGACGCTTTGATGATTTCCTGCAATAATAGAAGTCGATTGCAGGAAAGCTGGCAATATGTTCTCCAACTATTACAATCATGTCTTCAGGTGCTTTGTTTGATGGAACGTGATAACCTCTGCTATCTAAAGTAGCAAACAATCCATTATTATATATTTGGTTCCTGATTAACCTGTACCAGTAATAACCCTTCGATATTTTGGCTTAGTTTACGAAACACAGGATACAATTAAGTTCTTTTGCCTTTGATACTGCAACTTCAAGAAAGTTGTGCATAACTAGTAACGTTCGCCATCAGAAAAACTGGTTTAATATTGAATTTTACAGTTTTGTCAGTTGACTTTTTGTGGTTTCTTTGGAGTTTTAATACCAGTCTGGCTTATGTAGGGTAAACATAACGACCTGATCTGTTTGCTAATATTCTTTTTCCATTTTTCCGGATTAGCTTTTTTCCATCTTGGTTTTTTTTACTAATACTTCATTCTTGCTACTTCCATATTTACTTGCAATGTAATTATTATCACTTTCTACTCAAAAAGGTTGTGATCCAGTATGACTCGATTTGTCAAGTGAATATGTTGTAGATTCAGCATCTACATGTAGTTTGGTAGCTATTCTATGTTGATTTCCACTACTGCCACTGCTGAACTATTATTGAGTTTAGTTGGTTCTGAAACATAAAAAAACATCGATAATATCTAATAATTTCACTCTTATATGTATAGACAACACAGCATATTCGGCATAACTTGAAATATTTTATTTAAAATAATTTATATTAGGAACAATAAAAAGTATAAATTTAACCTATAACCTAACTTTTGGTACATATCAAGAATTACATACCTGTAATGCCTGCAATGTTTCTTCTTCTTCGCGTGCTATATCAGAACTATCCGACGTTGGCGATCACCATTGCGAAGGCTTCTCGATCTTCTGCAATATGGAATAATTATCCTGCATTTGGTATCTGAGTCCATTCACGAATGTTTTTTAAGCAAGAAACTTGTTTTCTTCCTACACTTCTACGGCCCTCTATTTTACCCTTAAGGATCAGTTGTAAAATTTTATATCGACTTCCCCTTACTATATGTCTCAGATAAGACATTTTTCTATGTTTACCAGTCTTTAGCAGTTCTCTGTCTTTGTTAACGCTCCTTAGTACTTCTTCATTAGTTTTTTTTACTGTACAAGGTATCTTCAGCATTCGTCTATGAACCCACATTTTCAATGCTTCAATTTTGTTCATAATCGATACTTTTAGCGTCCACACTTCTGCACTATACAAAAGTACAGACCAAAAATAGCACTTAACCATTCTTTGCCTTAGTTCTAAACTGAGATGGTTATTGCAAAGAAATTACTTTATTTTTATAAAAGTAGTTTTAGTCATTGCTGTTCTACGTTTTATTTCTATGTCTGGATCTAGTTGGTGCGTTATCACAGTTTCCAAATATGTCATTTTGTGAACTTTTTCAAATTAAACTCCGTTCAATTGAAGCTTTGCATCGGGATGTGGGTCACGACTAAACACTAAAAATTTGGTTTTGTTTGAGTTTATTTTAATGTCCATTTCCTCTCCTACCTCGTGAATACGATCAAGCAGAATTTGAAGACCTTCAATATTATCTGATAGAATTACTCTATTGTCTGCATATCTAATCACATTAAAGAGTTCCCCGTTGATGTTTATTCCATATGGTTGTCTCTCAAGTGCCTTTTTAAATAACTGGTCCGAATAAATATTGAACAATGTTGGCGACAAAATGCAACCTTGTCTGACTCCTCGTTAGACGGGGATTTCATCGGTGTAGTTATCACCAATATTTACGATAACAGTTTGATTTCAGTAAAAATTTTTAACGACACGAATATCCTTGTCATCTATTCCGATATTTTTCAGTATTTGCATTAATTTTACATGCTGTACTTTATCGAATGCCTTTTCGAAGTCTACGACACATGCAAATACATCTTTTCTTTGGTCACGGCCTTTTTGTAATAGGTTCTAAAACCAAATTGGGTATCTTCAAGATCTTTTTCGCATTTGCGTCTAATTTTGTTGTGAAGTATTCTGAGGTAGATTTTAAGAGTGTGGCTCATTAGGCTAATTAATCGATATTCTGAGCATTTTCTCGCATTGTGTTTTTTAGGTATTGCGATAAAGATGGATTTCAGCCAATCTGCGGGAATCACTCCGGTGTTATATATTGAATTAAAAAGTCTTACTACTACTTTTATGTTATCATTCTCTATTAGTTTCAGCAACTCAGTTGGTGTATCATCTGGACCACAATGTTTACTGCAATTTTATTTGTTGTTTGTTGCATACAAAGAGGTTATGTATTTTCCACTGGAACACATTTTTTTAATTTTTTTTTTATTTAAATTTTATTTTTATTTAAATATTTAAATTTAAATTTTAAATAAACAGGAACCGATGAATGGCATTTAGAACATTTACTTTAAAATAATTGTTATGCATAATTTGGTTACTTTAAAGTAAATTATGAATTAAATCATTAGTTGTAATTTAGATGAATTTAAATTAAAAAAATTGTTTTTGTACCCTTAAAAAAATATTTTAGTTAAAAATGTAATGTCATTAAATAGAGAATTAAATTCTAGTTTAAATGAGGTGTCGCGTTATACCGATCTCTATAAAAAGAGAATAAAAAAATACTGTAGCCAATTTTAAAAAAATAAAATATAGGTAACTAATAAAAAGTGAAAATTATGAAAAAGTAGACAAGCTATATTATATTATTTTTAGGACTACCAACCTTAACAATTGCTATATCATAATCTAATACAGCATATAGGGTGTCGTATTTCTCATGCAGTGTCTTTTCTTTTATCGGTATGAATTTCTTTTCATCTCTCAAATCAGAAACCCCAACTACAGCGTACCTATAAATATGTAATAAATTAAGATCTGAAATAAAATAAAATCAAATGAGACTTGATGACTCCAACACAACCACGAGCAAGTTCTAGAGCTATAACTTACATAGCCACGAAATATTGCGCTACATAAATAAAGGAAAGCTAAAATGTTTTAAAAATAAAAAGGCATTATAGCTAGTATATTATAGATAAGAAAAAAATCATTGACTAAACTCGTCAATCAGTAAAAAAGAAAATAGATGAAGATGAAGGATAATCGTAAAAACATATTTTTGACTATTCCATCGTCATTACTACAGTACAGCCAAGTTAGAAAAGGAGCAAATTAACTTGGGAAAGGATCTACAGGAGCCATGTGACCAATTGTGAGAATACTGTTAGATCTTTCTTTTCTACTGAGTTGCCAATGATTTTTTCGCCAGTTATGTTTTGCATTTATTAACATTATTTTTTATGTTTAAAAGTTTTCACATTATTGGCACAATCGGTAATACTAATTTTGAGTGATCCTTTCCTCAAGTAGCTGTAGCTTTCTCCGTAGCTTTGTTGAAGAGTCACCAGGCTGGAATGCAGGGACTTTTGACAGTACTTCCACAATTGATCACTTGGCTCCCGTAGATTTCATCACAAGTTAATTAACTCCATACTGATGACGACCAAATAGACAGAAATTTATATTTACGATTGCTCTTCATCTTTACCTAATACACCTTTTACTTCATAGAATTATATACATGTTTATTGTTATCGAGGATTATACAGGGTGTTTCAAAAAAAGGTAACACCGTCTATAGGGTAAGTGAAAAACTGAAAAATAATTGGGGTTTGCTTAGTAAAAAATGTTTGTAACGCCATCCGTTTTCAAGATACAGGGCATTGAAAAAAAAATTTTACGCATTTATTACGATTTTGCCGAAACTACTGGCAACATTGTAATGAAATTTTAAACGAATAAGTCTTGGAAGCTGATACATCCCATGAATTTGTTTTTATATCTGATTGTCATAGAGGGCGCTAGTTACACGGACCGTACTAAGTATTAGTCAATATAACTTTTTAAGAGTATAATTATTAATCAAAATTTCAAGAAAACTTAAACATCATTCAATTTTACACGAAAAAGGTACTCTTGGTAAAACTCGATACTGTGTACCGTTTTCGGAATATTTTGATTTGAAAATTATGAAGTAATATTGGATGTTGGTATAAAATAGTTAGTAATTAAACAAAACTCACAAGGAGAAAATTAAATTAATGACTAAGAACATAAAATAAAATTCAATTACAGTAAGTGTGTAAAATGCCCTCCGTTTTCGCGAATACACAAGTCTATTCTTTTTTCTAAAGATTCCATTAACGTTCTAAACGGTAGAGGATCAGCTATGATGTCATTAAATTAACGTTGAATCCTTTCTTGAAATTCTTGGCGTGAATTTACGTCTGTAGCATAGACTTTTTCCTTAATATACGACCAAACTGCGTAGTCCAAAGGGTTAAAATCGCATGACCGAGGAGGCCAATGAATCGGAGATTCTGCACATCTACCAATCCATCGATTCGGAAAATGATTACTCAACCAATTACGACACCTTCTATCAAAGTGTGGTGGAGCTCCATCGTGCATAAAAAATAAAGATATTCGCTCGTTTAGCGTTAAATCTTCTAAATCTCGAATAAGGAATTGTTTAAAAAATCATGATACATATCACCATTTAAATTTCCAGGTAAAATATGATAACCTATTAATTTGTTACCTAAAGTTGCTGCCCAAACATTAACTTTAAATAAGTGTTGGTAATGTGATACCCTTTTGACCCGTGGATTGTTATCACACCAGTAGTGTGCATTATGGGAGTTAAACATACCTTGTCGCATAAAGGCGTAAAATCCACTCTATCCGGTAGATCATTTGGCAAGAGCTCTTGGACTTATCTGTAATGAAAAGGATGTAATTGTTGTTCTTTCAGTATTCGCCAAGTACTTGAAGAATAAGTATTTGTTTGTCTTGCTATATTCCTTACGCTAACTGTTGGATCTTGATCAAGTAAATTTAAAATATTATTTTCTTTATTAATTGTTCTTGTTGTTCTTGGTCTACCAGAATTTATTTGATTTGGTCTCACAGTCCCAGTTTCTCGACAACGTCGTTCAACGGCTCTAAATGTTTTTTTACTTGGTATGTTTATTCTAGGAAACTTTTCTGCATAACGTGTCACAGCTGCACTAGAACATCCTTAACATTCGCCTAAGGTTAATAACATGTCGGTATATTCAACATCTGAGTACATTTTGATTTGATTTTACAAATAACAAGGTTTCAAAACTCTAATTATTGTTAATTTATCGTCATAACAACCAATAAATGTCAGATTTCCATGGCACACTTGGAGACAATAGAGGTATACCTATTAGAACTTTATCCTTACTACCAGCATCAATTATTACTTCAGAATCTTCAAATCAAAATATTTCGAAAACGGTGAACGATGAACGATGTTTAAGTTTACTTGAAATTTTGATTAAGTAATAATTATACTTTTAAAAAAGTTATATTGACTAATATTTAGTACGATCCGTGTAACTAGCGCCCTCTATAAGAATCAGATATAAAAACAAAGTCATGGGATGTATCAGCTTCCAAAACATATTCGTATAAAATTTTATTACAATGTTGCCAGTAGTTTCGGCAAAATCGTAAAAAATGCGTAAATTTTCAAAAGCCTTAGCGTAGGTAAGGGCGCACTGCTTGCCGGACAATACAATTTCGTCCTAATTCGTGGGAATTATATGGACAAGCATCAATCAAGCATAAAAAACAGAAACAAAACAATGAAACTATGAAACAAATTGGAACAAGCTATTAATGCGATAATATGGTGTACAATAGCAGTGAAGGGTACATAGGAACAGTCCTCAGTGAAACGGAAAAGAGGAAGGAGATGGGACATGACCAAGAAGGATCTCACAAGAGAGGCAACCTTGCGACGGAGCTTCCTACTTGGAGAGAAAATACCTACGGAGGAATAGGAAAGCTTTGACATAATGCATATGGGAAGAGCAATGGAG
This sequence comes from Diabrotica balteata, assembly GCA_918026665.1. Lineage (NCBI taxonomy): Eukaryota > Metazoa > Arthropoda > Insecta > Coleoptera > Chrysomelidae > Diabrotica > Diabrotica balteata. The sequence continues at coordinate 164,171,103 of OU898276.1, read as the reverse complement.
AAACTGAGCAGCGTTACAAATAATTTATTAAAACTAATGTCTGACCATACAAACACAAAGGCTGTGATTAAAAATGAAATTAAAAAACTTAAGAGAGTCACCGAAGACATGGAGGGCACTTTCAGACAAGTCGAGCCCGGTATCGAGAAAGGAAAAAAGCTAGAAAAAAATCTGGTGAAAAGGTCACGAAGAGGGAGACTACAAGCGTGTTCACACAGATGGGCTTTAAAGAGTGCTGCCCCTAAAAAAATAGGGAAAGAGAAATAAAAATGATCACAAAGGTTTTGTACTATAACCGCGATTACAAGGAAGGGTCAGGAGGAGGTGAACCTAAGAAGCCGTTTTTTATGGACCATTTTTATGGTCCCTGTGGAAAAAGAGGAAACTGTGAAAAGTATTGGGCGGCTACAGAGGTAGGAAAATCAGAAAGCTCCTTGAAGTCACCTTTAGATGTATGGAACTCTACCTCGTTCTGCGGTAGTATAAACAAGAAGAAAATAGGGCGAGAACGCAGAAGGTTATCATGAAAGGAGCCGGAAAATCTTACACAAAGTTGCTGAAACAAATAAAAGGTAACGTAGATACGAAGAAGGAGAAAATTAGTGTCAAAAGCGCTAAAAAGACCAGGGGCGGAGACCTCATCCTTGAGGTAGCAGGGAAAGAAAAAGCCAAGCGCCTGAAGAAGACTATTGTGGCCCGAAGCAAACACGGTAGAAAACGTCCGGGGTTATAAGGTTCAGGTGGATATATTTGTCAAACTCGTTTCTATAAGGGAAAGTAGAGAAGGAAACACAAACGTCATGGTCGGACTGATGCGGATCGCAGCCAAGAAAGCACTGGAAAAAGAACACATACTCATCGGCTGGAACTCGTGCAAGATTCGAGACTGCATATTGAGCGGTGCTTAAGATGCGTGCAGTTCGGGCATAACAAAAATGGATGCAAGAGTGAAAACAGAGTAAACTGCTACTACAAATGTGGCAAAGAGGGTGTTCAGGCACGAGAATGAAGTAATCAGGAGGATTTTTGCCTCACAAGAATCCGGGCACAAAGCCGACAGCTTACGATGCTTGGAGTATAGAAAACTGATCCTGGAAAAACGGAAGGTCAAGAGATACCCTATCGGAAGGAAGGAGAAAAGAGTGGATGAAAGCAGTTAGCACCAGGAATCAGACAACGTACGTGTAAGTAAGTTAAAGAGATAAGTCCCATTTATTATGATATTTCGATAAATAAATGTGGGAAGGTCGAGGGCTACTCACGACGTTGCAAATCCAGTTGCACGAAAGGAAAGTTGTGACATGATCCTATTTCAGGAGCCCAACGTAAAGTTGGTCTCTCGACAGGGGATCATTAAAGATAGGAAATCTGACGGGGCCGAATACGTGGTGAATCGAGGAGCTGGCATTACCAGGCACTCCGTTAAAAATGGTTATGTTAAGGTATATGACGGAAACCTGGTAGTATATAATTGCTATGATTCACCAAATATCCCGCTTCGAGTATATGAAGAGTACATTGACTTGATTATGCAAGAGGCCAGGCTGAAGACTGTACCGGTCGTCATAGCTGGTGACTTGAATGCGAAGGATCGTCCATGGAAACCCACGAGTCCAAGATGGGAGAGGGAAATACCTATCAAAATAAATCCACGCCATGGAGTTTACCGTGTTAAATGACAGTAAGGCACCTGCATTCGTGAGAGGTAATACTGCATCTTTCTGGACATCACACTGGCTTCAACGACATTTCTAAACAGGATCGTAAGCGGGACTGATTTGGAAGAAGAATCGCTCAGCTTACACAAGTATGTGAGTTTTGCAATAGATAGCAAAAGACAGAAACGTAAAAATGGGGATATCAATCTAAGAGATGTTTAAAAGAGGAGGTATTTGTAGATGTTTTTTGGCTTAATTGGTCCGGGATGTGAGTAGAGTTAATTGATGGTCTAAGTGATACACAGGAGTTGGCTTGTGTAGGTTCAAATGGCGGGTATAAAAGAAAACAACCATACTGGTGGAACGAGCAACTTGAAAATCCGAGGACAAACTGCATGAGAGTAAGAAGGCAATGTAGTCGTTTAAGAAGAGTACAAGCAGTAGATTTGAAAGAAAGAATAAATTCATTAAAGCAAATGCAGAATGAATATAGCAATAAGACAAGAAGATCTAAGAAAGAAGCTGGAGTAACCTGCTTCAGGATCTCGAAAAGGGATATCTGGGGGCAGGGCTTTAAGATTGCCTGTAACGAATTAAAGGGCAAAAAGACACCATACTCCCTGGCTGAGGAGGAGAACCTGCATTTAATACGGGAACTCTTTTCTCAGGTAGAGGATAGTCGTAAAAGGGTTATTGGTTTTGTAGATGCGAAACCTTTCACTGAGTTGGAACTCGGCGAGGCTGTTGGATGGATGCAGATCCGAACCTCGCATATATGGAGTTAGGCTGAGACAGTAAGACTCGCCGCACTAAAAAACCCGCAGTTTTTTTGAGATTGGTAAATAAACTGCTTAAACAACAGCAGTTGGAGAGCTAAAAAAGAATGGGCTGAGCGACTGCCAATATGGTTTTAGGGCCAAAAGGTCCACCATAGATGCTGGTCACAGAAGTACCCTCTTTAGCCACGCAGGATACAAAGACATGATGGCTCTCATTCTGCTCGACGTCAAGAATGCCTTTAATACGGCATCATAGAAAAAATCATGTCCAGCCTGAGAGATTTGAGCGATTAGTGCGTATCTGGTCAATGTAATTGACACATACTTTCCTAATAGGTCCACAAGAGAAAAATATACTAGCATCAGTTTGTCGCAGGGTGTTCCGCAGGGTTCAGTACTAGGTCCCATCCTGTAAAATGTCCTATATGACGGAGTGCTGAGGCTACAGATGCCAAGGGGATGCACTCTTGTAGCTCATGCCAATGATATCACACTGGTTACGAAGGCGAGTCAAAAAACGGACATGGCTAATGCGGCTAACACAGCCCTGCGTCGCATTAGTAGGTGGATCAGAGAGAACGATCTACAACTAGCGCTTCAGATAACTCAAAAGTTATTTCTTAAGGGGACCCCGGAAAATGCTTTCTTCGTTTTGCAGTGGAAGGTATGGAGGTTACACCGGTTAAATCAACTAAGTATCTGGGAGTCTGGTTGTTGGAAGGTCTAAGGTTCGGTGTATATATCCAAAAGACAGTAAAGAAGGCAAACCGAAATCTGTAGACGGCTGATGCCAAACTTGTAGGCCCAGGAAGCATCACCATATGTGGTGTAGTGTACCAAACAATGCTAAATACGCTAAGCTGATGGAGACTTCGCAAAGACGAATGCTCCTTAGGGTATCTAGCGCATATAGGACAGTTTCAAATGAGGCTCTATATGTTATTGGGGCGGTGATACCGATCGTTTTATTGTGTAAAGAGCGAACGAGGATATATGCGAGGAGGATGGATGTAAATATAGATGAGAATAAGAAAGAAAGAAAGTTGGTAGAGTGACAGAGAGAACTGCTGAATGATAGTAAAAAGGCAATGTGCACGAAGGAGCTTCTTACCGATCTGAGACCATGGTGGAAATGTAAGTTCAGAAAAATAGACTATTTCCTGACGCAGTTTCTGATCAGACATGGTAGTTTTGGCACCTTCACAAATAGAATAGGCAAATCTGCATCGGCAGACTGTACTATTTGTGTGGTGCCGGACGCTTCCGTCCACATTTTTATTTGCCAGAGATGGGCAAATGAGACGGAAGATGTGGAGAGGCAAATGGGTTTTGGACTGGATGAAAGAAACATTGTAAACATATTGTTAAGAGGAGAGAAAGAATGGAGAGAAGTACACTGTCTGATTTATGTGGTGATAAAAAAAACGAGCAGGAGGACAGATGAGGAAATTGAGCCAGGAATCCGAAATTTATAGTTAATATTATATATTAGTTTATGGCCTAACATCTAAACGTGAAAACTGATTTACGATAATAGGTATGGTTATTTATAAATTTTTAGTTTTTTTCCATCTCTGTGAAATGATAGTTACGGTTTTAGCCGGAACACGGTTAATCCGGCAATACCCCAGGGTTATCTGGCCTAGTATCCTACACGGCTGTAATATGCCAGGGTGTCTTGTTCCGTGAGATAGATATACAAAAAAGATTTCACCCATCGTTGCCTATCAGAATTTAATGGATACCTTCTTAGGCTCTTACTGGAATCTGGCAATACAGCTATTAAAAAAATGGTTAAGGGAAGCTTAAAAAAGCTAAAAAAAAACAAATAAAACGAACACCAACTGGAATACGAGGAGCATCCAATATGACTGGGATTGACAATGACAGTAGCATTTTGTACTACCTACTTCGCAAACTTCTCCAATTTAAATGTGACCCGGCTAGACGTTCTTTAAGAAAAGCCAAACTAATAGGTAGGGCTGACTAATTGTTCGTCATAAGTTAAGACTAACTGAGGAGCTTTTTTTACAAAACTGCATAAATCCATTTCCGGCTAAAATACATTTTTTGTTGAATTTCGAGAGTTTGGTCTGCTTAGATCTTGTGTATAAGTCTCATGTGTCAAAAGGCAATATTTCCCATTTAACATGAGCCTACAAATCACGTTTCTTCCACAAAACTTAATCCACTCAAAAACCTTTACTCCATGTTGAGTCTTTATTTATACAAAACTTAACATCTCCTCTTTTAGCTAACCATTAAAATTAGTTTTTATTTTAAAAAACTGCACAAATCCTCCGACCCTCAGAACCCACGCCTCTACTATTTTTGTTGATTTAAAAGCATCCTCTAGAGTCAGATGTTGTTTCGTGAAACAAAATATAATATTCGTTAGTTCTAAAATTACTCACGGGTCGCACTGACAGTGTGTAGCGTAGCCACACTGTATGAGCTTATCAGTACTTTTCCGTTCGATGAGAGTGCATATTGTGAATTCGTTGTATGTCGACGTTGTTTCTGTGTTTTGCGTGTTATTTTGAGATGGATACCGTTGCTAATTTATCGGAGGGATCTAAAAAAAGACGATCCATCAAAACAAGTGAGAGAGGGCGTTCAAAAATTATGAAGTACAACGATAGTGATCCTCATTTAGTGTTTTTAAAACAGAAGACCAGACCATGTGCCCATAATTCGAAAAATCTTCGTTGTGCTACGGTATCTACGATGATATAAAAATTAATCGAAAAGCAGTCTACATGGCAGAGGGTAAGGAGAAAAACAAGATCTTGTTTTGATGAAATATATCTCTGCTTTCGAGCCCCAAAGAAGAAGGGGAAGTGGTGCGCCCGTCTTTGTAACTCGCACAAGAACGGTTTCTGTGAAATTTTTTCTTAATAGTCAAAAGAGAAAACGCATGATTCCTGTCTGTAAAAAGTTTTTTGCTTTCTCAATGGGTGTACCTGCCTTTCGACTACTGCGAATTAAAAAGGTCGTCAATCAGTCTGCTGCCCAAAGAAAATAGAGGTGGTTATCGACGAGAATCTTTTTTCAGAGCCAAAAAGGAAGCAGTCCGTCAATTTCTTGGTAAACTAAATTGTGTCGAATCTCATTATGGAAGAGGAAAAAGTAAGAGAGTTTACCTTTCAGCAGAGTTAAGTGTAAATAAGTTATATAAAATGTTTATGGATGCTTACACTGCCGATTTGCACGTGAGCTATTCATGTTTTCACCGTATTTTTCTAACCGATTTTAACATTGGATTTTCCTCTCCAGCTACAGACGCATGCGCTACGTGCACTCGTCTTAAATATCTTATTCAACAAAACGCTCGCGGTTCAGTTGAAAGAATTAATCCAATGTCCGAACTTCGTATTCACAAGCTGAGAGCGGATGCGTTTTACAAACTAATGAAGGAAGTTCCCAATTGATACTTATAGTTTTGTTTTTGATTTGCAACAAGTGCATCCATTCCCTAAAACTCCAGTCGGCGATGCCTTGTATTGCCGAAAAATTGCATTCTATGCATTTTGCTGTGTACCTATTGACTCAAAGGCACCAACATTTTAATACGTGGAATAAAACGCAGGGAAGAAGAGGAACAAATGAAATCGGATCTGCACTCATCCATCACTTAAGACGCCAAGATCTTTTGTCTTTTTCCGCAGTATCGTTGTTTTGTGATGGTTGCGCTGGCCAAATAAAAATGCTCATATTGTTCATGTTTTGTGCCATTGGCTTAAAAATGAGGCTCCAGAGAATGTACAGAAAATTCAAGTAACCTTTCCGACTCGCGGCCACAGTTTTCTTCCAGCTGATCGAGCTTTTGGCCGGTGGTGGAGAAGCGCTTGAAAAAAACTGATACAATCATCTCGAGCGAAGAGTATGCTTCTATTTACGAGGAGTTTGGCTCTGTACAGAAGCTGGACAAGACTGGGTGGTATACGATATCAAAAGTCTTGAAATGATTTATCAAAAAATAAAAGGAATCAGCCAAACCAAACGCCTCATTGTTAAGAAAATCAAAACAAGGGAGAGACATATTTCAACCAAAATAAAATGCTGCGCCAACTACAGGTTCGATAGTGGAACAGAAACTTTTAGAAGCATTGTAAAAAAAATAAAAATGATTTTCTTCAGGCTCTTCCCCAAATCCCACTATCTCATTCCTTGACTGAAGAGAAAAAAAAAGACGTCCTTCATTTATTGCAAACCCACTTTGGACACAAATTGGAAAGAGATCCTTTGATCTTCGTTGGTACATTAATGCTCTTCAACACAAAGTTACTTGTAATCCAGATCCAGAACCCACAACTACCATGATGGCGAGTGTGATTGCTTGGAGATGAGCCAAAAATGTTCACATCTAAATTTTTGATACTCCTCATTTTTGTTTTTTTTTTGTTCTAGTATGTACCGTTTACTATTTTTTATTCAAAGATATTGTTAATTTGACAAAAGTTAATATCTCTCATCTTTTTTTACAAAACGCGATATCTCCAACACAGACATGGCGATATTTTGTTAATGCAAATCAATAAAAATAATCTTAATTAACGTTGATTTCTCTAAATCTAACCTCAATTGATTACGTTTTCTGAAATTTCGAAAATTTGAGTACAACAGCTGCAGCACGTTTTTACGTCTCCTGAAATTTTAAAAAGTGGATTTATGCAGTTTTGTAAAAAAGCTCCTCACTGTAACAGCAATTGAATCTGAATTTCAGAGGCAACAACTAACGTAAAACGCATCGTAATGTAGAAATCTACAGTTACCTGAATTTAAGCTTCCACAAAATTTATTAAAATATTATATCACTACACCTGTTTCAGCAGAGTGCTTTTCTCAATTGATCTATTTTTGGATGTGTTTACAATTTAAAGTCTTAAACGAAACAGATAGAGGAGGGGAGAACTGTTTGTCTCATTTGGTCATTAAACATTATATGTGTGTTTTATTGGTGATTCCTATAGATTCTAACCTAGTTAGCTTAACCCTTAACCACTGACATGCGGTATGCCATACCGAGCCGAAAATATATTTTGTTGTAAAACGTGTTTTATAAAATATTCTTAGAACACCATCTGTGTACCTTCAAGTGGGTTTAATTGTACCTGCTCTCAACTGCTGCAGTTTTAGTATACGTTTAGTCTTTGAGCTACGTTGACATAAAGTTTTCTTGCGGTATCAAGTACCGCATGTCAGATATTTACGTTTCTATAGTTAAAAGCAGTATAGTGCATTCTTTTGCTGTTAGTAATGGCAGCAAGTTCATCCAGTTGTTCTAAATTTAGCCGCAAAACTGTAAAGCTTTCAGATGATGATTTTGAGGCTGTTTTATCTCAATGGGCTGACGAAGTACCTAGTGATTTAGAATATTTTAGTGATAGTGATGTTGACGATGCAAGCGAAGAAGTATGTATTGAACGTTCACACGATAGCGGAAGTGAGCAGTCGAAAGTTCGAAGACGAATATCATTTAAATTGATAATGGTAAGTCATATTTTATGGCAAAAATCGTTTTAAGTGGCCTGGTACAGCACCCTCGAAAAATGTAAGAACTCCGTTACACAACCTCGTAACAAAAGTACCAGCTGTGCGGTCCAGAGATGTAAGAAAGGAAACTTCATAATTTTTTTTTAATTTTCTTATTTCTGAGATATAATACAAGAATACTTAAATGGACAAATAATAAATTACGTGCAATTCGTGAAAACTATAAAAGAATGAATAGACCAGAACTAAATGAAATTGATGAAATAGAACTAAAAGCCTTTTTGGGATTGCTTTTATACTCATCAGCTTTCAATCCAATGACGAAGATATAATCTCTATATTTACTACAGATGGCACGGTAGAGATATATTCAGATGTGTTATGTCAAAAGAAAGATTTGCAATATATTCTAAAATGTTTACGTTTTGATAACCCTCTGGATAGAGAAAAAGAAAAAAGATAGATCCAACAGCAGCCATTAGTAACATATTTAATATATTCATATCAAATTGTCAAAAAACTGTATTCCGTAGGCACATGTGTTTGTATTGATGAAATGTTGGTACGGCTTTAGGGAAGGTTGTAGGTTTTAAAAATATATATGCCTAATAAGCCTGTGAAATATGGCATTAAAATAATGTGCCTGACTGATGCACGAACAAGTTACTTATAGAATGCTATAATATATGGAGGCAAGGACACTGACGGAACATGGGTTATCTGAGGGAAGAAAAGAAAGATGAATAAAACAACTCAATCTGTTCTTCGGCTTGCTAAACCTATTTATGGAACTAATTATAGAATTAGTAAATCAGTTAGAAGTAAAGAAGTTAACGTATGTGGGAACCCTCAAGAAAAATAAACGGAAAATCCCTCCGAATTCCAGCCACAACCGATGCAGGCAAGTAAATTCAACTAATTTACGGATTTACGAAAAGTTTATCCCTAATTTCCCATGTGCCAAAAAAAATCGAGGGCTGTTTTACTTTATTTCTTCGATGCACCATTCAATAGGCACGAATCAGATTACTGGAAACACCAGAAATTTATAGCTCATTATAATCGTACGAAAGGAGTGTCGATACTTTAGATGCCAAGTGTGCCAAATATTCTGTAAAACGTCGTTCCTCGCCGATGGCCACTTACTATATTTTTACCGCATCATTGATATAACTGCTGTTAATTCGCATGTTGTATACCAATCACTACAAGAAGAGAATATGGAAAGGCTAAACTACACAAAGGAGTTGGCGAAACAATTAGTTTTGCCTCATCTACAAAGAAGACTCGAAAATCCCAGAATCCCGAGAGAATTATTATGTTGTATTGAACAAATACTAGGACAAAAAACGCCAAAAAGAAGCAGATTTTGAAGAAAGCTTGAGAAAAAGAAGACGTGTTACTTATGCTCAAGTGCATTAAAGCGAAAGACTTTTTATGTGTGCTTTTCTTGTGGAAAACCAGTGTGCTTACAGTGTACAAAGAAAAATTGCGGACCTTGCGCGCAAAATGACTAGTTATTTTATTGTAATTTTTGGTTATTGTCAGAATTTTGTATTTAAGTTTCTCATTAAATTTAAATCATTAGTCTGTTTCTTTTAACATTATTTTACCATATGTTAGTTAAAAGTAATCAATTTTTCTTGTAATTTAGTTTTATAAACGATTTTGTAGTAACGTCCACCATTTTTTTTAAATATTATGCATGCATTCTTAATATTCTTGAAGAAGTAAAGTTTATTTTACTTGTAGCAGTATATTATGCTACAGCAATGTTAAGAATCATTCCGTAGGTAATATAAAAAACAAATACAGTGATATAACATAAATTCATATTAAAAACAAAAGAGAATAGGCAACGTATGACATTACCGCATGTCGGAGTCTACGTCCTGAAACATCCACGTCAGTAGTTAAGGGTTAAGGCCTTTATTTTATAAGCTGGATTATATGTTTAAGTTCATTCTTAGTCTTAAAAAACTTACTTGACCTCGTCCGTCCTAAAACAATGTGCAGCGGTGACAACAGTGTCGTCATTTATAAGAGATCCACCGCACCTTTGACGCCCAGAAGCATCCGTAAAGGCAACCATCCATGGGTGGTCCTCTATTTTTGCCTTTGTTCCTCCTATTATTCGCAGATTTTTGCCTAGAAGTGTACAAAATCTAGAGTAAGTTGTATAGTTGCATACAATTTTAAAAAAGAAGTATAAATATATTTAAATGGGTGTAGTTTATTGTACGAATAATGTATAATAATAAATATAAATAATATATGATATTTATTTAAAACCGTCATGAAAATTTTAACTGTAACTAAAAAAAATTTCTTGTAGTAAAGTATTATTTCCGCTTACACTTGATAATGGATGAAAAAATAGTCAAAGAGCATGACAAAGGAATCAGTATTTAACTCCGAAGTTGCTCTAGCAAATATTGGAGCACTGAGACAAAAGATTAGAAAAAATTGTCAATAACTGCAACAATCACTTTGCTTAAATATATTGGATCATTCTTGTTCGATCATTCATACAGAGAACACTTATATTTACAGGTGCTTATATAGTGATTAAGACCAGTTTTTTGTGACTATCAATAATAAACCAATTTCACTCCGGGCAAATAAACCCAGTTTTGTGTTTATTTAAGTGTTTATTAATATTTTTGTTTGTGTGTATGTAGTGGTAGTTTACAACAATGGATGAAAACTCCCCCCCATGACAAAGGGGGGACCCAAAATATGGACCAAGTGGAAGAATGCCTACAAACCAAGGAACAGGAAAAAAGGAATTAAGCTGTTTAATCTATAAAAAGGTTATCTCTATACGGATAAGGTATATGTATTCATTGAAAAAACAAATGAAGAAAATATTGGCAAACTGCGTCCTATGAAGTTAGGTCATATTTTACATAAAAAATTAGCAATCAAGAATATTCTTAGTATTGACAGAGTAGGAAAGAAAAGGGTAAGAGTACAAGTTAAAAGCCCAAAAGATGCAAATAATTTAGTACAAAATGAAAATTTAAAAGAGAAACAACTAAAAGCATATATCCCAAATAATTTACTTCACCGAAAAGGCATAGTAAGAAACGTAGATACTACTTTTAATAAACAATATCTTTTTGATAATATAATTTCCAATATAACTGTAACGGAAGTCACTCGACTAAAAAGGAAAATTGACTTAAAAGGAGAAAAAGTATATGTCCCCAGACAAACGGTATTACCTACTTTTGAAGGAAACATTGTACCCAGATATGTATATATACACAGTGTTGCCTGTTCTGTAGAACCCTTGTGCATAGAGTTATACAATGCTTCAAATGCTTGCAACCATGGACACATATTTCGTAATTGATAACATTACAAAAACCAGATGTATTAACTGCGGACAAGAGAAAAACGATGATCATAACTAACTCTTTCGGCAAATATGCATATTGCATATTGTGCATATTTTATGCAAATATTTTATATTTTGGCATATTTGTATAAAAGTTTGCATAAAGTGCATAAAAAAGTATCAAGATTTTTATACTGTATTTGAAAATTTTTAAACATACCAATTTATTTCAATTCTTGTATAAAATTTTGTAGTCATTTTAATCAAGAAATGATCTAAGTACGTAATCTCTACAGGTACAAAACATTTACAATTTCAAAGAAGATCAATTTAAGTAGCCCTCAACATTCTTAGAAAGTCTCGGTCACTGAGGCATTCAGTTATTGGATAATCGCTAAGGGTTCGCTCATTTGCATTTTATGATCTAATCCCCAAATCTATCTACAATTTATTGTATCTTAACAGCAGGTAAACGGCTAATAGTTTTGTTCCTAATTTAGGGATTTTCCAAAATCTCCCAGTTTATTGAATTAGGTACCTAAACATTTCTAATTTGATGCTCAGATTTGTAAATCATTTTTGTTTTGATATTCAAAGCGTAAACACTCGTTGTGCGTAACAAAAAGGAAGATTGTGATTTTATAATGCCTAAAACAACCAGTGCTTCAACTTGGATTAAACCTTATAAAGAGCTGTCTATGGATATGGGAAAAATCTACTGTTCAGTCTGTGGCAAAATTGTAAGTATCTAATATTTTCTATTAAATATCTAATATTTCATACATACAGGGTGTTTCCAAATGACACTTACAACGTTTGACTGTAGATACTTCTCGAAAAATTGAACAAAACGATATAGTTAATGAGGGGTCAAACTTATTTACTTTTCGAGATACAGGGTGTTAAAATTAAAAAAAATTAAATTCTTTTAGTTAATAACAACAATAACTTTAAAACCAATAAACGTATTTACTTGAAATTTAGTACTCGTAGGTTGTTTTTAAATGAAAAATAGCTTCCTTTAGTGAGAAAAAATTGTCCATGGTACAATACAATGGTGTGTATTTAGAAAAATTTTTCACCTTTACTTTTTTTTATGAAGTCAGCTATTCTAAAACACAATTATTTTTATTGTAATTGAATTAACAAAAAAAAAACTTTTGTTGAATTTTAAAATAAGTTATATGATGTACTAATGGTTAGTAACAAAAACTAATTTGTGGATTAATACTGCATTTAAAACACTTAGCGAGTGTTTTTTTTCCAAACCAGTTATTTGATTAACCAAAAACACCTTGTATATTTTTATATTTTAAAGGTTGGGTTAAAATAAAGGTTTTTATTTTTATTTATAGATAGCATGTGAGAAGAAATTTCAGATAGACCAACATGTGAGAACTGCTTCACACATTGCAAAAAAAGGAAAAATAGGAGGAAAACATCAAACTTCAATGGCTAAATGTTTCCAATCTACTTCAAAAAAATTAGATGAGCAAGAAACTTTTAATGAAGACTTGTGTCGCGCATTAGTGTCTGCAAACATACCGCTTTCAAAATTAGCAAATGTAAATTTTAGTTCGTTTCTAAAAAAATATTGCAAACTTAATGTTCCAAGTGATCGGTCTCTAAGAAGAAATAATGTGAACGGGCTATACTCGTCGGTGTTAATTAATATTAAGGAAGAAATTGCAGATAATTATTTTTACATATCTGTAGACGAAACCACTGATTCCTCAGGAAAGTATATTGCTCATTTATTGATTGGTGTTCTTAAAGAAGATACCTTACCAAAATCTCATCTTATTTCATGCCAGCAACTTGAGAAAACAAATGCTTTAACAATTTCGCGTTTTATACAAGAAACATTAGCAACTTTTTTTCTTCCGACAACTATTCCTTCTAATAAATTACTGCTTATTTTATCGGATGCTGCTCCTTATATGGTGAAAGCAGGACAAAATTTAAAAATATTTTTCCCAGATTTAATACATGTTACTTGTGTAGCGCATGGATTAAACAGAGTTGCAGAGGAAATACGAAAAAAGTTTCCTCTTGTAAATACCATGATATCCAGTGTCAAAAAAGTATTTCTTAAATCTCCTATAAGAATTCAACTTTATAAAGAAATGCTACCTAACATTCCTCTTCCACCACAACCTATTTTAACGCGATGGGGAACATGGTTAGAAGCAGCTAATTTTTATGCAGATCATTTTGTTAAAATAAAGAACATAATTGATACGTTAACAGATGAAAGTTCCCAATCTCTTTTGGATTCTAAACAAACTTTTCAGAGTAACTTGCTTCAACAAGAACTTTCATTTATAAAATCAAATTTTAGTTTTGTTCAAAAAACAATTACTCAGTTAGAATCACCAAAACTGTCATTGTTCGAAAGTACAGCATTAATAAAAGAATTTGCGTCATGTTGTCGGAACGTTAGAGGTAATATTGGAAAAGATATTTTAAAAAAATTTGAAGCTACTATGGAAAAAAATAAAGGTTACCATATTCTTTCTGAAGTAGTCAGTGTTCTAGCTGGAAATATTTCGGAAACAATTAATTTAGAACCAAATGTTTTGGTTAGTTTGAAAAATGCTCCCGTTACATCAGTTGATGTTGAACGAAGTTTTTCCATATATAAATATATGTACTCAGACAGAAGCCACAAGTTTTTGTTAGAAAATTTTGAACACCACTTGGTCATTTATTGTTACCATAATTCTAAATAAGTTTATTCATACTTAAAAATGATGTAGTTACTTAAAATAAATGTAAATCTTAATGAATAGTAGGAAATATTTAGTTATGTACACTTTTTTTTTAAATAAAATTGTTACTATTTTACGATTTTTTTATTTATTTGTATGCATATTTTGTAAAATATTTGCATATTTTCGGGTAAACACGTGCATATTTATGCGCATATTTTCTACATTTTTATTTGCATATTTGCCGAAGTCTAATCATAACTGTAACCCACTGAGACCCACAATACAGTTATTGTATACACTGTAAAAATTATGAACATAAATCCATTTCAAAACAATGTCCAAAATTTAAAGAACAAAACGAAATTAAAGGACATATGGCCGAAAAAAATTAACTTTCTTAGAAGGAAAGGACAGTCTAAAAAACTCTTACACATCTGCTGTTAGTACGAGAAACCATCCTCATTCAATACCCAAAAACAAACACAAAATGTACCTCCAAATCAACCTGAAAATTCTTCACATTTAAAAAAAAAAGAAAAGCCAATCTACCTTATCTGAAGCTGAATTTGGTCCAAAAAGACCTTTTTCCTCAAATATTTTACACAGTATCGATCCTGATCCTAATATAGATGAATTTATAAACATTTTTCAATATTTTTAAAAGTGTACTCGAAGAGTTTGTTTTAGCGATTTAGAAAAATTAGATAAAGCATACATTTTTGATAAAATTAACAATTTCCATAAATATAATAAGTATTTAATAATTAAATTAATAATGGCTAATAAAATAAAAAATAAAGTAATGATTTTACAATGGAATGCACAATCGGCCGTAGCCAATAAACTGAGTTTACTTAAATGTTTTCAATGAAAATATAACTGATAAGTATGCGTTAATATTCGGTAGACATGGGTTTAAAGCCAGAAGTATACATTATAATTTTCAGTGGGTTATAATATTATTCGTAAAGTTAGAAATGAGATTGTTTTTGCAGGTGTGGCCGCATCCTTGCCTAGAAATGTATTTTGCTTTAATAAAATTTCAATTAAGAAAAAATTTTAATGAAAATATTTTAATGTGTGGTATACAAATATTGAATATCAGTGAAATATATCGTTAACGTGTTTCTCTTTATACTGCCCGACCTGATTAATGTAACGAACAACCAACTGCCGATGTGGACGCAATTATTCTTAACTGTACCAAGTCTAATTGTAATAGTTGGTGGTGATTTCAATGCGCATTTATTCATCATGGGGGATCCATACAAAAGTAACACCCAAGGCCACGCCAAATTTATTACCGCTTTCAGACAATACAGAGTTAGTAACTTTTTAAACACCGGATCACCTACAAGGTTTTTACAAATATAATGGGAAATAATTCAGATCGTGATTTAACTTTTCTCGCCAGCTTCATGATATAGTAATTTAAATTGTGTCAAGGGATAACATTTACCTAGATAACTACTGGGTTCAGCTTATTTTCTCATTTATTATATAGAAATTAACAAAGGCATGGAAGTAAACGACACCATAGATACACCAAAAACAAATTGGGAATTTGAATAAAGCAGATTGAACTCTTCCATCAAGAAGTTGCGAATAACTATTTCTCGACAATACACATTAAAATATAGCAAATAACGCGGAAAGATAATTATTAGATTATTATTTTGGAAGGGATAAATAGGCAGCCCAATGCCTCTATCCCATTTACCAACCCTTTAAAGAAAAAACCGATACAATAAAACTCTTCTTCCACCATGGTGGGATTAATGCTTGCGATAGTAGCTATTAAAAAACGGAAACAAATGCTCAGTACAGTATAAAGCCAACAAAGCACTATGGAAGAATTATGTCAAATGTAAAAAACAAAAAATTTCAAAAACAAAAAAGTTTTTAAAAATTAAAAGTCTAAACTAGATTGACCCAGCTCTGGTGAGAAAACTTTAAATAGAAATACACCATTGACAAACATATGGACTTGGCCAGAAAAATGAATAGGATATATAGGAAAGGTTAATACATACGGATAATTATGAATGTGCAAGAACAATTTTTAGATAAATTATACCTGCTAATGCTATGGGTGATACCTCACACATTTTCTTAAACAAAGACAACAATATCTCCAAACCACAAAATGTTTGCCACAAGTATTCCAGATTACCAACCATTGTAATACCAATGATCACAAACCAAAACAAAGACCCCACTTATGTGACCTCATATAGACCTAATTGCACTTTTGCCCTGTATACTCAAGTGGGTTTTTGGAAGAATAATTAAAACAACGATTTGGAATGGTGGCCTAATACAACCGGCCGCTCTCGACCTACTATCCACCAATATGGTTTATAAAAAAGGTTTTGGCACCATAGATGCGGTCGACCCACTTAGGTTACTGACTTACATAATTAGGCTTAACTGTAAACGAGTATAATGAAATGATTGTTTCTAGATGTAACTGGTGCCTACGAGAATGTTAACTGGTTCTATCTTACGGCGGAAAAATAAATTGTATACAATTACGAAAATCCCTGCTACAGTAAGTTGCCAACACGAATATGCAAATTATATATAGAACTAGGCAAAGTAGGGCCTCAGTGGACATTATAGGTGCCCCAGTAAAGATACCAAAACTGCAAATTTAGGTTTTGACCACCAAGGATCAGTCTTTGCACCTTTTTCTATTTTAATATTATATTACTACTAACTTTACTCACCTCTATATATATAAGCAACTATTATACCAATATGCAGATGATTTTGTGTGTGCACGTAGAAAAACATCTCGACGAATGCAGTAATCGTTTGAATTTAGAGGCACGAAAACTCGTTTTTATGATCCATAAGTGGGCTTTAGAGCTTTCATTTCTCCGCTGGAAAATCCACAGATTATAAGCTTCTTCATTCATAAGATGAAACCGATTGCAGAAAGTTTTACCAATAGATGGTATTGAGAATTTTCAGGTGGATACCATTCTTACATACTTAGGAATATCCATATTAGACCAGAAAAATTAACCTGGAAATCTTTCCTTATGTGCAACATATAGTGTACCAATATGCTATTATAGGGCTAAACTTTTTAAAAATCCTTTATGCGAAACTTGGTGGGGGGCCAGAACCTCAAACAGCTCTACTCTTCTAATATGAAGCTTATCTTTAAGTTCACTATTATTGATTATGGTTGTATACTGTTATGGTCACAAGCCAATAATACAAATCTACGGTAAGCTGGATATTATTACAAATATCACAAGTTACTTAGGTATTTTGTAGGTGGAGCAATGAAATCTACTTTAGTTTGAACCGTTAAGAAGCTTGACTGCAATCGAACCTCCATTAGAACTGACGAAGAGAAGATCATTTAGTGAGCTGAATAAAATGATTGATATAGCTCGCTCTAAGAAGAAACAATCCTCCGTTTCATATGTGGCCGCAGGTATATTATAGTTAAACGAATATGGACATAACAAAGCATTGTTTGATTCATAGTACACTCTCCTCCTATTTGTGATGGATTAAGAAAACGTGACCCTTTAAACCACATACAAAGTTACGAGACCGACTACTTTGATCACTTTTGATTTCCGGTGATGTGAATATACCCCGTTTATACGGAGTTCATTTCGGAGCATCATTTAATTAGTATACGTCATAAAATCCAAATATCTAGAGGTACATCCAAATTAACTAACGGTCACTACCTATATACACTGATGGATAAAAAAACACCGATGTACAGGGTTGCGTCCTTCGTCTAATACACCTTTTAAACGTTATACAGACAATAATATAAGTTTAAACAAAAAACAACATCTATTGCTCAGCTGTAGAGCAATATAAATTATAATAGCACAATAGAATATGTTGCGTCAGGATGAGGATCAGAATGCCATTTTCCTTCACCGTTTCATGTTCCATTCTTAAAATTTTAAATCTCAAAAAATCTCAAACACAACTAATGATATTATTTTTAGCAATTCCAAGCAATACTTAGGAAAATTACAAGATCAAAATACATATGATATAAATTTCTTCTGGGTACAAAGCACACGCAGGAATAACAATCAATGTAAATTACAGATCTAAATTAGCCAAAGGAAACATCATAGTAATGGTGGGAACAAATAAATTTCGAATTAACATACATGACCGAACAAATAATCATAGCAAAAACAGGAAAATGATGAAGAAGTAAATGGCTCATATTTTATGGCAAGAGTACAGCTTTTCAAATCGCTACACGTGTACACCAGACTTGAAACTATAATTAAGAACAAAAACCTTGATACAATGAGTAGCTTTACAGTCGACAAAAGTATATACTTCTATCAGCAAAATTGAAGTTTGATCACGCATGTTATCCGCATCATTTATTTAAATAAACTAAAAATACTTAAGACTGATCTTTTGCGAAGCTGTAATTAAAATCGGTGATTTGGACCACATCTTTTTTTGATTGATTTAAAATATTGAGCTCAATCCTAATGTGGCTTTTCAGAAAAGTTTTTTTACATTACACATTAACAGCCCCATTTTAATATACTGCATCTTTCCTTGCATGAGACCAAACAGTAGAAATTTAACGATTGTTTTGCTGTCTTTCAACAACGTATATATACAAAATCATAACCACCTTGTTAATTCCTGATGTCTTCTTCTATTTGTCATACATACCTAGCTGTCCGAGGACCTACCTATTTTCGTTTATAACAATGCCCTGATTGGCCCCTGGGCGAGATGGGTGTAATCGCCTGTGTTATCCTTGTATCTGTTTTTAAAAATTTGTAGTAGGTGTCTGACTGTGTGGGTATTTACCCTTAAAAGCCAACAAAAAAAAGTAATATATATATATATCAATATATTATAGTTATCATTATATATATACATATATAATATATATATAGTATTATCATGGTTCATCTTATTTGATATTTGAGCAGTAATTGGTGCCCAATTTTTACAATAGGTTAGATTCTGTAAATTAACAAATATAATGCAATGTCGTCTTTTTATCCTGTGTTTTTTTTCGTGGTATTACATGTATATGCGTTTCTATTTCTATTAATAATATATTTACCTGCACTGGCGATAATTGCTTATTCCAGCACTAATAACACATACCACCACATACAATCTTCCATTTTAAAACGATTCATGGCAAATTAAGAATGGTTTTGTTACAAAGTGATCCCAAAAAAATAAGTCACAATTACAACAAACATATCCAGTCAATTATATAGTTAGCCACATATCTTTTAGTGACTGTATAAATTATACGTGCAATGGCATTTGATTTTCGTGAACTATTTTTGGCAAAGAAATTTTGTGAAAAATGAATATAAATTCAAAATAAATAAATTATTAATTACCCAAATAGTACGTATTCGAATACCTACATACGCTTAACTTTTTATAACCCAGTCACGGGTTAAAAATGTCATGAAATTATCCTAAATTATGATGACCCTGGACGTATAATACAAAAGAAGGATAAAGGGCTATTATAAATAAGATCAGGATATCTGTTACATGGAAGCCATGAGGATCGTCACAGTCATAGACACAAATTGAACGTTGTCATATTATTTTTTTTCCCAAGCCGAATCTTCGAAATAATTTTTTCGATTTTTAGTATAATTTATTTTTTAACTTTATAGATTACAAAATTGTATAATCTAGTGTAGTATAAACCTATTGTTTAGATATACTCATCTCGCAACTAAGGAATTAAGAGAAACACATTAAGTTTTTAAAATTATTTAAAAAGTAGAATATATTCTGATATGTTAACTTTATGTACAATTTGGCATTATTAGTAATAATTTAACCTATCGTTGTGATTTGTGGACTAGGAGACATGGCGTTGTGAACTGTTTTACCTTTGAGTGATAATTTTCCTTATTTGTGACATTTTTAGGTGAGTTTGTTAAGATTTTCATACCAGAACTGTTCATTTCAGTCTCGTAAGTAATCATTGGTATTACGGTCTATGGGCTTCGTAACAGGTATGTGTTATTATATAATTGTTGACATGAATATTGAAATTTTAATTTTGTGAAATAAAGTAAATTTTTTTGCGTATTATAAATACATTTATTTATTTTTTCTAATCTACAATAGCATTGCTATAAATATATTAATTTCAAAGAAATATATGCAGGTTCCCAGAAAAGAATCAACAGCTGCTAGATATGTGGTGTCTATGTTCGGCTTAAATAAAGAACAAGTAACCAAATGCTATGGTCCTGCTCAGAACACTTTAGATAAGCATGATCTAATTATACAAACAAGTGGACGGGTTAATTGAGGAAGGAACTGTTCAATAAAATTTATCATAAATAATCAGAACTAAGTAACTATAACGAATTTCTATGTAAATTTACTATACAGAGTATAATAAATATAATGCACACGCAAATCATATTAATTCAAAGTTTCAGTTCTACAAACGATATGGAAATAAAGGAACAACTTCCAGTAGTAATTGATATGGATGATTTTTATGGACCTTCAACAAGGTGAGTTAGTATCGAATTTGTTAATTAAATCTACAAATAAAATCTAAATGTGGATTTTGATTACTTATTTCATTTTAAATATTAAAAATTACTCACACTATTTAGGAGTTTCATTGATACTGAAAAATGTAATATGGAGACTAGGTACTTGGGCCTTAATGTAAATCTAATTCTCATAAAAAGGAGGTGAGTTTTGGCTAAATTTTGTAATGAGATTTATTTCAATCTTAAATCAATTTTAATATTTTTCTTTAATGTACATACATTGAATATTATTAGATGTTTAAATGACAATGAAGAAAACAAGGAACAGTATAGATATAGAAAATGCCATCTTCGAGCACCATTACAGCATCAGAAACTGAAAACTGTAGAGTTTGTTACTTGGTGATAATACTTCTTCATATATTCCACGTAATATATTTAATAAAAGTGGTTCTTAGTTTAATTTATAAAAACAAGAATTATAACTATGAAAACCTAATTATAATGTTTTAGAAATAAAACCATTGTCCCAAGACATGTCTAGCAGCGATTTTTCAACACCTGAAAGGACCAAAAACATTTTAGGAGTGTTTAAAAAATACTGTTAAGAGTCAAAAAAGTAAAATAAAGTATTTACAACAATCTGTGATGAAGAATCGAAAACAAAAATTACATCCTATCTAAAATGATTAAAGATTTATAAGAGCCCGACTTATATCCTTTCTTGTTGAAATGAACATTTTATCACGAAGTCAGTTCAGCTTTTTATCTAATAAATGTACCAGTTTTCTTTACTACATGAGGTCTATTAAGCACTAAACAATAATCTTTACGCTGCCACTGTTTTTTGAGACTATGCCAAATCTTTTGATTGTGTAATCAACGAAATTTTGATAAAAAAAAAACTAAATTTCTACGGAATTCGAGGTATTTCTTTGAATTGGTTCCAATCTTGCTTGAAAAATAGAAAACAAGCAGTTAGAGCAAATAATACTGACTTTAGACACGAAAGCATGTATGTGGAGTACCACAATGTTGAGTACTGGGTTCTCTACTTTTTCTTATATTTAGCTCTTCATGCAATTAAAACTTCTGATCAACTTAAAATAAAAAACTTGGTCCGACTATAATTTTAACATGAATAAGACAGTAGCATTATCCTATAAAGGAGCTCTTCAACCCTTGCTTCTTAATAACAGCCAAATCAGTATCGTTATTTCTTTAAAATTTCATGGTATTTTTACAGACAGTAACCTTCAATTGTTCCTTTATATCGATTTCTTAAGTAAGAAACTAATCTCAGCCAGCTATGCAATAAGAGCTGTTTCGAAACTGAATTTAGCATCTTCCAAAATAACATATTTTTCTTTGTTCGAGTCTCATCTTCGATATGGCCTTCCTTTTTGCGGTTCTAGTACAGCTACCCAATATAATGTTATTTTTAAATTACAAAAAAGAGCAACACGGTATCTTTTTGGCCTCAGTAGAATAATACATTGTAGAAGCTACATAAAAAATCACGGGATTTTAACTTTTCCCTCTTTGTATATTCTAGAAACTTTTTTCTTAATTGGTAAACACCTACATGTTTTTTCAGCAAGACCCAATCATGAATTGTCCACCAGAAATTCAACCTTTGATATGTATTTATCGAGTTATCGATTTATCGAGAGTTTCTTAACGAGAAACTAAGAAATTACAGTACGTTTAGGTACAAGCAACTAATAGTATATTACATAACGAGAGTTGTAAGAAGCTTATTACATGCGAGTAAAAAAGTTGCGCGCGAGCCGCGTAGAGGCGAGCGCAGTAATTTTACAAGTATGTAATAAGCTTACAACTCAAGTTGTGTACTATACTTTTTCTACGATTGTTTTCGTTTATAAAAATAAAAATTAAATTACCACTACATTTCCACTGACAGATTAATAATTTTTAATCTGTCAAAATAACATCTGTTAATTCATTTCCTTGGTAACTCGACCAACTGACTTGGCATATGACGAGGATAAAACTGAAGCGTAATTTTTTTTGTTACGTGCTAGTCATTACGTGTCAGTATCTGTTATGATGCATTTACTTAGCATCCAAATAGTAGGTAATATACAATCTTACTTATAGTAAGAGAGTAGAAAAGTATTATATATTTGGGTATCAAATGCAGCAACTAAAACTTATTCGTAAATTACTTCCTAAGGTTTTATTATACAATTTGCAATTTAGTTAGATTTTGCAATGAATTGTAAATTTTATTATCTTTTATTATATATGACATTGACAATTTTTGTAATTTTAATAAATTTTAATATTTATTTAATAAATTTTAATTTTTATTTTTTTTTTACTTTTTGTAAGTTTTGTCCATAAAATTGTACAATTTTCAGTGACAATAAAGCATATTTCTATTTTAGAACTCTACCCGTTACTTAAGGTTTAATGTGTTTATATATTGATGTATATGTGGTTTGTTGTTCATGTTTTGTTAAACAATAGTTTATGTTTTCTTACGTTTATTAATATTTTCTTAAATACATTCCTGAACTTTTATCTTTCTTCTGCCTACTGCTATGTCTAACATGACATTGTAATGTTGCCAAATAACAATTAATCTGGAGTTATAAATCATAATTCACTACATTTTTTCAACGTATCACTCACTGTATAAGAGAAGAACATACTCAATACCCTGAACAGGTTGATGTTTGGGGAAGAATTTTTTAAACTTTTTATTGCTTGTGTAATATTTTAGTTTAAATAAAATATTATATAAAGTACTTTGCGATTTTATTTATCCCATCTTTATTCTTTTGTGTAAATCAATTTTTATAAATATATTTATTTCTATACACTGAAAAATTAAAATTATTCATCGTTCGTTATTTCTCACTTATTCGAAATATTTTAGATGTTTACGATACTAAAAGCAATCAAACCAATAGTCATTATTTATTCAAATAAAAAAACTGTTTCAAATACCTTTCAATAGAATAAAATAGACTAAATCTTTCAATAGACTAAAAGGGAAATATCACAGTATATCACCTCGCCTCTTTCCCCGCGCCTATAAACTTTTCGACTTCAAATTTAGGCGAACAGAGTGCAGGGCATGCCCAGTCCATCTTTATTTATACGTCCATGATGATGACACTAAACCATAATGACACAATGGATAGATAGACGGGAAACGCTAGAAAATTAAAATAGTTACATTCTGCAATGTTATTAAGAAAGGGGTGGACACCGTTGACCAGTTATCAGGTTCATACGGCATTTTTCGTAACAGCAGAGGATGGCCATCGACGGTGTTCTATGCACTATAGAATATGTTTTTAATTAACTACCAAGTGATCTATAAAATCAACAATATTGACTATACATTCAAGAGTCGAAAATATTTGAAATATCTTTGACTGAGAGATTGACAAACTGCAGATATTAAGACTGCAGATAGTGATGCACCCTTACCTTAACGTCAGAAAATACAAGGTAAATCTGTGGTGTCTCCCAGAAGAAGACACTGAAAAAGTTTCTACGTGTGTTATTATTGCAAGCATTTTTTTGTTCAGAATATGCATCTTTTAAATGAGATACTTGGTCAACGCGAAAGTCAGTAAAACTTGTGTTGATATAGGTGTTCAATTTTTTCACATGCGAAAAATCATGTTATATTTTCGCTGTATTTTAACTATCCCTATATCACAATTTTACAATCATTATCTTAGTCCCACCCTTAATAACCCTTCCTACTTACATTTTACCCCCTCTCCATTAGAAATACAGACAGTTAAGATAGCAAAGAAGAAAGATACTCTTTTGATGGTCGCCCGTCGCTGAGGACAGACCATTTTCAACTCTCTTGATCTGGCCACCCCTAGAGCCAGTCTCATTCCAGACGAATTACATGCTATGATTTTTTCTGACGGATATTCTCAAGTTAAAGTTGATTTCATGTAATCGAATGAACTATCTTATCAGTAAAGTCGTCCCAGGAGCGCAACTCAACAATATTGACAATATCATTTTAAAGTCGTCTACTTTAAAATGCATAATGTATGTCTGAATTGTCAATATAAATGAGTCAGATAAAATTAAATTATTAGAAGAATTTTTTCACTATGTAACAAAAAACAAAATTTGTTTAATTTACTGTTTGTATTTTGAGAACGATTTCCGAATTGGAAATTGAAACGTCAATAAACGTATTTTTATCTTTAATTGTGGCTTATTCCCAGTTATAAATAGTAATTAGGTAATATTTCGCCAGGAAATTTAATTTCGATCAACTTTTCTGTTGATGTGTATGTACAAAAAGGGCATATAATTCACCCAAATGCACCCAGACTAAGTCACTTCTTTCTCAAAAACGCGCTCCTTTAAATGGTAGCTCTTTGCGATTTTTTTATAATTTGGGTGTTCATTGACTATATTAAACCATAAAACCCCTTTAACGTTCTAGTTCATATAAGCACTCCTTTTTGGACATAATCAATAACATATTACTGAAAGCATGTTTATTAGTGAAAACCATTCCCACTGCTTTAGATATGGAAACTTTAAATCGTTTACCGTAGGATGAATCTTTTAGTTGTTTCAGAAAATTTTGTTACGATTTCGACATCAGACAGGGGTCATTTCTCTTGATATAAACCAATAAATCGCCTGCGTAAAGAAGTACTTTTAAAGGTGTTTGTAAATTTTTAAATATATAATTTATAAAGATTAAGAATAACGCCGGGCTTATTATAGAATTTTCGCTTGACGGTTAAGAAGTCACGGTTTCTCCAATGTGTTCTTCAGAATGTGAACTTTGAACTCTTAGGTTAAAAAAGATTGTAGGAGAAGAAATATTTAAGAAATTTTTTTGTTAAATTTTAGACAATTTATCCGGATATTCCATATGTTCCGATTTTGAAAAGGCTTTTGAGAAAGTCCGACATAACGAAATGCCAACAATATTGGAAACAGCTGGATTCGACGATAAAGATCTACGAATAATTACAAATCTATGTCTATGTGGTTCCTGTCTACGAATGTGTATATATTTTTCCTATTATCAGGGCAGTGGTCAAAAAAACCATTTAAAATCTTTAACTCATATTGTTCGCATATATTTATGAGTCTTTCTCCGTTGTTGTTAACCATTGTATCCCATGTATGCGTACCACTTTACTTTGTACTTGTTTTCCTACTCGGGCATTAAGGTCTCCTCCGCGGATTAGAACTTTCGTAAACTCCAAAAATTGTGCTTAACTCTTGGGATGCAATTTTCCTCTGTGGATACGGACTATAATTTTAATGATTTCTTAGATAAGATTATCTGCATTTTCAATACGGCATTTCCTTTAATTACATTTAAGTCAAAGCATGTTAAACCCTGGACTACCAAAGGTAACCTCATATCAGCCAAGAATATGCGTTCACTACTGTACATCAACAAATTTACTACCAATGTCTTTGTTACTTAATATATCTCCAAGTACAGGGAAGCCTATCTAAAACTTATCAAAACAGCTAAAAAAATGTACTATGAGAATCATCTGGGAATCTCTAAAAATGTTGCAAGGATATTTTTGGTCCATAAAAACGATCTTTAAAATAAAATTAACAACGACTTAGAGCAAATTATACTCCCTCTAGTCACAAATGCCTTGTATGTGGAGTACCTCAGGGTTCAGTACTGGGTCCCCTAGTTTTCCTTTTTTTGATAAATGACATCTCTTATCATCAACTTAAAAATCGATGGAAAAATTTTTCTTTTTGCTAATGATAACAGTATTACCAATAGGAACTCTCATATTGCAATCGTTCATCTAATTACAACTTTCGATCTACTTAAAATAAAAACCTGGTCCGACTCTAATTTACTCTCTTTTAACGTGATAAGATAGTAGCATTATCCTTTAAAAGAGCTCTCCAACCCTTGCTTCTTACTGATAGCAAGATCAGTATCGTTGATTCTGTAAAATTTCTTAGTATTTTTATAAAAGACCTTAAATGGTCGCTTTATATCGATTTGTTATTTATAAGTAATAAACCAGCCTCAGCCTGCTATGCAATAAGATCTGTTTCGAAGGAAATCAGTTTAGAATCTTCCAAAATATCACCTTTTTCTTTGTTTGAGTCTCATCTCCGGTATGGCCTTCTTTTTTGGAGTTGTAGTACAGCTGCCCAATCTAATTAAAATTTTAAATTACACAAAGAGGAATACGGTATCTTTTTGGTCGCAGTAGAATAACGTAATTACAGAACATACTTTAAAAATTACGGGATTTTAACTATTTTTCTCTATATATTTTAGAAACTGTTTGCTTGATTTGTATTAACACCTATAATATTTTTCCAGCAAGACCTAATCATGACTACTTCACCAGAAATTCAAGCTTTGATGTGTATTTACCGATACCCACTGAGTTAGTAAAGAAATCTTTATTATATTCGGCAAAAAAGTTAGACAACCAGCTTCCTTTGGAACTTCAATCTACTTCTTTCGTTAAGTTTCATAAGTTGACAAAAGTCTATCTATTTGAAGAACATATTATATAGTGAAAGAGTTTCTTAACGAATAATTAAGAAATTACAGCACATTTAGGTACAAGCAATAAAGTATTTCTATATATATTTGGGTAACACATGCAGCAGCTTAAAGATATTCGTAAACCAGTTCGTAAGATTTTATTATGCAATCTGCAATTTAGTGAAATTTTGTAATGTGTTTTGTCATTTTGTAATGTATATTTTATTGTATATTTTAATATGTTTTATTTCGTGATGTTTACGATTTAGGTATTTTAAGTAAATTTAAATGTTATTGTTATTTTTTTGACTTTTTGTAAGCTTCATAAAATTGTACAATTTTCAGTAAAAATAAAGAATATTTCTATTTTATTCTATTCTATTTATAACTAACGAGTTGTCCTCAATTTCGGTCATTTTTGTTTACTTTTAAATAACGTTAGTTGTGTACAAAATCCTATTACCGGAATTAAGGATTTTACTACAGATATATCAGCACTTATTTAAACATTAAACACAATTCACCTCTATTTAAAAGGGAAATTTGCTAACCGAATCATCACCAAACTAAGAAAGAAAATTCTTAGTAACAGTAATTTAGACTCCAACAGTGACACGTCACAATTCAGTACCTTAATATTTCTTTTCTCCTTTTAACTAATTGAACTCAAAACTTATCAACCTATTTGTGTTTTTACCGAAAGTCATCTCTCTCAGACCATTGCCAGGTCTAGTGTATGCACAAGTGACTAACCTTAGTCAAATCAAAAATTATAATTTTAACTAGTTCAATTGTTTTAGAAATGACAGAAAAAGCAATTTTAACCTACTCATCTAGTGTAGTTACCACTTTAGTTAAAAAACTTGTAGGCATCACAGCTGATATAATAAAAATAAAAAATCAAAATAAAAAAAATAAAAACATTTATTGCCCTAATAAAATGAATACATGTCAAAAATAATATCTTAGCCTTCTTTCTTCTTCTGCTTCCCGCTCTTGCACCACCAGCATTTGATTCTTCTTCTCCTAGATTTTTCTGGGTGGTGTCCTTGTCTGCTTCTGCAAGTACTGTATCGGCAAACGTACCTACTTCCCTGCATGCCTGGCTTCTAGTCTCTGATCAGGTGGTCGATCAGTCGATGTGTGGATCTGTGTATCCTCTGGATCCTGTTCTTCTCGAGGATATCCCTGGTCTTCTTGTGGCCTGGTTAAAGAACCACCTGGTTCTATTCTCGGCCACCTCCCTCAGTGGCGTGTATCCTAATCTATTCCTGATGGTGGCGTTGGTAACTCTATCCTCCCATGATGTTCCGTCGATGATTCGGTAGCATGAGGTCTCAGTTGCTTCTAACTTTCTCCAGTTGGATTCCGCAATGGAGCTCCATACTGGTACAGCATACAGAATCACCTACCTAACATATGCTTGGTACAGTTGTATCTTCTTCGCCTTTGATAGTGGACTTGACCTAAAAATGAAACGAAGTATTAGTTTTTTAGCAGCATTTGCTTTTACCTTTGTTTTTTGTGTATGCACCCGGAAGATGAGTCTTCTGTCGAGATGGACACCTAAGTATTTGACCGTCTCTGATTCCTGAATTCCTCTTCTTTCTGTGTGTTTTTACCAGTCTTCATCTTTCCTTGGCTTCAGACGAGGTATGATCTTGGCGTGTTTTCAGTTGTTCGGAAAATGTCCTTTTTCTAGGAAGTATTTAAAGATATAGTACAGCTGTACTATAATCTTCTTCGGGAGTTCCTTGAGGGTGATGTTGTGGATTCCTTCTTGTCCTGGTGCTCTGCTTCCTTTCAGCCTCCTGATGATTTTTGCAACTTCGCTTGGGCTGGTATGGTCTTTCCTCGTCTTGCCTCCTTGTTCTTGCATCCGACATATCCTGGTGTTGTCTGTGTGTGGCTGCCATCTTCCTTGATATTGCATCTACTTTTTCTTGGGTGTCGTAGTGTGTTCCCTCGTTGTCCATGATTTGTGGCATCTTTTGTTTCCCTCTTCTTCTTGCCTTCAACATTTTTCAAAATTTTTCAAACGTTTCCATGGTTTTCTTCAGCTCTTCTGATGTTGTTGTGCCATTAGTTTTCAGTAATGATAGGAGGTCTCCGTATTCCTTGAATTCCTGTCTTCTGGTCCTTTGGAATGCTCTTCTGGCCTTGTTTCTGTCCTTAATAATGTTCTGTAGTTCTGTTGGGATCACCAGGCCTCTGTTGTTTGTCATGGATTTTGGAATGATGGCCTTCATGGCACGTTGAATTCTTCTTGTGATTTATTTTATTTTTTTTTTCTACTTCTTCTATTGATTGGAACTCTCTCTTCATTTCCATTTGGTTGAGCTGTCTTTTGTAGTTAGGCCAGTTAGCATCTTTCCATCTCCATCTTTCCACTGGTTCTATCCTTGGCAAGTCGACTCTTGATGTCATTCTTCCTATTACTGGTTTGTGATCCGAACTGCATTCGAAGTAGGCCCTGACGTCTTCCATTATTACATCTTTGGTGATGAAAAGATCCAGTGTTGAGTTGTTTTGTCGTCTTATTGGGTTGATTCTTGTTGGTTCGTCTGGAGCGAATAGCATCCTATCTCTGTCTTCACAGTATCTTAGTAGAGTTGTTCCTGGAGCTGTGTCTGTCATACATCCCCATGCTGTGTGTTTGGCGTTGAAGTCTCCTGCTACGACCACGGTTGGTGCTGAGTTGAGTAAGGCATCTAGTTCTTCTATGGCTAGATTTTCGGAATGCTTCCTGTAAATTGAAAAGATATTAGTCATACCTACTTTAATTTGAATACTTTCAAATTGTTGTGTTTCCATCAATACTTGGTTCCATTCTATGTTATTTTTGACATAAATGGCTACTCCTCTGTCGTTTGGTTCGTCTCTTCTTCCGAATCCATCGTAGTTTGTAATCCTTGGTAGTTGGGAGTCCGTCATGGATCTTGTTTCGGACAGGTATATGACATCTGGATTATGCCTTATTACTGCCTCTCGAAGTTCGCTGATTCTTAGCCGTAGTGATGCTATGTTGAACTGGAATATCTTCAGATGTTTAAGGTTCATTATAGATGTCTTCGTATTTCATAAAAATCATTGCTTTTTCAGCGAATGATTTTGCCTGGAGTAGTTCTTTCTTCATATCTTGAAGTATTGCCATCATCTTCTCAACATTGACTATTTGATTAATTTCAGCCCATGTGCTCTTAATTCCTTCTGATCTGCTTGTGGATGGTTGTTGTCCTCCTTTACTGGCTTGTGCGTATGATAGTCCGCTGGTTGTAGTCCTGAATGTTGATGGGTGTGGTGGTGGTGGTGCCATCTTCTGTTGTGGTTGGTTTCTCGCTCTTCTTGCAGCTTGCTTATCCAGATACTCGATGACCACACCTGAGTAAGTAGTGGAAAACTCAAAGTACTTTCGATGCCCTAAATTTTTATATGTACCTACCATTAGGTGCAATATCTACTTTTGACACATAAATAGTCTTATCGAACAAATACCATCTCCTCTTATTATACTCGGTGTTTTGATGGTTCTAATAGCATATGGGGGTCTGTACGTACCGATACAAAGGTAAATTACTGAAAAAATTAGTGTCTAACTTGCAGCTTAACTTACTCAATAATGGGACGACTCCAATCCGTTTTATTATTCAGGCCGACGATTCATGTGCTATTAACTTAGGCTTTTTAAAGCAGCGCTGTTGACCCATGTCTTATAAGAGGTCCTACCATATACACATAGTAGCGACAAGCATTCCATAAATATCAGAAAACTTGTTAGCCAGCAATATTCTTATGATTTTTCACCAAATGGAAACCTAAGTCAGTTACTTGATTAGAATTTAAAATTTTTTCGGTAAAGCTCAGATAAATTTTAATGTAAATAATAGATATATCAACGATACCCTAAACGACCTTAATAATATTATAATACAAAAACAAAACAGTTTATAGGCAAAACAAAACTGCCAAATATATACACACATATCCACACCATGGTGGAAATCTGAATATAATGAAGCAATTGAGGCAAGTGAAGAAGCTTCCAATAGGTATAAAAATATAAAAAATTAAAGAATAAGATAGAATCCAAACTACTTAAGTCCAAAACTAAAGTATTTTGACTGTTTCCAACAGTATCCCATAATGTCAAGTCTGAAAGAAAATAATAAGCAAATCATTACGACCCCAAGAAAAATTGTTAATATATTAGCTCAAAATAATACAAAAATACCCTTCACTTACAGCTATGAATCCGTTTTTCTTGAAAATAAAATACAATCAGAAAATTGTAGTTCACTTTCATATGAAATTTAGCGATACGATAATTCTGTGAATCTTTCCCTAGCACTTCATAAATTGAATGATTTACTTAGAGATTGGAAGAACACTAGTTCTGGACCAGCTGATATTTTATCTTTTTTTTCTAAATAAACATCCCAATTCAACCATAAGCGTAACACAGATTATTAATTTCATATGACTTTAACACCAGTACCCCATAATTTGAACTAAGGCTATTGTTCCTCAACTTCTTAAACCTTAAAGTTTCCGTATATACTCCAAGTTCTAGAGACCCATAGGTTTGACGGTTTTTTTAAGTTTAAATTTACATAAATAAACAATATGATTTTAGAGCCAATTGATTAGGCATAGATAATAACTTTAAAAGCGATAATCAGGAAGTACTAGCAATAAGACAACATTTTATAGTAGTATTTTTCCATTTGAACCACCAGTTATAAAAGGTAATGCATCCAAAAAGTGGATTTTCGAGAAATCAATAAAAACTATTTATTTGTTCTATTTAATTTTTTCTTGGAGGTTAAAGGCTGGTAAGGGGTCTTGGAGGCGACATGAAGTTGCCGATGCTTTTGTTGTAACAAAACTCTAAGAAATGCCCACTGTTTTCCAACGAATGAGTTGAAGGTTATAGGAATAAAACTCAGCTCTGCCAGCAAATCCTACTCTCACGTCCACGAAGACATACCATGTCGCGTAACCACTGGGTGCATGGCGTACAATGGGAGTGCGTTATGTAGACGAGAGAGTGTAAAAGCCGAGTCTCTGGTGCCAAAAACACTGGAACATATCGGCTAGGGGAATGAACCCACCAAAAAATTCGGTCCTCCAAGGATAGGGGTTAAGTCGTAAGGCCAGCAACCTTACACTTGTAAAAATTCTACAGTACTAAAAAACCCAATGAGCCTCGGTTACCGGACGGAAATTACAGTAGACAAAAACAGCCACGAAAATGAACCATGAATTACAGAATCTGGAATATACAGGGAATCCGGAACAAGCAACAAGAAATTATGCAGGAATTCGTAAATCGAAAATTAGATTTAGTTATTCTCTCTGAGACCAAGAAAAAAGAAAATGGAAGCGAAAAATTAAAAGACTATTGTACATTTCTTCTCAGGAGTGAGAAAGGATTAAAGAGCAAGAGCAGGGATATCAATATTTGTACACAAGAAATTCGAAAAATATATTAAATCTTGGAAATGATACAACCAACGTTTTATTAAAGTAACGATTTGACTAAGTGGAATACAAATAACAATTCTGGGTGTATATGCCGTAAATGATTACTACTCAGTTCAAGAAAAGAAAGCTTTTGAAGAAGACTTTAGAAAATCCTGAACGAAATTCTTAACAGCCATGAGATTATATGCGAAGAAGACCTTAATGCCAGATTAGGAAAACAAGTACAAAGTAAAGTGGTACGCATACATGGAGAAGAAACTGTTAACAACAACGAAGAAAGACTTATAAATATATGCCAACAATATGAGTTAAAGATATTGACTGGTTTTTTAGCCCACAAGAACATACATAAATACACCTGGTATCAGCATACAAGAGGTCTAAAATAGATAAGATTATTTTTTAACAAGACAACAAACCAAGTTAAGAGTACAGGACTTGAAGGTAAATAGAAGAGCAGAGTGCGGCTCGGACCACTGCCTGGTAATAGAAAAAATATATACACCATTCGTAGACAAGAACCACACAGACATCAACAAAGAACGTGTTTTCAGACTGCGCGGGTTGTCTTCATGTTTCGTTCTCTAATGAACTCGTCCGGGGATATTCAGCGACGAAGAGGGGGTGGTTTTAGTTGGTAGGCGACCTGACAGGGGCACACGATGGGGGCCCGGATTTTGTGTGAACTCTGTGCCGTTCTTGTGTGATCCTTGCCTTCTGGTTGAATCCAACAGAATTAGGGACACCTTTCCTAATAGGTAGCATCACTTGGAAACAGTATGTTGGGGTAGTAAAGGGCAATGCAGTGAAGAGATTCAATATTATCAAGGCACCATCAAAGTGCACATGAAGTGCAGACGAAACCATCTTACTTAATATATATGGAGCTCTAATCCGCTCAAAACTGGACTAAGGTAGCTTCATATAAATATCTGCATCAAAATCTGACTTAAAGCTACTGAATTATGTGCATAACACTTTTATTCGTCTTTGCTTAGGGGTTTTCAAATCTAGTCCCATAGACAGCCTTTACTGCGAGGCTAATAAACCACCTCTCTGAATATGACGAGAGTATCTTCTTCAATCTTACTTTGCTTTCGTATCCGCAAATCCATCCAATCCAGTCTATCATTTAATTACTTCAAAATTGCCTCCAGAGACCCCGCAAAGGATCCAATCCGACATTTAATCACTTTTCTATTAGAATACAGGTAACATGAAACCTTAAGCCTTCTCATAAGGCAACACTTCGAAGAGATCATAAGCAAGAACCAATTCCAAACCAACCAGACCAAACAGCCCAGCAAGCTTCTTGTGTAAACAATCAATCCTTAAAACCCCAACATATTTAAATCCGTAATGACATAAAGTAAATTTTCAAGCACCAGTATTATACAGTATTATACCTTGCAAACCCGCTGGAACACAATCAAGAGTGTATCACATGATATCCGGCAGACCGTTGAAAAAATTGAACTTCCAACAATCTCTAGAAAAGAAAAAATCAACTGAAGATTAAGAATAGAACATTCCCGATTCACACATGAATACTTAATGAAGTCCGAGCCAAAGCCCAATTGCCAAATCTTCTTCTTCAAGTGCCTCCTCCGCTACGGAGTTTGGCAGTAATCATTGCTATTCGTATCTTTGAAGCTGTTGCTTTAAATAATTGGTTAAATGTGCACTAGAACCAATCTCTTAAATTGCGCAGCCAAGATATACGTCGTCTCCCCACGCTTTGTTTGCCCTGAATCTTTCCTTCAATAATTATCTGGAGCAATCGGTACTTTTTCCCTCTCATCATATGACCAAGATATTCCAGCTTTCTCCTCTTGATGGTGATCAACAGCTCCCGTTCTTTGTTTATTTTTCGAAGAACTACACTATTTGTTATTTTGTCTGTCCAAGGTATTTTTCAAAATCTGCCAAATCTGCTCAAGTGTATTAACTGTGAAACACACCCATCGAGTGTCCCCGCTACGCAAAACACAGAGTGCAACATAAATTTAAGTCAAATATCAAATACATTTTAAACTCACCCGACCAAGTCTTTAACCTAATTGTTTTCTTGAAAGACATTCAGTTGTTCAACAGAATATGGCCCCTTGTTTCCATGTACTTTACTTTTAACTTATGACCTAGTGATAAAACTGTTGTATTATGTAGTCATAGGTTCTAAGCTTATAGATTAATTTATAGTTTGTGTCAATAGTCATTGCAGCCGAGACACATTAATTTAAATTAAAAGAAAATACATAAAATGAGGAATCTATTTTTATTTAAAAGTTTTTAAGTTAAATGTTAATGTTTTCGTTTATCCATGTTACAAAATCTGATACTTTGGTGTAAGCTCCAGGTGCATTGGGTTTTCCACAGCTGTCTCCCCAGGATACGACACCAATTAATGTGCCGTTTAACTCCAATGGTCCCCCCGAATCACCCTGTAACAAATAAAGATACTTCGTCATACATAATTATAGAAGTCGTTAAGGCAAATAAAATAATTATGCAAAATGACAATAAAATGACCATGTTTAGATATATGATATAATGTAATCTTAGAATATGCTACTGACAAACAAAAAAAATATATATCTAAAATAAAATGATTTACTATTTTTGATGGGAACTAACCAAAATTTCAGTTGACGATATGTTTATTTAGAGATCTTAAACTTCGCATGTGAATGTAAATCGCACAGTTCTAAAAGGTGCTAAGTACTCTGCTAATTAAAAATTCTACGTGACAAATAGAAAATACATTCAGTTAAAACAATAACTGAATTTATTCGTGGAGGATAAATTCAAAAAAGATCCTCAGATATTTTTAATAACTTAATGAGATCACAAAAAATCATTCCATAAGTAGATAAGTTTTATCAAAACAATAATATAAGAATAAATATTTGTAAAGCCTTATATTATACAGATGGAAGCAAACTAAGAATTATTTAAAATATATCAATATCTATTAACATTTCTTCTATAAACATAATTACTTACGCTATATTTTATTTCTTACTGAGTAACAAACTTTTTTCATCTTTTGGGTAAGGATTTCGAACTCCCTATGGTTGCATTTACGTGATTTCAAACTTATTTGATACTTTCCAATATATACAGGGTGGCCCAAAAGTCTGGAAACGGTCAATTATCTCGTAATTTACTAGTCTAATTGTACACAATTTAAGGTACATCTATTTTGAGACGCGGATATTTCATATTTGATATTTGAAATTTGCAATTTGCCGTTTCTCTTATATTATTAGTAACTCTGGTTTTTCAAGTTCATCATCATTCAGTCATATTGAAATCTTCTATTCAATAGGAGTACAGCCGTATATAACATTTATGATTTTATGTAGTCTTGAAGGTCTTAAATACAAAAGACAGTGCAAAATATGTATATTTTATTAAATTTAAATATTTCAATTTAGAATGCAGTAATTTTGACAGTTTTTCACCATTTACATTATTTATTAAAACTGACAGTAGTTGTGTTTAGAAAAGTTCTGCAAGATAAATTGCTTCTCTAAAATGGCTCTTAGCAAACAAGAACGAATTATTATTCTAATCATGAGAGAGTACGGTGACAGAAAAATATTTTTTGTGAAGTAGCTAACTTGTTCAATGAAACCTTTTCAAACTGTTCTCCTATTCAAAAGGGCGACGGTACAAAAAACTGTAAAGCGATTAGAGGAATCTGGAGAAATAAAAGATAGATACCGATCAGGTAGACCGAAAAGAGTTATGAATCAAAACAAAACTTTAGATATAATGCAAAGTTTTGGTGAAGATCTACATACATCCGCAAGCAGAGTTGCACAAGTACATGATGTATGTTTCTTGCGATGAAATAACCTTTACACTGTGTGGAAGTGTAAATCGATACAATTTAAGGTACTGGAGTGTCGTAAATCCACACTGGATGCGTGAAAACCATACTCAAAGACCAAAAAAATTAAATGTATGATTAGGTATATTGGGTACTCAGTTAATTGTACCTTGTTACCTTTTTATTGAAGGAACCTTAACGTCATATAGTTACGAAAAGTTACTTAGAAATGAACTTGTACCTACACTGAGAACCTTGTGTGGGACCAATTTTAATCAGATCTGGTATCAGCAAGATGGGGTTCCAGCTCATTTTAGTGTAAATGTTCGGCGTTATTTAGATGAGATATCTCATCCTAAAGAATATTTTTATTGGGGATACTGTAGCAGTTACAAACTGGTTCCTCTAAAAATTTCCTTTGTTACGCTCATGACTTGTCATCGTTCAGAGGGCACTACTTGCCACTTGATATCGTTTTTGGTGTCTAAAAACCGAGCGGAGGTAGTTGGTCAGATAACTCGAACAAAGAGACAAGTAGAAAAGAAGAAGAAGAAGAGACAAGAATCTGGGCATAGTAAAAAGTAGTATATATTACTAGCAAATTAACATAAGGAAATAACGTTGAAAAGCTCCAAATATCAAATATATTACAGTTTTCTCTTCGTAATCTCCGTGTGTTTTTTTCCAGGTAAGAGGCAATAAAGTATTTATCGTTATTAAATATATTCCCATATATACACCCATCAACATAGCAGCTGACTTGGCTTCCTTAACCAACAGCTTTCCCTAGTCCTTGGATATTGTCGCGCCCAGTAGGGGGTTTAAACCCTTAGAGGACTTGTAGTATTAGGATTGAACCCTAAGAGGACTTGTTTTGTTGGAACCGTCTGTTGGAAAATTCTAATGCTTAATTTGCCGTTGATTTGCTCTGTTATTACGTTGATTTTACGATTTTGTAATTAGATGTCGCTAGCGCGTCCGTATTGAAGCCATGTTATTATTGCTTCTTAAAAGGCAGAAAATATTGATTTTTTACGTTGAGAACTCCTATGAATAGCTGTTCTGATGAGACCTATTAGGTCGAAATACGTATCAACAGATACATAGGATTTGTTTGCGTGAAATCAAATATTTGCTGCCTTTTTTCATTTTATTTGGATTTACTCTGTGTGAGTACTAGAAGCACAATTCACTAAGGATTTCTGCTTAGTTGTAAAAGGCATGTCGTGGAATGCAAATTTTAGATTCCCCATGTCCCTTTTAACATCTTTTATCAACGTCTGTTTGCCTTGCAATTTTTAGTAGGCTCAGATTATAAGCAGAAATCTGAATTGTGTTTCGAAACTATTTTACGGATTTTGTTATACACTTTTATTAATAAATATCGATTAATAAATAATATATTTATTATAAGTATTTTGACTTTTTATTTCAGTCTCTACTGACCAGTATATTAGATAGCAAGAAAAGGTAAATAAGGAGTTTTTTTAAGTAATTTAGGGTCGTGTATCAATTGTAATCTATTTTTTATTCTTCACTACTTTGAAATTCTCAAGCTATTCTTGAGTGGCGCCCACATTCCGTTTTCTTAGGCAACTCTATATTTCTGTGTATAGTACCTTTTTGTAACCTTATATTTCCATTTGTCCTCCCTTATTTCATTAAATTTTGGTGTTTAAACGTCTCATTTTCTCCCTTATTTATATAATTTTATCATGCCGTATATTTGTCGTTTTAAACCTTCACTTGAGATTTTGTGTCTCTTTGGCCAATTAAATTTGTTTCTCTAAGCTTAGCCATTTTTTATTAGTATTTCCTAGCACTTCTCGTCCAGTTCTTTTGTAATTTGTAAGTTCCTACACTTCCTAAAACCCAATACTCCCAGAGTACTGCGTTTCAATACTTGAAAAATTCAGTTTACAAAACGAATCCAGCAAGTCTTGCACAGCTAATGCAACGAATTACCGATGAATCTCGGATCATTTCTAGACAATCATTAAGAAATGTGATAGACGCATTCTACCATCGATTAGGGTACTGTCAACTCACAAATGGAGTACATTTTGAACACATGATAAAGTAACCAATATGTTAAAAAATGTTGTAGTCTATAAATTGTTACGTTTTAATGTAGTTGAAAATAGTTGGCATTAAAAAATTTATTGAGACAATTAGGTGTTGCCAGACTTTTTATGTATTTAAGACCTTCCAGAATACATAAAATCATAAGTGTAATATGTTAATTTAAATATACAATTTTATATTTATAATTAATAATTCAAAAAACCGAAATTACTAATTATCTAAGAATTACGACTAATCTATCAACATTGCAAATATCAAATATGGAATCTCCGCATCCCAAATAGGTGTACAATTATAACTAGCTAATTTACGAGATAATTGGCCTTTTTTAGACTTCTGGGCCACTGTGTATATATTCTAAACGCCAAACAGCCAATAGAAAATCTACTTTCTATCGCAAGCATTAGAGGTAACGTAATTTTTTATATTTTCTAAATAGTGTTAGAAGAAAATTGACCCGATACAAATAAGGAAAATAATCTTAATATATATAGGTTTTATTAAATTAATTTATTACCTGACATGTGTCTAGTCCTCCATTGAGATTTCCTGCACATATCATTCTCTCTGTAACTTTGCTCACATGTGAAATAAGTTCTTTACATGTTTGCCAGTCAATTATATTGATGTTGACTTCCAACAAATCATCCGATAGTTTCCGTATCTAAAAATAAGAAATTTTTTTTTGTGTGTTTTGGCTTGGACAATTGTCATTCAGCCAGTCTCAATCAAGATAAGTTTATTAATGTAGTGTGTGTGTTTGTGTGTGTAGAGTAATTGTCTTGATACTTAGCAAAGTCGACGTCATTGTCTTTGCTAAGAGACGCTAATTGTATCCGAACGTCTGCGGTCCCTCCGGTGAGTACCGATCACACAAGGATAGAAATTATTTTCATTTATTAATTTTTTTAATAAACGAAAATTTCCATCCAGGTGAGATTCGAACTCACGACCTTTAGGTTTAAAGGTAGGCGCTCTTACCACTGAGCCACAGAGGGGGTTCAAAAATAAGAAATAAATGCAATATATTGATTTCAAATTTTTTATCGTAACTATTTCAAATGATCTATAATAAATACTATATTTAAAAAAAGTAAACGGTAATATCATTTGAAAATACGTTGTATTAATTTTTTTTGTTTTTTACTTTGATAATTATATATATATATATATATATATATATAATATATATATATATATATATATATATATGGTACATCTAGTTCAATACTGCCACAACTCCAAAAATTCCAATTTTGAGTTAAGGCTTTAAAAAGGTTGCATATATGATACCCCATTTAATGCAATACAACCTTAACTGAAATATTGTCTTGGATAAGTATAAAGTAAGATATTTCGGTATTACACTGTAAGGTTTTAAAATGCAATATGGCCATAACTAGGAGATGTGGCGATAATACACTCCGCCACAATACAACCGATGTAATTCAATACGGCCACAACTGCAAAAATTGTTAGATTAGTGGTACAATTTTATCAGTTCTCAATTATTTATGCACGAGGTATCCACGTTTTTAGTGTACAACTATTTGATTTGAAGTCTGAAAACAGTGTATAGTGATATTATTATTAACTTTATTATCAAACACGATGTCAAGGGCAAGAAAAATGCTTGGACTAGCTTTGCAAAGCTATCTTAAAGATGATGAGAATCTGAGAGACAATTCAGAGGTTTCTGAGGTTATGAATGACATATCCTTTGTGTTGACGGAGGTTTGTATTTCAACAAAAATCACAGTGAGGTTTTACTTAATGTATGTAATTTTTTAGCTTACTCCGGTTGCGTTACCCGTGGAATCAAATCATACCGCAAATACATTTAAACATCAAGAAAATCTACATACAGACCCTCGCCAAGATGATTACATAGAGCAGGTATATTTTTATGAAACGAGAAACGGTTACTGGATCGGTGAAAAATAAAATAAGAGAACACATAAATTTCCTTCCAAAGGGTAGAATCACATTATCTTAGAGCACAAACTACAAAGGAATACATAGATGGTTCACTTACGTTAGCTCAAATGTATCGCTACTACAAACTACAGGAAGAGAATAAAGGAAGGCCTGTGGCTAAAAAATGCACCTACGAGCATATTTTCAAAACTGAGTTTAACATAACTTTCTTTCAGTCAAAAAAAGATCAGTGCACAATTTGTGATTCATATAGAAATTCTTCTGCTGAACAGCAAGCTAATCTTCATCAAACTTATAATAAACATATCCATAATAAAATTAGAAGCAGAGAAGAAAAAGCCGAAGATATAGCAAGAGCAACAGATGATTCTCAAGTATTGGTAGCTTGTTTTGATTTGCAGGCGATTCTTCCTACACCTTGTGGAGATGTTTCAAGCTTCTACTATAAATGCCGCCTGAACTGCTTCAACTTTACAATTTTTCAGATATTGCAAAAGACTGGTTACTGTTACTTTTGGCACGAGGCTATTGCTAACCGCGGCTCAAACGAAATAGCTACGTGTCTGTTTGATTATCTTTCAAATCATTATAATGATAAAGAAGTTATATTTTATAGCGACAATTGTGTTGGGCAAAATAAAAATAAATTTATAGTTACCACGTATCTCTATGCAATTGGAAAAATTAATGTTAAATCAATCACACATAAATTTTTAACATGTGGACATACCAAAATGAAGGGGACGCCATGCACGCAACTATTGAGAGGCAAAAGAAGAAAATACTTAAAACAGGTCCCATTTATGTTCCTGCACAATGGCCTGTCATCATAAGATCTGCAAAAAAAGAGGGAATACTTACAATGTAAAAGAAATGTCAACAGAAGACTTTTATGACTTTAAAGATTTCAATTCAAAAATTGGAGGAAATTTTACAAAGAATACAAAAGATGAAAGGGTAGTCTGGAATGATATCCAAGTTATTAAAGTTGTCAAAAGCAATCCTGGATCTTTCTTCTATAAAACAGATTATAATGCCAATGAGTTCGAAGAGGTCCATTTTAAAGCATCGACAAGGGGGCGTTCAGCAACTGTGGAAGCAGTAATCGATTTAAAAAAGCGTACATAAAGCCTCCATCGATATCCGCAAAAACCAAGCAACACCTTTTGGAACTGTGCAATAAAAACTTAA
Source organism: Diabrotica balteata (assembly GCA_918026665.1). NCBI lineage: Eukaryota > Metazoa > Arthropoda > Insecta > Coleoptera > Chrysomelidae > Diabrotica > Diabrotica balteata. The sequence continues at coordinate 164,129,548 of OU898276.1, read as the reverse complement.
TATTACCTGTTCATCACGATTTTTATAAGGACTTGGTTAATAGTAATTTAAAAAAATGTTCATACAACGTAATAATAATATTAAAAATATTTTTTGTAAGAACTAGTTGATTTTTTTTATTATGTTGCCGCCGTATCTCCTATTTATCGTTTTATAAATGACTTTCTTCACAATGCAATATCGCCATAACTATCAAAATACAATTAACGTTTTATTTTTAATAAATTGTAATAAGATCCAGCGAATAACTGTATAATTTGCTAACTAAATTGTAATTTTGAAGCCAGTCATTCTAAAAATAAATTATTTACAAGGCATAACTCGTTTGCTACAGAACGTTTTGCTCATTTCTCGAAATTATTGTATTTTGGACTTGTGGCACTATTGAACTAGGTGTGCGATATATATATATATATATATATATATAATATATTATATATATATATAATATATATATATATATTATATATATATATATATATATATATATATATATATATATTATATATATATTGTTATGGATCAGTTTATCGATCACAAATAGAATAAAGAGTTTTTTATTATTTTAATATAATGCGGGCAAATAAGTTAAAATACAACCCTGTACTTATTTGTAATAGTCAGAATAAGAGAAAACATTGTTCCGTGACGGGACCCTAACGAGTTTTTTCGTGAAAAACTGAGAGTGAAAGGACAATGGAACCCGTATAATTATAGATTTAGGAATAAACTTGTAATTTTATTTTGCGGTGGGCATTTTTCGAAAGTAAATAAGAATTGGATTTAGATAAGAGATAACAAGAATTTGGAAACTTATTTCTGTTGAAAAAGGCAAAATTGTTAATGGTTTCTGAAAAGTAATTTGAGTGAAATTAGTTTATTTGTTTTAAATATCATGTTGGAAATTTTCTAAATCGAAAATAAGTGGGAAAGATGAATGCTTATGATTGGTTAAAAAAGAATGGTGAGAATGAGAGAGTTGCGAAGGTTGTCTGGGAGAGATTGAAAATTTATTATGTTACCGGCAGACCAGAGGAGAAGACGTGTTTTCGTGTAGTCAATCTGAGTACCAGTGTTTTCGTTTGTTAGTGAAAAAGGTGAAAGTTGAGAGCAGATCAAAATCGAGAAGATTAATACCTCTTTTGAATCTGCATAGTCCACGAATTGAGAAAGAAAGGAGAATTTGTGAATAAAGAGTACCGGTCAAAAGAGGCTTGGGCTTGTGTTTTCGGAGGAGTAGTTGGCTGGTATGCGGTTTGGATCGATGCTGAGAACGGGAAAGATTTGATGGTAGCCGGACATAATCAATCAAGGAAGGAACTATGGTTTGATCGAGAGGAGACATCATTGGTGTAAAAATAAAGGTCAGTCAAATAATTTGAATGAAAGAAAATTTTAAGATTTCTAAAGATAAAATCAAATATAAGCATACGAACTAAGATTCCAAGTTGCAGAGTTATTTTTTTTTGTGAATAAATTATATTTTTATATGGTCATTTTTTTTAGTAGATATTATTATAAAACAGATCAATAGATAGTTTGTAATTAAAATTAAATTTAGAGTATAGGAATTTGTTGGGAAAGATAATTGCCCACAAAAGTTATCTATTAATATTCATCGTATTGCTTATTGAAAATAAATAATAATTTGTGTGCGTATTTATGTTATTTTAATGTTAGTTCCGTTTCCTGTTCTATCCCAATTATGAGCAACTAGGAGATACTGAACCCACTAGAAGAGATATATAAAGTAAACTGATTAAAGTAATAATTAAAAAAAAGGCACCCTGAGAAGTTTTAATAGTAATTGAATTGTACGACTCTGCATAAATTAGTGAATTAATTAATTAAATTAAGTGTTAATTAATAATAAAACATCATAAAGCAGATCACAACAATATTATATATATATATATATATATATATATATATATATATATATATATATAATATAAATAATATATATATATATATATATATATATATATATATATATATATATATATATGTATATATAATATAAAATTCTTGTTTCTTAGGTTTTAGGTTCAATAAAGATATGTTATATCTGGAACTAGATTTTGTTTTCCATTGCAATCAATCAATGTTTAGGCAGGAAAACCCTTGCTTTTGTCAAGATTCAAAACGTAAAACGTGACACAGACATTAACGAACTGACATATAAAAGTTGATATCTGATATCAACTTTTATATGTCAGTTCGTTAATGTCTGTGTCACGTTTTACGTTTTGAATCTTGACAAAGGCGAGGGTTTCCTGCTGAAACGTTGATTGATTGCAATGGAAAATAAAATCTAGTTCCACATATAGCATATCTTTATTGAACCTAAACCCAAGAAACAAGAATTTTATATTAAATATAATACGGTTCAAGAAACTCCAAAACTACAATATATATATATATATATATATATATATATATATATAGATATAGATATATACATATATATATATATATATATATATATATAATATATATATATATATATATATATATCTAATCTATATCTAATATATTGTAATATACACTAATATATTTAGGTACCTTTGGATCTGTAAATCCCCAACCCGCAGTAGTAACTGGTGTTCCATTTGGTACGTGAATGTCGTGTTTTGGTAGATGTATGGGTTGAATCTTAGACGAAAATACAACTTTGTGTGCCAACTAAAATTAATAATTTTTTAATAATTTTTATAATAAAATAATATTATCTTTATATATGGATTATCTTTAGTACCGTAAAACCATACGTAAAAACGTAACCAAATTCGAAGAGAACTTATCGTCAGTAAGAAAAAAAAAGGAATATTATTACAAATTAAAAGGTCAATCAATCAATCTACATAAAATTGTATTATTTTCAATCTTTCTATTATGTAACAATATAACATTTGGACTTTATATCTGTATAAAGTGGCATTACTGGCATTAATATCCTACAAAGAGGCTGCCCTTTAATAGAAACTGAAAATAAAGTAAGCAGCACATTGGGACGCAGGTGAAACAGGTGACGCAGTGCAGGGCAGGCTACACAGGTCAGAAAATATACGTGTCACGCAGTGTGAGCGCATATTTGGAAGCAGTCTTCTCGAAAATTTTGAAAGAGAATTTTATAATTTAAATAATGGCGTTATTTCTGGACAGTTGCGAATCAGAGTCAGACACAGAATTTGAAGAAACAGTTTTATTATTCAACATGTCAAAGAAAAAAAAATTATTTTGGAAAAGCAACTATATGAAAAAGAGAAATACTCATGGGGAATTTGCACTATTATCAGTTTGCAATTTTTTCGGGTTAAGCAGAAAACAAGTTGATAAAGTACATAATATAATAGAAAACAGTATTTCTTCAGATGGTTGTAATGCCTAAAAACCAATAGGAACCAAAGAAAAACTAGCTGTTTTTTTAAGGTATTATTTTTATTAATTTTGTTTTATAAAAAATTACAAAAATATCATTTTAAACAATCATAATTCTATACTCTATAATTTTACGAATTTATTACACAAAATTACGAATATTACCGGTATCAACGGTTTGAGGTGATGTCTCAGCAGACAACCTGGGGGTGAGTGTAATAGATGAATAATTACTGGTGCTTCTAAAGTTGTAATCATTTGAGCATAAAAAAACAGTTGTTGGGAATAGTTGAGAGCTAGAGGATTATTACAATGTTAATTCTCAGTATGCTGGCTACTGTGACTGGAATTTGGTGATGGAAGAGGTGTTGACGAGTAATGGGGCTGCTGAATATGGGTATTAACATATGCACTTGTAAAAACCCTTTGTTCACTATGAGTGTAGTTTTCTTGACTGGGTTCATGAATTTTTAGATATCCAGCTTCAAACTGCAATATAGCTTGGAACACATCGTGCATAATTTCTTGAACGATGTTGAAATTTAGGAGGCATTTTTTTGGTTAGTTTGTACATCGACACATAAAATGAGAGATCATCATCCAAAGGCTTCTGTGCTGCCCTTTCAACTGCTCTTTCTTCGGCCCTTTTTTCACGTTGCATAATTGACTGCTTTATCACTTCCTGTATATCATCATTTTTAGGTTCCTTATTTTTAGCTACTTTGGTTATGATTGATTGGTCTTTAGTTGCCTTACGTTTGATATTTTCTTTTTCGTTATTTTTTTGTATAACAATATCAGACGTAGACGGCTCATTACAATGTCATTTTTAACACTCTCGATTTCTTCGGTATCATGTCGAATGTCGCTGGTCACCTCGTCAAAAATTTCACTCTTTGGATCAACTGTGGAGTCTTCCTGTTGTGAGTCTTCATCTTCACTATCTTTTTGTAAATTAGTTATATAATTTAAATAATTGGGATAGTTGATATCGTAAAGAATTCTCTGGCTTCTCACCAATTCGGTTAATTGTTCATTCATTTCGAATGTAACCACACAAAATTTTACTAAAAACAAACAAACTGCTCTGCACGTGGCACAGGAATCTGTGTCCGGACGACTGCGCTGGCAGGTTTTCCTAAACACAGTTCTGTGCTGCCCTGCCCTGCGTTCCAATTCACGCGGTGTAATGTAATTGTACGGAAAACAGAAACCTGTGCTGTCCTACCGTGCGTTGCCTGCGTCACCTGCGTCTGAATGTGCGGCGCGCCTAAGAGCTGTATTCCTTACATCAATCTACGACAGCCTGAAAATAAGAAGTAATCTTACAAGCTCCTAAGGAGCTCTGAGAGCTCTAACAAGCTCCTAAGATTAATTTCTTGCCAGATAATGGTATGCTCATTACAAATCAGCTGAGTAAGATAATTATCCAAGTTCCTCTCAGCAAAAATATAAGCAAACCAAACAGATTACTAACGGACTTTCAAAGAGTCCATTACTGGCTCTTCTACTATTCATTCTTTATATATCCGATCATCCAAATACGTAGTAAAAATGTTGCTATACGGATGACATAGCGCTCTCCACCAGAGACAGCACAGGAGGTCTTAGGAATCAAACAAAATAAAACTAGTAACATACAAGTAAATACACAAGAATATCAGAATAAAGATCCAACAAGCCAAAGAAACCTGGCTAAGTGAAAGATGCCAAGAAATTGAAGAGTTGGAACAAAGACATGATACTTTCAATCTATATAAAAAAGTAAAAGAAGCCGCTGGAATATTTAAACAAACTCCTACGTCTTTCATCGAAGATAAAAATGGGAACCCGCTACTGAACATAGAAGATCAAATAGGTAGATGGAGAGAATACGTGGAAGAGATGTTTCAAGACCGAGGGAGGACAAACATTTATATGCAGGAGGCATCGACTGGACCTTATATCACAATGCAAGAAATTATCAAAGCGGCAAATCAGTTAAAGAACGGAAGAGCTGTTGGGGAAGATAATATCCAATTGAAATAATAAAGATATTACTAGACGAACACATCGAAGTAATGGAAGATATATTTAACAGAATATACGATACAGGCATAATACCAAATGATTGGCTGACATCGATGTTTATACCACTACCAAAGAAGAGAAACTCCAAGAAATGTGAAGACCATAGGATTATTAGCCTGATGAATCATATGTTGAAGCTTTTGCTACGAGTATTACACAATACAGTTTGGTTTTAAGAATGGGTTCGGAACAAGAGAAGCACTTTTTTCAATACGCGTGCTAGTTGAAAGATGTAGAGATGTCGATTCTGATGTATACTTGTGTTTTATAGACTTTCAGAAGGCGTTTGACCTAGTGAAACATGATAAACTAATAGATATTTTAAGGTTATGTAATATCGACGATAAAGACTTAAGGATCATTTCAAACCTCTACCAAGAACAAAAGGCTAAAATCAGAATAAAAAGCGAAACATCTGGAAAAATCAATATCGAGAAGGGAGTAAGACAGGGATGTGTCCTATCACCTTTGCTGTTCAATGTTTACTCTGAGAAGATATTTCAAAAAGCTTTGGAAGGCACCTCGGATGGTATAATTATAAACGGGCAATGTATAAATAACCTGCGATATGCTGATGACACTGTCATACTGGCAGATAATGCTGAAGCCCTGCAACGCTAAATAGACCGAGTAATGACAGCCTGTAGAGAATTTGGAATGAAATTGAATACAAAGAAGACAAAAACGATGGTCATCAGCAAGCACCAAAACAGAAGGGTGAAGGTCAATCTCCACGGAACAGATCTGAAAAGAGTAACAAGAACAACGTACCTTGGAAGTAATCTTGATAAAACTTGGGACCACTCACTAGAGATAAGAATACGCCTGGAAAAGGCACGTACAATGTTTTACAAAATGCAAAAAGTTTTATGCAACCGCCAGCTGGGCATCTCATTGAGAACTAGAATACTTAAGTGCTATGTTTTCTTCACCTTGCTCTATGGTGTTGAAGCCCGGACAATGACAGAAGCAACACAAAAAAGAATTCAAGCATTCGAACTCTGGTATTACCGTAAAATGCTCAGAATATCCTACATGAGCCATACGACAAATGCGGAAGTCTTGCGGAGGATGAATAAGGAAAGAGAGCTTATGCTTATAATAAAAGAACGGAAAACACAATATTTTGGTCACATCATAAGAAATCAAAAGTATGAACTGCTCTAACTTATAATCGAAGGCAAAGTCAATAGCAAAAGAGGATCAGGAAGAAGACGCAACTCTTGGCTTAAAAACCTACGGCAATGGACGAACATGACCTCCATAGAACTATTCAGGGCTGCTACAAATAAGATTAAATGGGCAAATGTAATTGCCAACGTCCTTAAGGATAAGGCACCGTAAGAAGAAGAAAGGTCGTTCCGTCAAGTCATATAAAATTGTTGATGGATATATTTAATAAATATGTCTAATCGAACAATAAAATATTCCAGAAGATTGGAGCTTGACGTGTATAAGCCATCCATAAAAAAGAAGAAAAGAAATTCAAAAGTTACAGTGGAATAAACGATAAAAGTTCATAAAGGAGGTACTGTCAATTGATGAAAGAACGATTTAGAAATCAATATAAAAAAATAGAAGATAAAGGTGGATTCCGTACTGCTAGATCTTGTGTTATAACAATATATTTGTACTTCAACACATTATAGATATTTTTCGCTTGTCCGTATTTCTGCCCGTGGTTGTCTTCATACCATTAATCTAGTTTTGAGGCTGTACATTATTTCTTTGAGCAGTATTCGTTTTTACGATTGGTAGGTTGCTAAATCTTGCCGCGCTACACATTTTATCCGGGCTTCAGACCGGCTGAGCCGCGCTACATCCACCCCGCAATTACTCTAGTCAGTGTTTATATTATCTAGCGCTATGGAAAGCTCGAAACTTTATTGGAAGACCAAATGAGCAAACAGAGCCGCAGATTGCCTGAATGAAACAATATGGAGAAATAAAAATAACGAGAAAGAAATAAAAGGCAGAATTTACAAAACCGTAATTTGATTAATAATGACATACGCACCATTATACACAGAGGACAAAAGAATCTTAGGAACAGCAGAGATGAAAACACATAAAAAGCAGAGGAAGAAGAAGTACACTTTATAGAGAAAAAAAGAGCAAGAAATGCACCGACTCATTCATTATTTTATGAAATTTATATTTAGAAAGAATTAAACAATTGGAAGAGAAAATGCACAGGGATGGGAATTGAACTTGGGAATAAGTACATAATAAAATATCTGACAAACGATGAGAAAGACATGAATTTTAATATTATTCGACAGCTAACCTAAGAATGCGAAAATTGGGGATTCACCTTAACATGAACAAAACGGTATATCTAAGAGCAAAGGATAAAAAAAAACACGCACAACTCTCGATTAGACATATAAAAGAATGCAAAGAACTTAAATACCTAGAGTCAGTAATAGCTAATATAATATAATAAAGAAACATCAAAACGAGACATTTAGCAGAAAATAAAACATGACCGAAAAGTGGTAAAAACATTAAGCTCATTACTTTGGTCCTATACAATTAGTTTACAAACAAAAATGACAATCTAGAAGTCGGTAGTAGAACCAATTTTGACGTACAGATCTAAATGTTGTCAAATGACGATGAAAAAGAAGGAAAAAAGTAGTAAAAATGGACTAAATAAGAAAAGTGTGTAGGTTGATCACTTCTCAAATGAACAAATACAATACAAATAGAATGGAGAGAAGAAATCAGAGAGATAAAGGATGAGCACAAAGAGTATGAAGAAAATTCGGGAAAAAAAAATAAAAACTACATAATACAACGTCAAAAATGGTGAAGGCAATGATAAGTTATTTTGTATAATTTTTAGGACTACACACCTTAACAATTGCTATATCATTATCATAACCACTTTTTATGTCGAAGTTCTCATGCTTTTTATACTTTTTAATGTCAATGAAAGTTTTGGCATGTCTCCAATTAGAAACACCAACTAAGACATACCTGAAAAAAATATAACCGCATTTAAAATAAAATACAAAAAATTGTCTTAATATAAAAAAAAATATTCAAAAATATAATAAAAATGTATGTATCTTGGCTAGACTAACTATATTTATTCGTACAATAGAATTTCTATTTATACTTGAGTTTTTTTAATTTCTTTATACACAAAATGTTTATACACATGAACAAAAAAATCGAATATTAATTTTCCATTTTTTGTGGTCACTATTATCTATCCATATAAAAGACTATGATGACAAGTCACCGTTTGTTCAGAAAGGTAACTACGCCACCTAGGAAAGAAATTTGAACTAACAACATTTAGAATTTATGACATTAATCATTTTTGTCCTTGAAACGATACGATTAATTTATTGCTAATTAATTCTACTAATTGATGATTTAAATATTGTTAATCAGACATTTTACTACTTCACAGTATTGCTAAAAAATAAATATTCTTATTCTAAGACAATTTTTTCGTAAAATTGCTAAAAATAGAGATTTCTGTTTCTATATATATATATATATATATATATATATATATATATATATATATAGATCTATAGTAAACTCTTAAATATTGGGAAAATCTGCAAGAAAGACTAATGAGTATCAATTATTGTTATATATATATAAAAAAAAACTTTTTTGCACATAGTAACAAAAAACACCACTATGTTGTTACTAGCTAAGTTTTTTAACTTTCTAACTCTACAATTCTAAGTTACGGTAAGATCAATGTTTTTTAATAGATAATATATGGTAGCTAATTATAATTTATTCTCTTTCAGCCGTGAAGAAGCCAAATTAATTCTCTTTGGCGAAAACATTCAGCGAAACAATTGATACTTATTAGAGTCTCTCGTGCAGATTTCCCCTTTAAGAGTTTACTATTTAACTCATCTTACTTTACTAAATATATATATATATATATATATATATATATATATATATATATATATATATATAATTTTGTGAAGTGTTAAACAAAATTTTCATTAGCAGTCACCAACACTCCACCAAATTCAAATAGTCATTTAAGAAACGAGGAAAATATTTCTTTATCACAAGATAGGATTGGGCCTGTAGATCCTTTACAAAAACCAACCACAAATAGATATGTATCTCTTCCATACATTAAGGACATTGGGAATAAACTAAGTAGAATTTTTTCATCAATTAATAATAACAAAATTGCATATTAAACGGTACTAACAGTTAACCAAGTTTTTTCTAAACTTAAAGACCAATCCGCACTCTTATCCTTAACGGATGTTGTTTATTGTATACCGTGCGGATCATGTGAACAAGTATACTATGGTCAAACATCAAGATGCCTTAAAGACCGCATTACATCCCACAAGTCTGATAATAGACTACATCCTGAAAGAAGTGCATTGGGCGAACATGCATTTAAAAATGGCCATCGGAGAGACTACAATAACATCAAAGTAGTAGAACAGGAAAGTAACATCACCAAAAGACTTTTTCTTGAAATGGCCTACATTTGCCAAAATAATAATACAATGAATCATAGAACAGATATTGGCCATCTAAATGAAATGTTCTCCTATTTGTTACTACTAGATAAATGCAACAATAAGACAAAGAATAATTTATCAATTGACATTAAAGTAATTAAAAAGTTTTTTTAGGAATTTATTTTTTTTATAAATTTAGTTTGTTTAAATTTAATAATTTTTGTATACACACATATACTGGGGTCATACAAAACAAAATCACAAACAATTGTAACGTTTTTAGAATTATGACCTTATTTATTTTATGTTAATTTAATAGGCTTTGTTTTGAAACACTGGCAGGTTGAAGTTTCACTTCCTAATGATATTAACAAATATAAAATAATTTATATTTCCACCATATACCTAATGATAGGCCTATAATTTGTTGTACTAGCAGTTGCTTGATATTAGGGATGTGGGATTTTTACTTGTTAAGACGAATGTTTTTAAATTTGCGCACGAAGACTTCCGAAAAAACCAATAATAAAAACTACTGGATTGTCGTGACAAAAACTAATGACGATACAATAAAATTAATATTTTATTTAGCGTATTGCAATTTGGTACACAACATTATCACATATATGTTTTAATCTAACATCTAATGTATTAATATATTCAATCGAAGCTGGTGTTGCAGAGGCGAAGTCTAGAGGATCTCCATAATACTTCCTGCGAGGGCATTCGGCAATCATATCCACCAGCAGAGGTTCTCATCCTCCATTTATAAAGGGAATCTGCGCAGACTCCATGACCCGTTCTTATCCTGTTAAGAGTTGACCATGATTTTCGGGGAGGTCAAAACCTGGTGGAGTTTCTGTGATGCATGGTGTGTTTCTCATTATTAGGTTAGGTCTGTCGCTCTGCATGTTCTTCCACTGGTAGTTCATTTGAAAATTGTTGGAACTCAAGTTTATTGCATCTCTAGTCGGAGGTTTTCTGGAGCGCAATCGATGTGAATTAGCGTCGGCGACATATGTGTGTATAGGTAATGGCGGGATATTAAGCAGCTTTTGGAATTCTCTAAGCAGAGCATGCTGACGACAAAGATTAGGTGGAGGTATATGGCTTAGTAGTGTAAGCCACTCCACAGGTGTAGACTTGATCGTTCCAGATATGAGACGCATGGCGACATTGAGCTGGGTATCTATAATTTTTGTGTGAACGCTATTCAGCCAAACAGGAGAGCAGTATTCAGCTGCGGAGTATACGAGTCCAAGGGCTGAACACCGAAGTGTACCTGCTGATGAGCCCCATGTAGTCCCGCAAAGCTTCTGTATGATGTTGTTACGGGTTCTCAGCTTTTCTGCGGTGTTCTCAAGATGTTTCTTAAAGGAGAGTGTTCTGTCAAGGGTGACGCCGAGGTACTTGGGATTATAGTTGTGCGTGAGCAGTTGGTTATCAATGTATACTTTAAGTTTTGTGTGGGCCATTTTGTTGTTAAGGTGAAAACAGCTAACCTCGGTTTTTTTGGGGTTAGGTTTAAGTCTCCATTGTTTAAAGTACTTAACCAGGCGTTCCAGATCTTCCGTTAGGATTGCCTCGGAGTTTTGTATTAAGGAGCTTTGAGTTGCAAGTGCCCAGTCGTCTGCATATCCAAATTTTTTAGATCTGGTAGGGGGCATATCAGCTATATACATACTAAATAGCAGCGGTGCAAGTACGGAGCCCTGGGGGACTCCCATTATTAAGCGTTCTCTGTTTGCTCACTGTAGTTCCCATGGTTACACGGATGTTTCTACTACTCAGCATAGTATTTATGAGTCGGGCGGTTGCTTTGCAGGGGATTATTTTAAGGAGCTTATAGATGACGCCATCTTACCAAACCGTGTCATAGGCAGCCGATAAATCGATAAATCGATGAATAAAATTAATAATATCAATGTCATAAATTTGTGTATAATAATTTAAGTGTTTGTGAATGTAAAGTAATTTTTAAAATTTTAAATATAGAAATTGGTTTTAGACTCAACAGATATGACAGACTGTGATAAATTGTATCAACATTTTATAAAATCATTTATGATACAACCTCATTAAGTTTGTAAGTATCGAATTTTTAATTAATTAAACAAATTTTAAAAAATTATTCATCACATTTGTAGCTCCCTGATGAAGGACATAACCAATGTCCGAAAGCTTGGATTAAAAATTTAAAAGAGTACACGTTGCATTTTTATTGCTGCATACCCAATATTTAAAGTTTACTTCCTTACGTTGTCAGCAAATACTTCTGGTTTATTATATATATATATAATATATATATATATATATATATATATATATATATATATATATATATATATGTATATATTATATATATATACATATATATATATATATATATATATATATATATATATATATATATGTATATATTATATATATATATATATATATATATATATATATATAAATATATATATATTTATATATATATATATATATATACATATATATATATAATATATATATATATATATATATATATATATATATTATATATTATTGGGTAAGATAAACATACACTTCTATACAAATAAAATGACGTTTAACAAATTAACAAATGTCAACGTTTTCCCAAAGTAAAATAAAATTACTTCACAGTGTCTTCATTATTAATGAACGTATAGTTACATACCAGATGACATAGGGCAGGATGGATAAAAATAGTTTAACTGAAAGACAATTTTTGATATATTGACTTAAAAAAGGCCTGACTGAGTATAGAATAAACAACTAAACGAATTCTAACATGCGGCATAACAAGTAAAAGAAGGAAAATAACAAATATATTAAGTTAGAAAAAACAAACAAGGCAACTACCCTATAGCATTTATCAGATAAAAAATCTTGCACGTCGTTCAAGATTTACGTCTTCAGAACCCCACAACGTTGCCAAAAGATCAGAATAGTTAATAGTAAGTTAGGAATTTCTAAAATGTCAACTATTTGTCAAACTAATATATTAACAGTAAATACACTTAGTTTTAAGACTACTGCAACACATTAAAATACATAAAAACAATTTTTAATTTAAAATGTTTAAAAACAAAATTATATATTCTAAATTTTAAACTTACCGCTTTTAGGACTTTAATAACAAAAACCTCCCGCCATTATTTCTTGTTCAAAATAATCTATCTTATATGAAAGCTTATCAGCTTTCTACAGACTTTTATTTGTTTTGGCGTATTACAATCACAATACACAACAATAATTAGTTTTTTAAGCTATTAACCTAAATTTAAAATGCATTTATAAATACAATTTATGAATATATAAGACATTAAAACATAAACAAAATTTCTACTCTAAAAAAGCGGCAACACTTAATACACTTTTACCATCCGCTGAACTGTCAATATTATTTGATATATTTCTGTATCAGTTGCGTACAAGTGTCTAATATATTTAATTAAAAATATTATTTTGTGGAATATTAGACTTCAAGAGGTGTTTCATAAAATTCATATTATTACTAATAATAAATGTTTTTGGTTATTTAATCAATATAATTCTAAAATTCCATTATAATGATGATTATATTTTTCTGATTATTACACCATGTTGACGCCTATGAAAGATCGAGCAGTTCCGTATGGGTTTCGTATTATTAGCTGTTAGGAAAATTTGAACTATAACGTTGATATTCTGGAAATTTTAAATGCAAGTGACGTCACTTTGTATAAATCGTGTCGTGCAAGTGTTTTATTTTAAAAAATGATATACAACTAAATGGTACTACACAGTATCTTCCTTAATAATGAACGTATGGTGACATACGAGATATCGTAGGGTACTATCAATACAAATAGATTTACTATTAGCGTTGATTGAATAATCCAAATGGATTTGGATTATTCAATCAACGCTATTAGACAAATTTTAACGTATTGACCTAAAGAACGTATAGTACATTATGTATAAAGTGTGCCATCAATATTTATATATATTTTTTCGTTTGCCAAAATACATTGATTGTCGAATCTCATTAATATGAAAATTTTGGTTGTCATAAAATTGCGAAGGAAAAGGAGAACCGAAAATGAGTTTATTCAAAAGCCTATGAAAATATATTTAAAAGCTCAATGATCAATTGACACTGACACACAATACGTCAGTGATACCACAATCTAAAATAACTTATGGTTGCCTACCCTATATTCCAGTTCTGATTCCTATGCTAACGAACATTTTCAAAAATGTTAGTGGCTTAACAATTACAACTAAGAATGTGGAAACGGTATCGAAGTTGTACACAAAGACAAAGGATCCTTTCACAATACAGGAGTGATCGAATGTTGTTTATTCTATACCGTGTACCAGCTGCAATAACGTGTATATCGGAGAATCATCGCGTAATTTTCACAGTAGGGTGATTTCACATCGTAGCGACATAAAAACCAAACAAATAAATGCATGAGCACTTACAGAACATGCATTACCGTTAAAACATGAATTTAATTTCGATGATTCCTGTATTTTGGCAAAATAAAAAAACCATTTAAAACGTGTTTTTTTTTAAATGTGTTTCATAAAATCTAGTACATCTTGAATAAATAATAAGTCTAACAGATATACACTGAGCAACATTTATTATTATTTACTGGCAAAACATCAAAAATAAAATAAATATTTACCTTTACATATACACACTATAATACACCTGTATCCATAACATGTTGCATTCCATCAAGACAGGTTTATTATACTACTTCCAATAATAAAACATGAAGAACACCTAATTACATTTTAATCATACTATTTTTGTTTTTTATGTTCTCTATGTTTCAGAGTTAAAACACACCATTAAACGATGTCATAAACTAAGTTTTACTATCCTTAACTAAATTTAAAAAAATTATTGTATTTTTTCCATTATTTTATATTTTATATATGTGTTATTAATGTTGAATGTTTAAAGCTTTTTATAAATAATCTCAACGCCTAGTAAGTTGCACTGACACATTGTGATAATTTGTAAATATTTACACATGTTTCTTATTTCAGTATCTTGAAAAAGAAATAAAACAATTCCGAAAGCTAGACCAAAAGTCAAAAGAGTGTTTTACTTACATAGTAGTCTGATTCACTCAATTGGTTAAAACTATTTTGCCATTTGTTTTAACGTTTATCCAGCTTTTATTGCCATTCGTGCTCTTTATCACAAAAAACTTTCGTGCAAAGAAAAAATTATAATAATTCGGGTATTTTTAATTTAATTTATTATGTTTAATAAAATATTGTTTTGATTTAACTATTTTTAAAACAAGTATACCACCAATTCTACAGAGAGATGAAGCTCAAGTAGCACAGATTGTAATTTTGTACGAGAATGGATATACACAAAAATAAATCGATGTATATAAATTTTAATCGATAAATCTATTAAAATTTATTTACATCTATGAACTTTAGAAATGAGCTACTAACTGTTAGACAATTTAATTTGAGTTCAATAATAGTTAGATGAAGATAAGAAGAAGCACTGCAACTTAAGGCCTAAACGCACTGTCAAAGTTTTACGTCTTCTCTAAAACTATAAAGCTCGTCCCTTCAAAATTGCAAAAACACATATTCAGTAAAATATCCACAATTGGAAAAATGTTTTTTTGGATGATGAGACCAGAACTCTATTATGGAAGCCAGGTGATCGAAAACACGTCTATAGAAGAGTTGCAGAACAATTCGCCACCTGTAATTTCGCCCAGACCGTTCATTTTGGAGATCGCGGCATAATGCTTTGGCGAGATATTAGTTGATATGGACGCACTGCACTTGTGGAACTAATTGGACAGATAACTGGTGACTCTTACGTTCAAAACATCCTGCAACCTCTTATTTTGCCATGTCGGTTACATTGGATATGACGGATTCATGTTAATGCACGATAATAATCGAGCACATGCCGTTAAGTAACTATCTTAATAAGGTTCAAATTCAAAAATTTGATTGGCCTAAGGATACGTCCAACATTTATTTGCAAGTATGCCGAGAAGGATGCAAGGAGTAATAAGAGTTAGAGGACGGAATACTCGTTACTGATCATGCGCTTGTTTTAATTATAAGAACTTGATTAAGCAATTTAAATTAGCATTCAATTTTAATGTCTTGATAGAAGAGAATTTATTTTCAAAAAAAAAAAAATTGAAAATTCCAAAGTATATAGTATTCCGATATTTTGTCCATAAGTATATTTTGTCTATGCTCTCTTACCCTTTAAATCCCGTTTTAAGCCCTTTTGTTTTGCTTTAAAAAATAATTTGATAAAATAAATTATTGCCTTTTAACAACCAGAAATTCCCGATACAACGTGAAGTACGCCAGGGGGATACCATATCGCCGAAACTGTTCACTACGCTTTTGGAATATATATGTAAAAGGGCAAAACTGACCGACAAGGGCATAAACATAAACAGAGAAAAGCTTAGCCATCTAAGGTTTGCAGATGATATTGTACTAATAGCTGATAGGATAGATGAGGCTAAAGAACTTTTAAATCAGCTCTACCTTTCCTCGCTAGAAGGGTGATTGAAAATAAATATATCTAAAACCCAGATGATGAGAAATCTTGACGTCAGCGACGATATATGCGTAGGAACAAGATCCATAGACCAGGTAGTGGCCTATAAATACCTAGGTCATGAGATCCGCATAGGAAAAGATAACCAAACCGTTGAGCTTCTCCGTCCTATAAGACCTATAAGACTGACTTGGGCAGCCTTTGGCAAGCTGTACCATATTTTCAAATCGTCTGATATACCAATATGTCTTAAAAGAAAAGCCTTTAATCAGTGTGTTTTTCCAGTGTTGACTTACGGTGCGGAAACGTTGACAATGACAAGGAGAACAGTTCAAAAGATCCGTGTGTGTCAAAGGGCGATAGAGTGTGCTATGTTGGGCGTTTCACTACGAGACAAGATCCCAAATCGCCAGCTACGACAAAGAACAGGAGTGACTGATGCAGTAGAGAGAGTAGCAACACTGAAATGAAACTGGGCAGGTCACGTAGCTCGAATGACAGATAACACATGGACAAAGCGGATACTGGAATGGAGATCAAGAGATTATACCTACCGAAGCAGAGGTCGTCCACCAACACGTTGGACTGACGATCTAAAACGTTGTCATAGGAATTGGATGCAAGAGGCACAAGATCGGAATAGATGGACAATTATGAGGGAGATCTATGTCCAGCAGTGGATAAGCGAAAATTGAATGACGATGACAGTACTACAGTACTAAGGTCAACAGCGCAGTCGCTATGCTTCTTAATTGCGGAATACGCATGTCCAGTAGGGAAGAGATCGGCTCATGCCAAGAAATATATATATATATATATATATATATATATATATATATATATATATATATATATATAATATATATATATATATATATATTATATCGAGAAAAGGAGTACGACCTTTAATCCGTTAATATAGTATATATTATATTGATACCCATATCTTGCCATTGAGTGTTCTTAAATATTGACTCTAGATCTCTAGATCTGTCGTGAACAATTTGGGTGAAATATTGTCTCTTTGCGTAACTCTTCGACCTCAATTTTTTTTATTTAAAACCCCTGTAAAAGATATATAATATGATACCCAAACGGGTTATATCACAATTACAGAACGTTTTCATAATGTATACTCCACCATCAGTGTGGATGTTACAGGTATACAGGTTACAGGTATACCACCTAAGTATACAAGTTTTGAGCCACTAAAATATTTGGGTAAAAACCCATTAAATGTTGTTAGTTTCCCAGTGGCTGTCTTCGACATTAGCTGAATTTTTCTGTTTTTGTGTAGTTCTTCTTATAAATGTTTTTGATAAGTGACGTATACCTGTTTCTATTTGGCTTTGCTTTGCTTCCGTTGATAATTGATTTTATTGTTTCCTTTAAACCTAAATGAATTTGCAGTAAAAAGAAATATTATATGCTGAATTATAGATTTATATTATTCATACTTCGTCTTAACAAACTTACTTTAACTCATACTTCTTGGACATAAAACAATGGGCAGCGGTTACAACTGTGTCCTCATTTATAAGAGATCCACCGCATGAATGGTGTTTATTAGGAGTCAAAAGAGAAACTATCCATGGGTGGTCCTCTATTTTTGCCTTTTTTCCTCCAACTATTCGCAGATCTTTATCTAGAATTGCATAAAATTTAAGAGTTAGTAAAATCGAGTTTCAAATATATATATTAGACAAGTTAAACGTAGTTTATCGTACAAATAATAAATTGTAATATTTATATTTTACTTTATAAAATATTCCTAATAATATATTTACCTGCCCAAATAATATTGGTTTTGATCACTAAAACACAAACCACCAGTGCAATATTGCATTTTAGACCATTCATAGTAAATGATGCGTATTTCTAAAAGTGATCCAAAACAGTAAGTGGATACAATAAATTTTCTTAGTAACTTATATAGGAGCCACATATCTTTAGCGATTATAACGTATTCATACAAGGCATGATTTCGTGACTATCTCTGAAATAAAATAAAAATAAATACTGTCTACAATACCAATAAAATATACATACAAAACATCATACGCTTTCCATTTATAACCTACTCATGTGGGGCATGATTTCGTGACGGTATTTTTTGAAAAAGACGTCAAGAAAACATAGTTAAAATATAAATAAAAAAAGTGTAAACTTACCTATGCATTAGGGTGGGCCGAAAAAATATTATTTTATCCGATCGAAACAGGGTAAGTTTTAAAAGTTGCATTTGGGGTCCTAAAAGAAAACTGAAAAATGTTTTTGCTGAAAAAAAAATATCTTCAGTCTGCGCATTTGACTTAAAATTTCAGTTTTTTGATAAAAAGTAACTTTTTAGAAATAATTTTGTACACATTAAGAAATGAGATAGAATGACCTGGTAGCGTTATATATGTTTGTTAACACTAACAGAATAACCCCAAACAGTTTCATTTGTCTTATGCAACATCTTCAGTGTGCGCAAGAACCATCAATTTACGCGATTTTAAGGTTAAATACAATATTTTTATACAACCTACCTGTTCTAATATTTGAAGTCTATTTGTTTTGAAAAGTCTACAGTCAGCTTTTTTCTATACATTTATCGAGGAAAATATATCATCATTTATGCAACTCTTTGCTAGTTCATAATGAACTACCCAGGACTCACCACGATGAGGTAGTTGCATGTCGAGTCCCACCCGTGCCCTCCCTTCCACCCAACCATGAGAGCACGTTGTTCTTTTTGCTTACGCTTTAGACTCTTTCTTAGAGTCAAACTTAGGCCGCATTGCTCTGTCAAATAGTCTAGTTCTGATTATTTCATTCCTTTTCTTTTCATCGCACACTTGTAGTGCTGATCGTATGACTCTTCTGATAGATGCATGGTAACAGGGGGCTTAGTAACACCCATAAACTGCCATTCAATTAAATCTATGTATTCTTTAGCAGAAAAATTTATTTTAGGAATTTCAAAAAGTCGAACTCTTTCTCTGTCGTTTTTTCTTCTGGCTTTTAATATTCGTCTGATCGCAAGCTGACGAATGTGTTCCCTGTCATCGGAGAGCATTGCCACAAGCATATTTTCAGGGTGTGCGAAGTATGCATTATTTTGAATGCACTTATGAATCACTTTCTTTCGTTCGTGTGACATATATGATGAAAAGTCCCGCATTTTCCAAAGGTTGCTTGAACCATCCTTCAGTTTGTGATTGCATTTGATAGTGAACCAGCTTGGAGCATAAACTAAGGCAACATATTTGGCTAAATCTTTTAACTGATCTGATGGTGAACTAGATGCAATGTACAATCGGAGTACACGATTGGCAGTTGTCATCCACTGTGCATGATTCAACTTCACCAGGACTTCTATCCCCAAATCCTGGTGGTGATTCTCCTTAAGTAACTATTTTGCATATGCCATATAAATATTTCTGATCCAACTCAAATCTATTTTGTTTAAATCTGAAAACAGCACTTCAACTGGGCTCATTATCGGTTCAAACTTAGTTGGAGTTTGTTTGTGGCAGTCAGCTAACGCTTTGCCAATTGAACCGCTAAAGCTACGAGGGCCAGATGTTTGACCAACTAAAAATTCAAAAAGATGTTTCAGTGAAAGTTCATTGGTGTGTAACTGACACACCACCCATTGTAAAGTTTTGTCTGGTTTAGTTTCAGTATTCTTATAACACCATTACTTTTGCCTGTGTTAGTTGGACATCCATCACATCCAACACAAACCAGTTCCGACAAACTAATTTGTTTATCTGACATAAACTGCATGATTGAATTAGCTATGTCCGCAGCTTTCCCTGATAATACTTTGACGTGCCCTACATATTTTGATCCTGGTTCTTGAATAATAGATAAATGATCTTCTTTATGGACACGACGATGTTTTTTAGGTCTTGTCAATTTTTCCATCAAAATAAAGCGCTTGCAATAAATTCGTTTCATCTAAATTTTTGCCTAAAATTTCCTTACGAATCTTTACTCTTTCCCGTCTGACTTTATTTTTGTCAAAAACTGGGCTACTTTGAGACAAAGTCTAAGTTGTCGTCAACTTCTTTCTTTTCTTTTTCTTCCTTTTCCTGTCTCTTTATGGTTTCTTTCTCTTTTCTTATAATTCGTTTTTTATTTTGTGCCGTACTTTTTAGGTCTACATTACCAATCATCATTTGGCGTACAGTTGTTTGGTCTATTAAAAACTCGCGCTCCATTACAGGGACCTTTTTTTCACGAACACTACAAGAGTTTAAGTCACTACATTTAGAAGTGCATACATCAAATAACTTGCCAGATTTTTCCAAAAACTTGCTAAGATGAGAACAAAATGTTTGCTTATGTTGATCTCTTTCGAAAAATTTATTTAGAGCTTTAATTCCATCTAAGCTTCTTTTCAACATACCTCTCATAGTTTTGTAAGATATCATAGGGATTGAAGCTTTACGCCAGATCAATTGAACTTTATCCAACGTTTCTTCAGCTACGCGAGAGAAATCTGGATTCTTACCGTTTTCCTTAAGTTGAAGATCGTGCCACATATAGTTATAGTGTCTCATAACATCAACTATGGTCGGTATTAATTCTATATTGTTTTAATGTAATTTACCTAACTTAAACGCAACTATTTTTGATCTTTCAATTATATCTACCACTAATCCCTTTAAAAAGGCGACCGGTATAAATATTAAATTTTCACACAAAATGGTGGTACTTGCGCACACTGAAGATGTCGCATAACACAAATGAAACTGATTGGGGTTATTCTATTAGTGTTAACAAACATATATAACGCTACCCGGTCATTCTATCTCATTTTTTTAATGTGTACCAAATTATGGTTAATTTTTTCTAACACTAAAATGAACAACCAAGGTGATAACAAATAAACTGAATGAATTTATAGCACTAGCAGAAGAACAACAAGGTTTTATTTTACACCAATAGTCATGAGAAACTATTTGTAGAGGACTCAAATATGCATCGAAAACAACTGTTAAAATTGTTCTACGATTTAAACTTATTCCAAAATTTTGTCAAAATATAATACATTTTTCAGGCCAGATGCCGTGAAAAAATGTGTATTACGTGTTGCGTTTTGTCATATGGATGTTTTTGATATTTGACAATATTTAAATCAACTATTTTATATTTATCTATGATTTAACTGGCCAAAGGTTGTCGAGGAATTAACTCAATAATAATAATAATAAATGGCTAAAATTTTGTGATTTATTATTTAAAAAAAATTAAGTTGATTAAAAAATGTACTCAGTTGAGGAGAAAAGAGCAATAATAAAAATGTTTTATTCATGTTTTATTATAACATTTGTTATAGTTTTATGTTTAGAAATTATCATAAATTATTTTTAGGAATAAAGATCACAGTAACAGTATATTGGAATTCATTGAATTGTTGTATAACTTAACTTAACATGGAATTAAATTTTAGTGTATTAGAATATATTAAGTTAAATAAAGATCCGGTAGTGGCAGGAAAAGCTTCGCGCTATTGCCTGAATACAACATTATGCGATTTTTCGTCAACTGAGTACATTTCATTATATTGATCGATTTGTAAACAATATAATTTATTGTTCACAAAGTAATATTTGTAGTTCAGTAGTAGTAGTATTTAGTAAAATTCATTGTTTATCATTTAATCATAAAATAAAAAAATTGACAATTCAAACTGTCAAAGATCTGACATCAATATGATAAAACACACACGTCATAATATATATTCTTGCATTACGTGTGGCCTAACTTTTAGGGGTGGCCTGAAAAATGTATTTTATTTTTACAAAATTTTGAAGTACATTTGATTCGTAGAACGATTTTAACATTTGTTCTTAATTCAGATTTTAGTCCTCTACAAATAGTTCTTAATAATTTTTCATCTAAAATAATTAGAAAAGCAGCAATTCAACAATTTAAAATTTCCCATTGAGTTTCCTATGGCCCGTTTGACGATTCACCACCCGGTATATGTATATATATATATATATATATATATATATATATATATATATATATATATATATATTATTCTATAGATCTGGGTCTGTCAATATATAACAAAGAAACGATTTTATATCATCTTGGAGAAGATGCTAAATATAAAGTAAAAGAGTTGACATGGAGCATATTTTTATTCAAATGATATTAGATGTACAATTTAAAATTTTTTAACTAAATTTAGTTTTTTTACAATTTGTTTGATAATAAATTGAAATTATGTTCACAAAAGTAGCAATATTTTATCAAAGCGATTTTCTGCGTCAAATTTGTTAATAATTAGTTTAAAATAGCTAATTTTGATAGGCATTAGAAGTCAATATTTTTGTTTATCCATGTTAGAAAATCTGGTACTTTGGTGTAAGCCACAGGGTAACCGGCAGCTCCACAGGGGCGGTTTGGGTGTTTATAGGATACGATGCCAATTAATGTACCGTTTAACTCCAGTGGTCCCCCGGAATCACCCTGTAACAATTAAAGATACTTTGTAGTAACATACATACATATATACATTTTACATGCAGTTAAACTGAACATGCTTAGATGTATAATTTACTGCACTTTCCAAATATGCCAGTGAAAAAAGCAAAACCGAATCTAAAATAAAATTATTTACCATTTTCAATGTAATGACTGTAAATGAAATTTAATAAATATTTAGATGTCCAAATTCCACATGTGCATAACAATCGCACAGTTCTGGAGGGAACTAATTTTTAATTAATAATTCTACATGACAAACAGAAAATACTTAAAATGCATTTAAAACTACAATTTAAGCTTCTTCCCTTAAGCGTAATATGCAAAATATATCATTAGCATATTTTTTAACAAGTTACTAAAATCACAAGAAACCATCAACTATGTAGATAAGGTCTATCAAAGAAATATTATTAAATATGATAAAAATTTACATCTAAACATTAAATCTTCACTGATTCATTTAAGTATTTCCAAGGGGTGGGAGCAGCAGTATCATAACCAATGATATCAAATATTTATTTGATAATCTTCACAGTTTATACAGTTCAAGTTCAATCGAACTACACCCGAACCATTTACGTAGATTACGAAGCCACGATATTTTTCTTCTTCCCACACTTCTGTTTCCCTTAATTTTGCCCTGCATGATGTTTTTTAAAAGTTCGTACTTTTCACCTCTCACAATGTGCCCCAAGTGTTCCATCTTTCTAGTTTTTATCTCATTTAGAATTTCGCATCTCATGTCTAAAGTTTGGAGTAGTTACGTGTTAGTGACGCGGTTCATCCATGATATTCTGAGAATGCGCCTGTAGCACCACATCTCTAAAGCTTCGATGTTTTTTATGGTCAACTGTTTTAGTGTCCAAGCCTCAACTCCATATAACAGGGTAGAAAAAACATAACACCGCAGCATTCGTATT
Organism: Diabrotica balteata; assembly: GCA_918026665.1. NCBI lineage: Eukaryota > Metazoa > Arthropoda > Insecta > Coleoptera > Chrysomelidae > Diabrotica > Diabrotica balteata. The sequence goes on along the minus strand of OU898276.1, from coordinate 164,105,645 downwards.
CGTAACTTTATATTGATATCACGATTGCAAAAGAGTTTGCGCATTCTATTAGAGACTGATCTAGCGATTTCTATTCTACATCTAATATCTTTTGTTTGATCAGTATCGTCTGTGATCCAAGCACCTAGATATTTATAACAGGGCACACGCTCAATCGTTGTATTGTCTATTACAAGATTGGCTCTGATGTTCTCTGATTTCGTGATTACCATGAATTTAGTTTTTTTCAAATTAATTTTCAAGCCGTAACTGTTACAGTATATATTAAGACTTTAAACGAGATATTGTAGTTCTACTAGCGTTCCCGTTAGGAGAACTGTATCGTCAGCACACCTTATATTGTTGATCGTCTCACCATTTATTATCAGACCAAGATCTTCTTCCTCGAGTGCTTGTTCACAGATAGCTTCACTATACAGATTAAATAAAAGTGGCGATAAGATACATCCCTGCCGGACTCCTCGACGGATTTGAATTTCTTCTGTTACTCTGCCCTTAACCTTGACATTTGCTGTTTGATTCCAATATAGATTGCATATAATTCGAATTTATCGGCTGTCTATATTTTTCTTTATTAGAACTTGTCTTAGTGGTTCATGTTGTACTTTGTCAAAGGCCTTTTCGAAATCAATAAAGCAAGCGTAAATTTCTTGGTTCATGTCTAAGCATCTCTGTGAGAGAACGTTCATTGCAAACAGAGCCTCCCTTGTACCCAGCCCTTTTCTGAATCCCATCTGAGTGTTACTGATGTATACGTCTAATTTCCTATAGATCCTATTATGGATTATTTTTAAGAACAGTTTTAGAGCATGACTCATCAAAGCTATCGTACGATTACGTACGAATATTAATATTACATTAGTCAAACAGAATTAAAAATAGTTTTTTATGGGTTACCTCACAGTCTGGAATCGAAATAAAATCTGGAAATGCAAACGTTGATCGTTACGCTTACATCCTGAGCAAATACCTTTATTGACAGAACAATCAATTCCAGCTTCAGATATAGAACAACTATTAAAATCGGTGACCATAAATTTACGGAAAAAATGGACGATATATACAAGCAAACTAAGAAAGATAAAAGAAGATACGGGTCCGTGGAACTCATCTCACCAAGGAATGGACTTCCCAACTTGGGAAGTCCATTCCTTGGTGAGATCAACAGATCTCACCAAGTTATTCTATATCCTACTGCGTTAGCCGTTCGACGTGATACCGATTCAAACCAAAAAGTTCAACTAATGTCTCTAAGATCTTCCCGCTGTCAGTGGTTCGAGCACAGAGGTGCCCCCTGCTTTGGTGGCAAAGAACTAAAAAATTAAATTAATTGTTTTCCTCTGTTGTCTTCTGTGCTCGAACCAAGTGAAAGTTAAAAGATCTTAAAGGGAATATAACCACATTATTCAAAGAAGTATTACATTAGTCAAACAGAATTAAAAATAGTTTTTTATGGGTTGCCTCACAGTCTGGAATCGAAATGAAATCTGGAAATGCAAACGCTGATCGTTACGCTTACATACCTTAGCAAATACCTTTATTGACAGAACAATCAATTTCAGCCTCAGATATAGAGTAACTATTAAAATCGGTGACCATCAATTTACGGAAAAAAATGGACGATATCTACAAGCAAACTAAGAAAGATAAAAGAAGATACTGGTCCGTGGAACTTCATTTAATCAACAGATCTCACCAAGTTATTCTATATCCTACTGCGTTAGCCGTTCGAGGTGATACCGATTCAAACCAAAAAGTTCAACTAATGTCTCTAAGATCTTGCCACTATCAGTGGTTCGAGCACAGAGGTGCCCCCTGCTTTGGTGGCAAAGAAATAAAAAATTAAATTAATTGTTTTCCTCTGTTGTCTTCTGTGCTCGAACCAGTGAACTAGTGAAAGTAAAAAGATTTTAAGGGAATTAGTTGAATTTTTTGGTTTGAATTGGAGTCAGCTCGAACGACTAATAAAATAGAGATACTGAAATAACTGTTGTATCTTTTTATTGATTTTGATGTAGCCGTAAAAGTTTTGACAGATTTGTGCTCTGTTTCCATAATAGATGGCTTTCATTTCATCAGAGCTATAACAAGCTTTTGCTGAAAGCTACTAATATTTGCATATTTCGACAGCCCAGCGGATAAAAAACAATTGATTTAGCTGTTTAGTTTTCGCCATCAAAGTAGGTGGCACCTCTGTACTTAAACAACTAAAAGTGGGAATATTTTGGAAATATTAGTTGGACTTTTCGGTTTGAATCAGAATCAGCTCGAACAGCTGACGAAGTAGAGATACTGAAAAAGCTGTTATATCGTTCTATTGATTCCGATTTAGACGTGAACAGTTTGACAAATGTTTGCTCTATTACTTGCGTATATATTGTTATGATTCTAAAGTAGATTAAGAATAAAATAAATTTTTGTATGTAAAATACCATGAGATCATAAATATTCAAGACTACGTATAGGTTAAGAATTTGTAGATATTATATTATTTTATTATCCCGGTTTTTTATAGCGTTCTCCGTCTTCCGGTTCCCAGTTTCCAGCTACGTCGGTCATTCCATTCGCTAAGGTAAAGGTTTCTTTCCGACATTGCCTTCTGAATGCCGCTCAGCCAGGATTGTTTTGGCCTTTCTCTGTTCCTTCTTTCCCTTGGCGTCCATTTTAAAATTTGGTTTAGCAGCCTGTCGTCGTCCATTCCTTTCACATGACCATACCAGATCAGTTGTCTCCTTTGAATTTCGTCAATGATGGTTGACTTGACTCCGATTATATTTCTGATATGGCCATTTTGTATTCTATCAAGCCTTGATTTTTTAGCTGATCTTCTCCAGAAGTTCATTTCCAATGCAAGTAGGCATCGCTCAAGGGATTTAGTAAGTTGCCATGTTTCGCATCCATAGAGCACTAAACTTTTAAAGATGGAGGTAAAGAGGAGATGCTTTCTATGATTTGATAGTTCTTTTGACCATAGCATCGGGTTTAGGCTTCCTATCACACTTTTTCCTTTCACGATTCTTTGCTCTATCTCTTTTCCGGTGCGCCCACTCTTGTTGATTGTTGTTCCCAAATATATATATTCCTCACAGTTCTTGATTGTTTCATGTTCGTTGACCATTAGATCTTCTACTTCATTCCCGATGCATAAAAATTGCGTTTTGTTTCTATTTACAGGGAGGCCCCATTCTTCATATGTTCAACAACCGTCTCGTCATGAATTCTAAATCTTCCTTGTTTGCTGCAACTACTACTTGGTCATCCGCAAAATGTAGAGTGTATAATGTATCGTCGTCAAGTTGGATCCCCATTCCTGAACAGGATCTTCTCCAGTGTTTTAGTGCTTTATTTAAATAGATCTTAAATAGTATTGGAGAGAGGCATCCTTGTCGTAAGCCTTTTGTTACTGGAAATTCTTTTCATAAGGTGTTCTTTAGTTTGATTTTTGATGATGCTTTATTGTATAATTGTTTGACTGCGGCGATGATCGTGCTATTTATTAAAGATTGTTCAAGAGAATGCCACAGCTGTCTCACAGGAATCGTGTTATATGCTTTTCTGAGATCCACAAATAAAATATGTATTTCCTGGTTTCTTGCAACTTTCTTTTCATTCAGTTGTATTAGGGTAAATATGTGGTCTACGCAAGATCTTCCAGCTCTAAATCCTGCTTGCTGTTAAATTTCATGAGGTTCGTATTCTTTCTTAATCATGTTTTTCTGAACGAGTGCTGTTTTTTGTAACTATTTTGGAAGAAGAAAGCAGAACCACAATCCTGAGAGTAAATCAATGTCCATCGGGAAACATCGCACAGAGTAAATAAAAGGTCAGTCAAATTATAGGTGAAATAAGCAGTGTATTTGTACCATATATGTTTTTTAAACCCATATCATAAGGTAATTGATTAAAAAGAATTGAAGTCACAAATCAGATAATTGGCACATAATAAAATTTTAAAATTATTTAAATCATGAAAACATCATATCTGTTGACACATCATATGACACCGAAAATTGAAATAAGAATAAATTTACCTTATACCGGTTTAAATAGATGATCATTCTACCTGTTCGTATAACAATTTCCGGTTCCAACTGTCAGATATTAGAACTACCAACTAATTATTGAAGGCTTAATAATTCAGTCAATTTCTTGAGCCCATAAATTAATTACCATCAATAATTATCTCTTTGTTACCTTGGTTACATATTAGTATATTAGATATTAATATATTAGATTTTGAAATAAATATCTCAAATAATTAAAAAATACCCTGACAGATAACTCACACATACAACAATTTCAAATAAAAATAAAAAACTTTTTAAACTTATTATATATTTGATTATAAAATGTACATGTTCAGTTGCCAAAGAATTACTTTAATTTGTTTAGTAATTTGGACATTAGACTGAGTTAGTTATATTATAGGATGTATTTCAATTATCCATATTGTTACATTAAATTTGATTAATTAAAGATTGTTAAAGTATGCCAATATTAAACACATCAATTTACTTTTGATATCTAAATTGAAACAATTTATAGACATTCATTAATAACAGCATATTTCATAAAACTAGATAACTTAACTTACAGTATTGATAAACAGAAGAAGATTTTACCAAACAGCCTGCTAAAGGTACTGGTAATAAAGAAACATCTGTAGTTTTCGCAAATATCTTTTGGACCTTTTTTTATGAATTGGAGTAATCCATGCTTGTTTCCAACTATTCGGGATTTCCTCCCCATTTAAGTATCTTGCGAATAGCACTTTAAGATAGCTTATTAGTTTTGGTGTTCCGTTTTTTTAGAAGTTCTGCTGTTATGTTCTCCGGCCCGGATGCTTTGTTATTCTTCATCGATTTAAGCGCTTGTTGTATTTTTTCTTTTTCCACGTTTACATATTCACCTTGTACTCGTATTCGTTGAGGTGAGTCAGCATTATAAATATCTCTGTCTTCATTCAGTTCCCTTGCGTAATGATCTTTCCATGTATCTATTTGGATGGGCTGTATTCGACTTTTATTTGATGTGTCTGTTTTCAGGGTTTTTATTAATTTCCATGCCGCTGTAACAGTCATCTTCTTTACATTTTGCATCCCATGTTTCATTTTTGTTGTTCCTTGTCATATCTTTAAATATGCTTTGCTGTTCTTTGTATATTTCTTTATCATCAAGATTCTTAGTGTTCAGCCATCTTTTGTACGCTTCCTGTTTCTTAGTTCTTTGCTCTTCAAGCTGTGATCTGTGGACTGTTCTGGTTTCTTTGCCTAGAGCTTCTTGGGCTGCGTGGTGAATACAGTCAGCTATATGTTCGTATAATTGGTTGGTTTCAGCAGTTATAATTAAAAAGTGTTTTCGAAGAACAATGGACTTCATTAATGAATAGTTTCTAAGAATAACTTGTACATGAAAAATATTTTGGGGTTATTTCGAAAGTATTAAAAAATAATTTTTAAAAATCTTACAACTAATTATATATATTGTTTGGTAGACAGTGGTTTGTATATTATTTTTCTTCGAAGATAATTCTATAAATTATACCTTACCTTTTACAAATACGGATTTGCCTGTAGACATAAAAGAAGGTTAGTCTGTATTATCTTTAACTCATCATTACCATTGGCTCCACAACCCATGGTGGGTCTTTGTCTGCTCAAGGATAAGTCTCCATTCTTTCCTATTCTTCGCCTTCGCTTTCCAGTTCCGTACTCCCAACATTCTCAAGTCTTCCTCCACCTGATCCTTAAATGGTGCTCTGGGTCTGCCTCTCTTTCTTACTCTATCTATTCTTTGGTTATAAATATGGTCTGGCGGCTCTATCTCATTCATTCTCTCTATGTGACCTAATCACCGCAGGTTTATTTTGAGGGTCCTAATAATATCAGGTTTGTTATACAGGCGGTAAAGTTCGAAATTATAGCGTCTAAGCCATAGTCCTCCTGTACTCCTCCATAGATATGCCGTAGGATTTTACGTTTAAAGCATCTTCAACGTTCTTTATCGCTCTTTGTCATCGTCCATGTTTCTGACGCGAAGGTGAGGATGGGCTTGATAAGAGTTCTGTATATCACTAGTTTCGTTCTTTTTGTAACTAGGCTTGTTGTTAAAAAATTTCTTAATCCATAATACGCTCTATTTGCCACATATATCCGTTTGTTAATTTCTGCACTTACTGCATTATTCTAATTAATTTGTGAGCCTAGATATTTAAACTCTCCTTCATGGGAAGGAGAAATAGTTTCGTGTGAAACTATTCCTTCGAAAGTATATGTTCCGATCGTTAGATCTTTGGGTTGTGCTGCTTGTATATAATTTGATACTTTCATATACTTCGTCTTACTAGTGTTAACCTCTAGTCCCATTCTTTTTTTTTGTTGTTGCTTCAAGCGCCTTGAATGAAAGTTGCATCGGAAACTGTGGAGAGAGGGTGAACTGGTCCTCCAAGTTGGAGGTTGGGCGTAGGGTTAGTACCCCAACACCGTAAAAAACAACATGTTTCGAGAATTCAAGGTAGTTTCCAGACTGAAATCTACACCACGACTCGGTGCGAAAAAGGACAATGATTTAGGATTATTTTCATGTAATGTAAGATCTCTATACAGGCCAGGAGCCGTGCAGTCTCTCATTATCTTTTGTTAATGTAAAATAAGAAATTTTGAATATAGGTAGAAAGACTTAATGTGTATGATTGGCTAGGAAGAACGAGATTAGGAGAATCGAAAATTCGATTTGAAAATTGGACCAGAAGATTTGAATTATTGTGTTTTTACCATCCAGAACAAGAAGTCCAGTTTAAGAATAGTGTGTAAAAAATAAGTATAAGTTGTTTTTTGCGAGTTTAAGTTGGTAATAGCAGAATAGTTGAAGGCAAATCGAGACCAGGTCGAGAATCTCAAAGTCCCTGTGTCCGAAGAGACTCCTAAGTCTCTTAATAATTTTTTTTCTTGACTGTAAGTCGAGAAAGAAAATTTATATAAAGTTTGTACGAGATAATTAGTCAACGCGGGAAAACCATTTTGCTGAAAGGATGCCATTATTATTTTTGAAACGAGGCGGAGGTTTAATTTTGGAGAGATTCTGAACGAGTGCTGTTTTTTGTAAATATTTTGGAAGAAGAAAGCAGAACCACAATCCTGAGAGTAAATCAATGTCCATCGGGAAACATCGCAGAGAGTAAATCAAAGGTCAGTCAAATTATAGGTGAAATAAGCGGTGTATTTGTACCATATATGTTTTTTTAAACCCATATCATAAGGTAATTGATTAAAAAGAATTGAATTCACAAATCAGATAATTGGCACATAATAAAATTTTAAAATTATTCTATTAGTAGAATATTAGCAGATGTTGAAAATATTTTGTCTCATGCAAACAATTCTGACCTTTTGTCTCTTATGTCTTCTTCCAACAATATTCTGTTGAATTTCACTAATCGCTCTAGATAACCCATATCAGAGTTAGATAAGATTTACAAGGAGACGGTATCGTTTTTAAAAACTCACCCTAATCTTCTCGTTCTTACTAGTGACAAAGGTAATGCCACTGTACTCATAGATAGAGTCTTAGTCAATCGTTGTTAAATGATGATAAGTACTTTCAACTTCTCTCTACCAACCCTTGTTCTAAATTCACTAATAAAATAAATAAATTCTTTACTCACCTGGAAAACTTAAAGATCATTGATCAACCCCTTGCTAAATCTTTACATAATTGTGATGGGTATGCTCCCAAATTTTATTGTCTACCGAAAATTCATAAGCCTACATTGAGCATGAGGCCCATTGTTTCTTCAATCAATTCACCTAATATAAATATTGCAAAATTATTGACTGACATCTGGTCAAAATCTTATAACTATAGTAATGATTATAATAATATACATTCTTTTTATTTTATTGAATTGATTAATAACTTTAAACTTCTACAAGGTAACATTCTAGTGTCGTTAACTCCCTAAGAAATCACTGGAACTCCATGCAACCTAACTGTCCTGTATCCTGGGATGTATTTGCAGAAGTCTTAAAATTATTATTTAATACCAATTTTTTAGTCTTTGATGACAAATATTATTTACAAATATTTGGAATACCTATGGGTTCCTCAATCTCTCCCATCTTAGTTAACTTTGTACTGAATGATTTAGTATCTGACCGTTTGAGTCTTTTCGATTTCCAAATCCCTTTTATGAAGCGGTATGTTGATGGCCTATTACTAGCCTTACCTCCAGACAACATACGGGCCACCTTGTCTTTGTTCAATGAGTTTGATCCTCACTTTACTGTTGAACTTGAGGAACCCACCACTAATAGTATTGCCTTCTTTGACATTCGTGTCATCAGAATGGGAGACAATACTTTATTCGCGAGTTGGTATAGGAAACCAATGGCTTTCAATAGGTTTCTCAACTACCACTCCTGTCATCCTTTTAAATATAAATTAAACCTTATCAAAGCTTTCAGCTGTAGGCTGGATAGGTTAACACATCCGGTTAATCGAAGGGAATCCCTTCTAATGCTCAGAAATATATTGATTGGGAATTTCTACCCATCATCCCTTATTTATAAATACCTATATTAGCAGCGTTATGAATCCTCTTTAAATAACATACCCAATGGTGGCCAACTCAGAGTAATATCAAACAATACTATTAATAACACTGTTCTGCTTACTACTGTACTTGGACTTCGACTACCCATTACTCCTAGTTACCCTATTTCCCTCAAGTAACTGAAAAACTTATTAAACAGTATAAATACAATAACTTTCCTGTTAAAATTGCTGTTAAGAATGACAAGACAATCAAAAATTTGTTTTCTAAAATCAAAACACCCTTGTTTCTTTTGGAACAAGTCAATGTTACCTATCACATACCTTGTGCTGAGTGTGATTCGTGTTACATCGGTCAGGCAGGAAGATCACTGAGAGGGCGTCTTACGATACACCGCAGTGATATTAACCTATCCAAGCATACTTGTGCTCTTGCCCAGCATGCTATTAATACAAATCACAAAGTGGACTTACACGAAGTTGAGATTCTTGGTAACGAACGTAATTTCGTGAAAAGGTAGTTTTTGGAAATGTGCTCGATACTGAAACACCACAACGTTCTGAATAGGAGAACAGACATTAGTAACCCGAGCCAGATTAATCATGCTTTAATATTTCAGAACTAGGCTTCATCAGTTTTTTACTTTAATATTGTCTCCTGTGGTGTGTTTTTGTATACATTTTCACTTTTCAATACATTCGAATAATTTTTTTTTAAAGAATCGTTTATAATATCATTTGTTCAACTTACCAGCTGTTAAGTGGGAATAATGTATCACATGAAGAAGATCACATACCTAAACTAAATCTACTTTCTATTAATATCTTTAAGGGAACTACATATTGTAAATTTTAAATATGTTGAGTAAAAATTAGGCCATAATTATATAAATAAGAAAAATATACTTGTACAGTATAGTATAAATTAAAAAAAAAATTAATTTCTTACATGACATGAACCTAGTCCTCCATCTAAATTTCCTGCACAAATCATTCTCTGTGTAAAGAAGGGCAAAAGTTCTTCACATATTTGCCAGTCAATTATGTTGATGTTAACTTCCATCAAATCATCCGATGTTGACATGATCTAAAAAATAAAATAATTTAATACTTTTCACTGTTTCCAAAAACTTGTTAAACTGTTTCCAAATAATATAATATTATATTCAATATATATCTAAATCTAAAATGAATACTATAGTCTTAAGTACTATAAAACTTTTAATAAGTAGTATAAATAAAAAAAATATATTAATCAATCAAATTATGGATGAAATCATAAATAGTGTCAATAAGGAAAGAGGATTCAAAATGGGGTACAATGGAGATGTTGAAATAGAAGTAAGAGATAGAGTACAAAAAGCAAACAAATTAGTAGGATACCTTAATAACAGTAAGCGTTTTATTAACTGTAAGATGAGAATGAAAATCTATAAGGTTAGTATAAGACCAGTAATGGCGTACGCATCAGAAAAATAACCAACACAGCTAAAACTCAGTGTGCTGGAAACTGCAGAAATGAGAGCAGAAAAATTTTAGGACACCCATTGAGTGACCGAATAAAGAGTGACGAGATAAAAACAAAATGTAATCTACAGAGTATAAACAAGTGAATACTAACAACAACAAAAATATAACAATCACATCAGCAGAATAGTATACATAAGAGTCGTTCAAATAGCAATGGACAAATCACAAATGGCAGAAGCAGTATCGGTCTACCGCGCAAGAGGTAGACTGAGAATCCTCTATAGAAGCAACAACGCCAATAAACAAGCAAAAATCCTTATACTTGAAAAGAAAGAATATTGGTAACCAGATACGACTGCATTTTAGAGTGAACTTCGCGAAGCAGGGTAGAATGCCATACGCCTATGAAGATTGGCAAGCATAATGGTCGTTTTTTTGAACTTGCTGCTCCAAACAAATCAATCGAT